>CM077159.1:162708882-163085013 GCA_039583875.1 Platanthera guangdongensis
CGACGGACCCGGATAATTGAGATATTCAAATGACCTAAGTATTTCGAGCGAACTTATGAATAAAAGGAAATTGATAAAATCATTACAACTGAAATATGAATTGATATCAAAAATCAAGGTTGTCAGAATCGAGATCCTAGGTGAGATCGTTTCGAGGTAGGATCAGATCTGATAGTAGGGTCAGATCGAGGATCGCTTTGCAAAATCAGGATCAATTTACAAATCTGGATCTTAGTATCGTAAGATCTTATGATCTGGATCGTGATCCTGACAACCTTGTCAGAAATAGAGATGTTGATTTTACCTGTTCCTAACTTAGTACATGTTCATATGAATTTCATTGCTGCTGACTTTCTTGTCTGCTTGCAGTGCGAAGTTACAGGTAGGGGTAAGGATTCACTTAGTTTCATAACTAATTGGTTCCTAATTGTTTAGGAACCGAGCACCAGCGTGCCAGACCCTGCTAGACGGGCCCAGACGGAGGCAGAGCGAAGACCAGTTGAAGACGTGGCTTGTCCACGGGTTAGCATGAGTTTATTTCTTGTTCTTTTGTTGGATAATGGTAGTGTAATATATGTAGACGCTCTTGTACCGGGCATTTAGACAATGTATATATGTATTTTGTATATTAATGAACTGTGATGTTAGGTTTCACTGGTACACTCCTTTTAGTATACTGCTGCGTATATGTATGTGAGAAACCCACTCAAAAATAATGATTTAAATTGTGGCCGATTTTGAGCCGTTACAAATTACCTCATAAAGAGGGCAATGAGCTTCCAAGTCCGTTAACTTCCCATGTCTATATATTTTAATCTTCATATTTTCTATCATTGAATCTCTCATGTCATATACCAAATGAAGATTAGGTTTGTGTGTATCACAAACCCTAAGCATATTATATATGAGTCTTGTTATATCAAGAATCTTGTCCACATCATTTCACCATTTGTCACTATAGATCATGTTTTTAACCTTCAGAGGTTTCTCAACATTTGCTCTATACATAGTCCATTCCGGACATCTAACCATATTAAACAAACTCATCTTCACATGTCCAACATAACCAATAATGTATTTTATTGGTTGGATGTAATTAGACACCTGTTGGGTATTGTATCCACAATTACCTGGATTTGAGGAAGACACCTGTCAAGCTAAGATGAATTCACAATGTATTTGATGAAATCCTTTAAGTTGTGCTTGCAGTTATTCCACGCTAAGTACACACCAATGTCAGGGTGCAGTAGGTCAATAAACACGGGTCTGCGCGACGTAATTCCTCGTTGAGCAGATCAGTGTGTTGGCCTACGTGTACTCTCTCTATTGGAGTGTACTTATTTTCAAGTACAAGACTGTGATAATGCAAGAGCAGACAAGAAACAATGATGAGTCAAAGAGCAGCTCATGGGTGGAAAGACGAAAAATCGTCTAAGTAACAATCGACGTGAATCACCAAGTGATTCTCGCCGAATCGTCGAGAATCACTGGCTGATTCTCGCCGACTCTATACGGCTAAATCAAAGCGTGCAAATCTGCCGCTAAGTCAAAATCGTCGAGAATCACCAAGTGATTCGGCGAGAATCACTAGTGATTCTCGCCGAATCGTCGAGAATCACCTTCGATTCTCGCCGATTTTGCCTTAGGCGATTTTCTGGAACCCGCTGGATCGGACTCAGCCGCTGACACTGTTTTGAACCGGGCTTGGGGTTTCTTTTGGTGGGACCCACAACGGTCATAAAGGACTATTCTACTGTATAAATACACGCGTATTTTTGAACAGTAATAAGGATACAGAAAAACGAAGCCGAGCCGCCGACCTTGACCTAGATCGTGAAATCCGCTCCGCCGCCGTCGCCGCTCGTGCCAGTAGATCGCCGGCTTTGATCGTGGTTACTTCCAGATCTCCCGGCGACAGAAGCTCAGCCAAGCACAGCGTCTCACGCGTCTAACCAGAGATCCCTTGTCTCTTGATTCGTTGATCGGGAAAACCTTCCCCTTCCGAATCGATCGAGACAATCGATCCTAGTGTGACCGTTGGAAGACCTTGCTAGCTTTGCTACGAAGATTGAATCTCCAAAGTACAGTAGCCGCACACCGTTGTCGCCGCCGATCCCGAGAACCAAGCCGCCGCCCTTCTTGCCGCCGCCGGTTTCGGGGAGATTCTCTCCAAGTGAGACCTAGGGTTGTGGACTCTTCGTTGACTTCAAGAACACATCATCGAACGAAGAGGGACACCTTAGTCTCCATAAGTTGTTTGTATTTCGTATACAATCTATTTTCAATTTATTTGTAACGGACCGATTGGTCCCTAGTTGTAAGGGTTGAGTGCAACCCGTGTTGTGGGAGTGGTGACTCCTACGTGTGGAAGGGTTCCTTCCGTTAGTGCAAGGATTGAATTTCAATCCTGTTGGTGAAGTGACCGAGTCGTCCCTGGTTGGGAGATAGGTCGAAGGGGGAAAGTGGATGTACCCAAATCGGGGAACCACTATAATTTGCTTGTGTCCTTTCTGTGCTGTGTTGTTTTGTTTTCTTGTGCAGGTTCGATTTCAATTCCGCAAAAACGCTGCAAGACACCTATCCCCCCCCATAGGTGAAGGTAGTTAACACTAAGTGGACTTTCAAGTGGTATCAAAGCCAGGTTACTCATCAAAAAGGTTCACACCTTGAGTAGAATCCTGCCACCAGTGTCAAAAGCATGGAGCTGGATCATGGGATCTCTCCACTAAGACTTCCCACATGCACAAAGGAGTATTATCCCGTCTGGAAGATGAGAGTGTCCTATCACTTGGAGGCTATCGATTCTCGAGCATCTCTTATCTTGGAAGAGGGTCCATTCATTCCTATGAAGACCTTCGGCTCTGGAAAGGATATCCAAATTCCCAAGTGTATTACTGAGATGTCGGAGACTGAACTCTCATTATTTAATCTGGACAAGATGATTCGTCAGATCATCATGGATGTCTGGTCTGGACCTTCTCGATCTAGATTGGAAAAGTGTGGGACGACCAAATCTATGTGGGTAACCATCTCAGATCTCATGGAGGGATCAGAGAAAGCAGGGATCGGCTGTCAGCAAGAGGATGAAGCCTATGTGGGGGTCCTCGCCTCTGAAGATGAAGGCATGGATCAATCAGACAACATCAGGGCTCCGGTGTCCTTGTCAGAGACTGAAGAAGAAATTGAGGAAAGCAGTTCTGATGAAGCTGACACAACGGTCTCTGGCGATAGTAACAGTAACTCTGAAGAGCAGGTAACTTCTTCATCTTGCCCCTTTTCTCTTGAAGTTCCTGAAGACAGGAATTGTTACCCTTCAGAAAATCCTGATTCCTTGAATAGAGCCCTTCAGAAAAGCAACCTACTTGTTGAGGAGCAAGCTCAGGAGATTGCTCGGCTGAAGATCTTGTTGGTTCTCCAATTGACATCCAACAAGGTTAAGGACTCTAAAATCTCAGATCTAGAGAGTAGTCTAGAGAATGAGAAAATGATAGTATCCAACTTTTCCAAGGTTGATGCTATCAAGAGAAAGGAAGAAAATGGGTGGATCTCCCGAATTATCAATTCATGGAGAAATGGGGAAACGGTATTCAGACCCCACACTCCAGGCAGGAAGGGTACTCATCATGCCTTCAGGTATGATCACAGGAACAACCGTGGTCACTGCAAGGGTGATCTGCCCTCATGTGGAGACACTCATAGTGCAAGGGCTGTCATGACCACCCCTGAGAGAATACCTAAGGCTCATTCTGAACCCTTTGTATTCTCGGCCACTGCCCCAACTCGGCTTGAATCTGCTGGTATCAGCTCCCAGTGCGCTTCTCACCACCCTAGGACACAGGAAAGGGAGGTTAGAAGTCATGCAGTTAGTTCTCATGGGGCCTCTGGAAGGGTGCTGACTGAAAGGAAGGCACCACCTCCCAGGCCTCATAACGCTCGCCACATGCATTCCTTCCACCCTTCCAAGTGTCACGGTGGAAGATGCAATTTTGTGAGCAGATCCGGCTCTATCCCGTTTAGACCTAGGACCATGACTACCTTAGTCACTGGATCAGGTCAGAAACGGAGGTACAATATTCACACGTGTTGGTGCTGTGGCAAGGTGGGACACTTTGCCATAGACTGTTGGCACAACCCCTCTGTGTCAAGGGCAAGGGCTTATCCACCTCTTCTGGGCAGAGGTAGTCTTCCTGACAGGATTTCTGAGGGAAGACATTCGAGTTTTTATGTTAACAAGAACCTAAGACCCAATACATGTTGGGTTCCTAAGGTAAGGTAACACTCTTTTGCAGGGTAGTCTAGGTTCCCGTAAATATAATGAGAACTAGACAGAAGATGTTTCAAGAATGCATTGGAACAACTATCTGGAGTAACAGAAGTACTATCTACAATGGTATACTCAAATTGAACGCCTGGTATGCTTTAACCAGAGGGGCTAAATGATAAATCTTATAATCCCAGGTATTTTTGATCAGCTCCAATACTTGAGTCATATTGTGTCGACATTTACATATATATATTTATATATGCACATATATGTGTGTACACCTAAGGAAAGGTTAACTCTGTAAAAATAACTCTTAGATACTTTACTAAAGATTTATCTGTAAATTTACTGGTAGATTCGAGAATGAACCTCTACAGGCATAAATCAGTCCACCGAAAATTAAAGAAGATACGTTATTGGAAGTCACTAAAACTTACAATTGACATCAAGAAATGTATGAAAAACCACTTTCAAACCCTAAATAGATTGGTATCAAGAAATATATTTTTAGAAGGTTTCTAAATCCTTTTTAATATCAGAAGATTTCGAGAATCCGGCATGCCTCTTAACCCGTAGATTTCTATTGAAGAATCCCATCGATTTCTATTTAGAAAAACTCCCGCCGACCCTTCGTATTCCGCATTTCGCAAGGAAACCCGTCGATATCCCGCAGGAATCCCGCCGACTCTTCCTTCCCTCTTCATTTCCGTCGATATTCCGCGTTTCCGTCGATATCCCGCTGGAATCCCGCAGACTCCTCCGTCGATATCCCGCCGACTCCTCCGTCGATATCGCGCAGGAATCCCGCCGACTCTTCCTTCCGTAGACCTCTCTTCTCGCGTCTAGGGTGCTCGTCCAGGGATTTCTCCGCGGTTTCGATCAAACAAGGACGCGAGCGCCTCCAGGTTTTCCGTCGTCTCCGTCGACTCTCACCTCCTACGCTTTTGGGTTTGCAATGGCTCCAAGTACCACCGCCGGCCTGGTCACTGGATGTGAGTTGCTTCGAACCGGGTTCTCACATGCCTCGGATGAGTTCAAAAACATCATCATCATGCTTGAAGAGGCTGAACTCTCTTTTATACTGGAGCACCCCTACAAAATTTTGGACAAGGAAGTGATGAAGTTCTTCGCAACCGCCAAACTTCGGAATGAAGACTCTATCATCAAGAGTAAGGTTGCAGGTGCAAGGATCAAGATGTCTGCAAGCAAACTGACCCAATACTTGCAACTCACCAGTTCTGAGCACGAGGATTATCTGGAGGAACATGATAAAGCCAGGACATTATTATTCTGTGGACTAGCTAGAGGAACCAGATTGATAAAGAGAAAAGAAATGAATGAGGAGGGGAAACTCTTGTCCGACATCATTGGGAAAGTACTGATATGCAAACCCGGCTCACATGACCACATCTCAGCTGACATGTTCAAGATTCTTGTTGCGATTGTCTGCAGAAAGAGATTCAACTGGTGGGCTATGCTCTTTGAGAAGATTAAGGACACTCTCAGAACTCCAAGTTTTGGAAGAATCATCAGCCTATATCTTAATCAGTTGAACGGAGATAGGTACGACATGTGTAAAGGAGTTCTATTACATTATTTGAAGAAAATGGACTCCAGCGTATTTGACAGATGGGAGCGACGCATCGGGCAGACTGCAGTGGTAGTAGAACAAGAAGAATCTCCTGCCGAGGACAGAACTGTAGCTGATTCCGTGGCTATCCCCAGTGAAGTTCCCGATGCACTGACTGCAGGAATTGAGGGGGAGCCTCTACCCGCTTCTGCTAATGTCATAGCTGGCATCTCTCAGATAGCTAGAGATGCAGTTGCGGATCTGCAAGAAGAAAGTGAAGATATGGTGGAAAATGAGGCAGCCCTGAACGTGAATGATCTAGGAGCCGGAGGTGATGTAGTGGAGAATGATGAGGGAGGTTTGGAAGATGATGCAGTTGAGAATGACATCATGGATGATGAGGATGAGGAAGAAGGAAATGAGAGACAGGAAGTAATGGAGCCTCAAGACGATACTGAAGTTCCATCTGAAAAGCAAGCTCCTGAGATAGTTCCTGAGAAAACTAGTGCAACAGTGGAGGGGGAGTCCTCTCAGCAGAGGCTGCTAAGCACTTCTGAGAAATCTACCGAGGCTGCAAATATTTCCCCTTTAGAGACTGTGCAAGTGTCCAGCTCTACAAGTGAATCTGCTGAAGAGCAAGACCAAGGAATGCCTCAGGGTCATCCACCACGGGCTGATCTAGCTAATCTCACAGTGAATGTTATTCAAGGTATAGTGGATGAGCTCAAAGTGTCCTTTGAGCAAGCTCAAAAGAAAATGTTAAAAGAATTAAGAAATCTGAGAATCTAATGCTCAAGAACGTTGTGGAAATTAATCACAAACTGGATTTGATGGAAAAGAAGTTCGAAGACAAGTATACAGCAGCCGGCAAAGCTGTAATTCTTCTTATGGAAGGATTGAAAAAGAACACAGATACACTCGCAGTAGTTAATCAGAATGCTCATGTAGTGACAAATAACATCCAAAAATTTGATGCCAACATGGTGATTCTTAACGGAAATCAACAAGCCTTGATTACCGAGTTCTCCAAGACTACAAAGCAAATTGATGAGTCACTGCATTCTTATGCAAACTCCATTGCCGTCGAAGCCAAAAAGGGGGAGCAAGAATATACAGCTAAGATGGCCGAGCTTCAGGAAATCATAATAAAAAATTTTGACCAGTCAAACATATATGTATATGACAGTTGCTGGTGGATGCTCAAACAAGTGTTAGACACCAATATCCCTGAAAATCCTGAGGGTAATCCTGCTCCTGAGAATAATACTGCGGCTGATGAGGGAGCAAGTGCTAAGGAAGTTCCTTTAAGTGAAGCTGATGCTCAAAGGGCTGCTAGGGCCACCTCCAAAGCAAAAATGCTGGCCATGTTTGACCAAGAAGCCCTAGCAAAAGCTAGGGACAAGAGAAAAACTCAAGAAGGGACATCTAAGGAAACACAAGCTGAAAAGAAAATCAGATTGAAGGAGGATGAAGTGAGGAACGAAAAGTGGAGTCCAGTATCAAAGAGTATTATCTTGGACACGTTCTGGCTACAAGAAAAAGGGGAAATCAATCGGAACGACGTATACAGCCAGCATGAGTGGGAGATGCACAAGACATTTGAAGCTAAACAGAACATCTTTTTCAGGACCAACACTGTGGCAGACAAAGCTCCTCCTCCCAGATACTATCCAAAGCCCAAGGAGTACGTTGAGAGGCAAAGAAAGAAGTTCCTGGCTCAAAAACACAAGGATGACCTAGCCAAATAGAGATAGACATAAGTTTATAGCTTGTCACTCTCTCAAGAACACATTTATCTTTTTCTTATTGTTATATGAACAATTCTTGGGAATATATATATATATATATATATATATATATATATATATATATGTATATGAATTTATGATTGACTCAAACTTTGATCTGTTTGCCTTTATTTCCTTGTGCCGTATCTTTAAATTCTATATGCTGTATATATTATCTGGATGGTGGTATTCATCTTAGCTAGTAGGATTTTGGCTTCGTCAAATAGGGGGAGATTGTTGGGTATTGTATCCACAATTACCTGGATTTGAGGAAGCCACCTGTCAAGCTAAGATGAATTCACAATGTATTTGATGAAATCCTTTAAGTTGTGCTTGCAGTTATTTCACGCTAAGTACACACCAATGTCAGGGTGCAGTAGGTCAATATACACGGGTCTGCGCGACGTAATCACTCGTTGAGCAGATCAGTGTGTTGGCCTACGTGTACTCTCTCTATTGGAGTGTACTTATTTTCAAGTACAGAGCTGTGATAATGCAAGAGCAGACAAGGAGCAAGGATGGGTCAAAAAGCAGCTCATGGGTGGAAAGACAAAAAATCATCTAAGTAATAATCGACGAGAATCACTAGCTGATTCTCGCCGATTCGGCGAGAATCACTGGCTGATTCTCGCCGACTCTATACGGCTAAATCAGAGCGTGCAAATCTGCCGCTAAGTCAAAATCGTCGAGAATCACCAAGTGATTCGGCGAGAATCACTAGTGATTCTCGCCGAATCGTCGAGAATCACCTTCGATTCTCGCCGATTTTGCCTTAGGCGATTTTCTGGAACCCGCTGGACCGGACTCAGCCGCTGGCACTGTTTTGAACCGGGCTTGGGGCTTCTTCTGGTGGGACCCACAACGGTCAAAAAAGACTATTCTACTGTATAAATACACGCGTATTTTTGAATAGTAATAAGGATACAGAAAAACGAAGCCGAGCCGCCGACCTTGACCTAGATCGTGAAATCCGCTCCGCCGCCGTCGCCGCTCGTGCCAGTAGATCGCCGGCTTTGATCGTGGTTACTTCCAGATCTCCCGGCGACAGAAGCTCAGCCAAGCACAGCGTCTCACGAGTCTAACCAGAGATCCCTTGTCTCTTGATTCGTTGATCGGGAAAACCTTGCCCTTCCGAATCGATCGAGACGATCGATCCTAGTGTGACCGTTGGAAGACCTTGCTAGCTTTGCTACGAAGATTGAATCTCCAAAGTACAGCAGCCGCACACCGTTGTCGCCGCCGATCCCGAGAACCAAGCCGCCGCCCTTCTTGCCGCCGCCGGTTTCGGGGAGATTCTCTACAAGTGAGACCTAGGGTTGTGGACTCTTCGTTGACTTCAAGAACACGTCATCGAACGAAGAGGGACACCTTAGTCTCCATAAGTTGTTTGTATTTCGTATACAATCTATTTTCAATTTCTTTGTAACGGACCGATTGGTCCCTAGTTGTAAGGGTTGGGTGCAACCCGTGTTGTGGGAGTGGTGACTCCTACGTGTGGAAGGGTTCCTTCCGTTAGTGCAAGGATTGGATTTCAATCCTGTTGGTGAAGTGACCGAGTCGTCCCTGGTTGGGAGATAGGTCGAAGGGGGAAAGTGAATGTACCCAAATCGGGGAACCACTATAATTTGTTTGTGTCCTTTCTGTGCTGTGTTGTTTTGTTTTCTTGTGCAGGTTCGATTTCAATTCCGCAAAAACGCTGCAAGACACCTATTCCCCCCCCCCCATAGGTGAAGGTAGTTGACATTAAGTGGACTTTCAACACCAACATGTCCAAAGCTCGACAAAACCATCAATTTTTTTTTCAAACCCACGCTTTTATTCACGCTTGAACTTGGCCAAGTAAAATCAATCAGTTTTCTATAGTATTTCCCTAGGTAAAACACAAAAACAAGGACACCATCATAGCCGCATGGTCATGCAGGAATGTCTTGTCCATTTAAAATTCGACTACGTAGGAATGTCTTGCCCATCAGATCTCCAAATGGATACTATCCATTTCATTATAAATGAAGAGGATTCCGATCAAAAATTTTTTTGATGCCTTCGAGTCACACTGCTTTGTAAGTGCTAGAAATCTGGATGATTAATGACTAAATATTTCAAGCAAATTCATGATGTTGACTATAATGAGACATTTTTCTTTGTTGTAATGGTAAAGTCTATCAGAATTTTGTTTGCTATTGCAGTTTATTATGACTACGAGATTTGTGAAATGAATATCAAAATGACTTTCCTTAATGGAAACCATCTTGAGGAATGTACATGAAACAACATGAGAGTTTTGTATCTCCAGATGAGCTACTAAAATATGCAAGCTGCAGAAATCTATTTGTGCATTGAAATGTCGACAGCGCATGGTGTGTACCTCAAATTTACCTGCTTCATGTACATTTGCTCTTCACAATAGCCGCCTGGAAGAAGAAGGATATTCGCCGCCTGGAAGAAGAATCGGGGGCGGCATTTCTGGGATGAAACCATAAAATTGGCGGGCAAACTGGGCGACCGCCACATTGTTGTCATGATGGATAGCGGGGCGAGCCATAATAACTTATGTACTATAATACCTACAAATAAAAACATAATAAATAAATTAATTATAGTCAATGTTAAATATCAAATATGCAAAAAATATCTTGGATTAATTGAATGAGCCATGCAATGTAGTTTTGTGCAAATCTTGGTCCATCGATCAATGAGGACATCATAAATTGCCTCATAAAGAGGGCAACGAGCTTCCAAGTCCGTTAACTTCTCATGTCTATATATTTTAATCTTCACATTTTCTATCATTGAATCTCACATGTCATTTACCAAATGAAGGTTAGGTTTGTTTGTATCACAAACCCTAACCATATCATATATGAGTCTTGTTATATCAAGAATCTTATCCATATCATTTCACCATTTGTCACTATAGATGATGTTTTTAACCTCCGGAGGTTTATCAACATTTGCTTTATACATAGTCCATTCGGGACATCTAACCATATTAAACAAACTTATCTTCACATGTTTAAACCTCTTCAACATCACTATAATGGAAGCAAATCGTGTTTCAACAACTGCAAGTAACTTTAGTGAAATAAAGGAGTTATACGTGTTCAACTTGTATTGATGGTTCATTATGAAAGTTCTGATTGATTGAGCTTCATTAGTCACTTGAGTTATCCCTCATCATTGTTCTCTAACTGCTGCACAACGATCGGTATTATTGGTTGCAATTTTTTTTAATGTTATATTTAAGGTATGCACCACACAATGCGTCCAAAAAATATGTTAGAATCGTGCATCCACAATCGCTCATGTTGCCTTACACACCGGTGTATTATCAGTGATAACTTGTATAACATTTTCAGCACCAACTTCATTAATGATTTCAATCATCAAATTTCCAATATAATGTTTATTCTCGTACTCTCCTATTGCATCAACTATCTTTAAAAAATTGGACCATCCTCAGAGCCCGACATAAAATTAATCAGTGGTCTTCTTTGAGAATCTGTCTTATCATCACTAACTAAGTTGATTCTCTTTTGGGGCCAAATATCTTAAATTGGCTGAAGCATGCTAGTGATATTTGATTTTTTTTTTTGCAAGAGAAGAAAATGATGAAGAAGATGCAGAAAAAGAAAATGAAGAAGAAGATGATGATGAAGAAGAGGATGATGAAGAAGAAGATGATGGTGAAGAAGAGGATGATGAAGAAGAAGATGATGATGAAGAAGAAGAGGATGATGAAGAAGAAGATGATGAAGTGAGATTCTTGAAGAAGTGAGATTCTTGAGTGATAAATCACATGCAAATGTTCATAGGCGGAGCATATATTTCATGAAGGCGAGTAGGTGTTGGTGAGAATCTGCATTGAAAGCCTCCCTTGGGGGTCTGCTATAAAATTTAGCGCTAAGCAAATATGTCCCTACACAATCATGAGATGGATACGAGCAAATACATGTGTGCTTGATATCCCTACGAGCATGAGTATCCATCCAATATTTAGTGTTGAGTACTTGATGCCATACTACAAGCCTTATGATTATGTGGATTTGGATTGTGGAGACTTTCCTAAGCCTATACTTCCACATCCTCAGTTTTGCACCCAATCCACTCCTGAGCTCCACCCAACTTTGAGTCAGTCCTTTATGTGAGTTGAGTGTAGTGAGCATCACAGTGATAGTATCACATGATTATGCCCCCTGTTCGGACAGTCCTTTATGTTGATACTTAGTACACTAGCGAGGATGCCCCTTCCCCGATGACACTTGGATAGCGCTCGCAGAGCTTTACCGATTCGCCCCAAGACTTCGACTGCAATATGATAGTCTCCATTCATTAGAGTTGAAAGCTTTTAGTCGAGGGGGAGTTGATAAGTATCACCCACCGGATGTGGCTTACCGCAAGACAGGGCCCATGTTCATGTATTCATGCAGAATCTGACACCACTGATGTGTCCGAATTTTTTATTTTCATATTTTTTTTTCATATATTTACTATTTTCAGT
This sequence comes from Platanthera guangdongensis, assembly GCA_039583875.1. Lineage (NCBI taxonomy): Eukaryota > Viridiplantae > Streptophyta > Magnoliopsida > Asparagales > Orchidaceae > Platanthera > Platanthera guangdongensis. The sequence continues at coordinate 162,721,002 of CM077159.1, forward strand.
CAAAATTTAGTGAGATCGGATACTTAACAATCTCGGCGAATCATAGTTGTTGATGTCGGGGTACCCTAATGTTGTTTTATTATAAATAAGAGCAAGGGGCAACCACCATTTCATTGCTGATTTTGGAGAAGAAATATTCCCCGAATGCAGCGATCTTCTCACGATGACGATTCCTTGGTGACGACTACTAAGTATTTTCCCGCATCTTTTTTGTATCCCCAATCCATAGCCACTACTTCCCCTCTCCACTCCCCTTTGAAACGCTCCCGCCAATCCATGCACCTCTCAGTTCCCCTATTGTAAATCCACGCCCAACCATCAAATTGTTGGCCTTCTGTCGTCCATGATGCGACCTTTCCACCTCTACCCAAAATCCCCACTCCACTCTAAAAAATTATGCTCCACTGACCTTCAAATTCCTTCCTAGAAACCCCAATGTTCAAAACCCTCCACAATTCCACACATCCCCTCCCTAAAACCGCTGGAGCAAAGCCCTTCGTCGACCCTCAAATCCTTTATGCCCCACCCCCTCTCAAGCTAGCCCAGATTCAAATAGATAAGAGAAAAATAAGACTTGATGATTCCTCAAAGGGGAATAATGTTTATATATATACAATAGACACATATAGAATAATACACAAATAATAAATAAAACGCCAATACTCTCCCTCAAGCTGGCACAAAAAGGTCAAGCAAGCCCAGCTTGCCACATGTAGAGAGAAGTCTGGAAGGTCCAACCGCCTTAGTGAAGGCATCAGCAATCTGCTTAGCGGAGGGAACATAAGACGCTTCAAGTGTCCCTGAACGGATGTGCTCCCTGAGAAAGTGAATATCAACCTCAATAAGCTTAGTCCGCTCGTGCAGAACTGAGTCGGAGGCAAGCATGAGAGCGGACTGGTTGTCGCACACAAGAGTCGAAGAACCAGAGAGTGGAGAGCCAAGCTCGGTCAAGAGGGTACACAACCAAAGGAGCTCAGTAGCGCCATGGGCCATAACCCTGTACTCAGCCTCAGTAGACGAGCGGGAGAACATTCTGCTTCTTGCTCTTTTAGGAAATAAGATTGCCACCATAGAAAGTGCACATCCCCGAGGTAGAACGTCGATCAGTAAGGGAACCAGCATGGTTAGAATTCGTGTAACAAGTGAGATCAAGGCCAAAGATGAACGGTAGAAGAGCCCTAAGCCAGGAGAACCCTTCAAGTAGTGGAGGGTCCAAAATGCTGCATCTAGGTGAGAAGTCCGGGGAGCATGCATGAACTGACTGACTACACTCACAGCAAAGCTAATGTCAGGGCGAGTGTTGGTCAAGTAGATAAGTCTAGTAACAAGACGTTGATATCTGCCCCTAGGGAGAGGATCGACAGACTCGGCATGAAGACGGTGGTTCAGATCCATGAGTGTAGACACAGGAGAGCACCCAAGAAGGCCAGTATCACTTAAGAGATCAAATGTATACTTGTGCTGAGACAAAGAGATCCCCTGCTGAGATCTGGAAACCTCAATCCCGAGAAAGTACTTCAGATGCCCCAAATTTTTCACTTCAAATGCCTTCTGAAGTACCCCTTTGATCTGAAGTATCCCCGAGCTATCGTCACCGGTAAGAATAATATCATCCACATAGACAAGAATAATGACCCTACGTCCATCCACAGTAGTCCGAACAAAGCATGTGTGGTCAGCATGACATCTGGTGAATCCACTCAGAAGCACAACAATACCAAACCGCTCAAACCACGCACGAGGAGACTGCTTCATCCCATACAAGGACTTCTGTAAAAGGCAAACACGGCCCAAATACTCCCCCTGAAGCTTGTAACTGGGGGGGGGGGGGTCCATATAAACTTCCTCAGCAAGGTCTCCATTGAGAAATACATTCTTCACGTTCATCTGATGAAGAGGCCACCCATGGCAGACAGCGAGAAAGAGAAGTAGACAGACAGTAGATAGCTTGGCCACCGGGGCAAAGGTCAAGCCGTAGTCCCCAGGAGTCTGAGTGAAGCCCTTCGCGACAAGATGGGCCTTGTAGAGGTCAAGAGAACCATCAACATTATACTTGACAATGTAAACCCAACGACATCCAACAGTTTTCCGACCAGCAGGAAGAGGGACCAAACGCCAGGTGCCCGCCTTCTGTAGAGCGGACATCTCATCCTCTATGGCCGCCACCCACTTAGGGTGCTGGAGCGCCTCAGTCATCAAACTCGGAACTCTGATCTGGTCGGTAGCCGTCAGGAAAGCCCGTTAACCCTGAGAAAGAAGCTGGTAGGACATATAGTTTGCCACAGGATGGTCAGTAACACAAGAATGCTTACCCTTGCGAAGTGCAATGGGTAAGTCAGAGGAGGGAAGAATATCACCTGCCAGAGGATGTGGCACAAGGTCCTGTGAGCTGGGCGTAACCAGTGGATCTCGAAGAATGTGGTGGACATGTTAGGGACCGCATGGGCCACGAGTGTATGTCTACAGCGGAAGAGAGTCGTGCAGCGGGGCAAGGGCAACTGGACCCGGCTGTGGCGGAGCAGAAGGAGGAACAAGGACAGAGGAGGTACCATAGAAGGGAACATTCTCAAAGAACGTAACATCAAAGGAGTGAAAATTCCTGCGAGAAGAGTGGTCAAAACACCTATAACCTTTGGAAGAAGAGGAATACCCCAAAAATAAGCACCGGATAGCTTTGTCATCAAGCTTTGTCCGAGTCGGACGACGGTCCTGGACAAAAACACACACACCCGAACACCCGGAGAGGGACATGAAACAGAGGGCGGTGGGGAGATAAAAGACTAAGGGGTATCCGACCCGCTAAAGGCTGTCAAGGCAGACAGTTGACCAATAAGGACCCTGTAAGAAGGGCGGCACTCCAAAACGACTTGGGGACATGAGACCCACGAAGAAGAGACCGGGTCACATTCAAGAGATGTCGATTCTTGAGTTCTGCCACACCGTTCTGTTCTGGTGTATAGGGCCAGGAGAACTGATGAAGGGTTCCTTGTGTAGCAAGGAAAGCAGTATACCCCCCCCCCCCCCCCCCGTTATCAGAGCGAAGGACCCGAGTACGAAAGGAAAACTGAGTCGTAACCATATTAGTAAACTGAGTATATAAATCAAAGACATCAGAGTTGACACGCATAAGATAGATCCAACAACAATGAGTAAAATCATCTATAAAAGTAACAAAGTACAAAAAACTATCATAAGAAACAACCGGGGTAGGTCCCCAAACATCTGAATAAATAATATCAAACGGTGCAGAACTACGAGAAATAGAAACAGGATAGGTAGTGCGAGTATGTTTACTAAGCTGACACACATCACACTAAAAAGAGTTCTCAAACGAGACACAAAAAAAGCAACGACACGATCTGAGGACTCGCATGCCCCAATCTAGCATGCCAAAGAACAAGTGAAGTAGTAGCAGCAACAATGGATGGGGGTGAGAGATAGGGCGAAGGAGGTGGAAGATCCAGCTGGTATAGCCCGTCACGCTCACGACCGTAGCCAAAAGTCCTCGTGGTCAGGTCCTGAAAAACACAGCCAGAAGAAAAAAATGTCACCGAGCAGTGCAACGAACTAGTCAATTGACTAACAGAAAGAAGGTTTAAAGCAAGTTTGGGAACATGAAGAACTGAACCCAAGGAGAAGGAGCGAGTCAGAGGAACTGTGCCCCGATGAGGGATGAGGGTCACAAAGCCATCGACAAGGCGAACCTGCCGATGGACGCTCGGAGACTCAAGAGAAGAGTATAAACGTGTCTCACCAGTCATATGATCAGTGGCCCCGGAGTCAATCACCCAAGGAGAAGAGGACCCCTCTTGAGTGACATGAAAGGCCATCGGGGTACCTGACGCAGACGTTGAAGTCGACAAGAACGACGAGGAGGCCAGAAGCGGCTGAGCAGGAAGAGGCTGGTGCGGAGTCTGAAACGGAGAGTGCAGCTGAAGCTGAGACTGGAGTTGCTGCACTTAAGCCATAAGGTGACTCCAGACGGCGGAAGAGGCACTGAAATCAGGTTGGACCCCAAAGTCGGAAGAAGTAACGGCTGCAACACGTGTGGTGGGGGACTGCTGGCGTAGGTGAGGGAAGAGCAGCCAGCATCGGACCTTCTCATGACTAGTCCGGAGGCAGTGCTGACACTGAACAGAGGCAAATGGGCTGCCACGGCCACCCCCGCGACCCTTAGAGGTAGAAGTACGCCCCCCACGCGCAGAAGAAGGATGACCTGAAGCCAGGGTCATTTGGTCTGGAATAGGAACAGAAGCTGGAACTGGCAAAACAGCAGTCAGGCGGGCACGACGCTCATGATCCTCTACTATGGAATAAGTATCCAAGATATCAGGAAGAGTGTTCATGCTGACAATCTGAACCCGAATCTGCTCAAACTCGGGCCTCAAGCCCATCAGGAACAGAAGGGAATGGAGGTGTTTGTCGGCTATGGTTAAACGAGACTTGGATGGAGGTGCGACAAGAGAGGAAGGGGCGGCTGGTGGTTGGAGGGTTGTAGGGTGGTGGCGTTCCTGTAGCAAGGAGGAGGGCGGCAGTAAGGGGGGGACGACGGGCTGGCGGTGGGCGGTTGTCGGCCTGCAGGAAAACAACCGACCAGCTATGTTTGGGTGCTGCTTTGGGGGGCTGCAGTGATGGGAATGAGGGTTTGAAGGGTGGAAAACAAAGGCAAGGGTAGGGACTGATAGGTCTACCGCTTCTCCTGCCGCCGCTTGGCAACAAGAAGATCCTTTGGATGTGGAAAAACACTGAGCGGCTCAAGGTCAGAATGCTTCCGGAATCTCCCTGAGAGAAAGGTAAAGTACTCGTGCACAGAACGGTCCCCCTGACGAGCAGTAGAAATCTCCTAGAAGGCAGAATAAATCCGCGTATCAACACGTGTGTGATCGTAGGTACGCGTCAAGGCAGCCCAAAGAGACGACACTGAATCGAATCGCATGAACTGCTCGTAAATGCGGGGTTCCATGGAGCACTGAATCCATCCGAGAATCTTGAAATTTTTCGTGCGCCATTGACGGATAGCCTTTTCGTCGGAAGGCTTGGGAACACCACTAGGTTCAAGCCAATCAAGCTTGTCATGTCCGTCAAGATGGACTCGCACGGAGTTGGACCAAGCGATAAAGTTTTTTTCATTGAGGAGGGCGATAGTAATCCGCCGAGCAAATCCATCATTCGAACCAAAGAGGGAGGAATCCATGAGATGGGAAGAAGAGAAACCCTTAAACAGATGAGGAAAAATTCATCCCAAAAAAAGGAAGGAAGACCGTAGATCACAGATCTAGGTAATGAGAAGAAAAGAAGTGAGGGAATGAGTGGTAAACACCAGCCAAATCGGCGGTCGAAGAAATAATCGAAGGAAAAGAAAAGAGGAAGAAAAGTGGCTGTAGCAGAGGGAGAACGGCGGGGAGATCGGACGGATTCCAACGGGAGAACGGCGACGGGTCGGGATTCCAGCGGGAGAAGATCAGACGACGGCAGCAGTCAGGCGGACGGCGGCAGCAGGAGAAGGACGACAACAGCAGTCGGGAGCCGCGATGCCCTCACATCGCGCGGGGAACAGTGGCTTAGCGGCGTTAGTGAAGCGTGGGATCAGGATTAGGGCGAAGGGTCGGGATTCCTCCTCTGATACCAAAATAGATGAGAGAAAAATAAGACTTGATGATTCCTCAAAGGAGAATAAGGTTTCTATATATACAATAGGCACATATAGAATAATACGCCAATAATAAATAACGCACCAATAGATTCCAGCACCCCCACCTCCGGTGCTCCCATTCCAGCCTTTGATTCTCCATCTTCCATCTCTGTACAACCGCCAACCAGTCACGAGTCATCGGATCTCCATCCCATGACAACCTTTCGGATCTCCATCCCATGACAACCTTTCGGATCTCCATCCCATGACAACCTTTCGGTATTCCGTGAGTTTATTATTGTTATATGGAGTTTTGTTTTTAAGATTAAATTATGGTGTTCTAAACTTTCTCTTTTGGGATCTATAGTATTGTGGAATTTTGCTCTGGGATACCTTGTGATTTGCAGGAACGATTCACTGCGTGCTCTCGCTTTGGCCCTCTATGTGGAGGAACTTCTTGCAGTAGTTCATCCAAAATGCAACTATGACATAGACATGACCACATGGGCCACATGGCATGATCTTTTGTTTAAAATATTTCTTTAGTTGGTTTGGTACAGGTGTAAACTAATGTAACTTATAATTTGGACACCCATATTTTTGAAATACCTAGAGCTAATTTCATTTTTGACCAATGTCTGAAGTACACTCCCTAGGTAAAGTGACTAAAGATAGCAGATTCATATTCAATCATTTATTATGAACTTCAAAATGACTGATGAACTTCTTGATCTGTTGTGGCTGTCTGTATATCCTTCTCCATGAGTTCTGAACTTTCTGATATGCTAGGTATTATATTTTAAGGTCTCATGGGCTACCCAGCCTAATTGGCAGCCAGCTGTGTGATCTGCAGTTATGTTATTGCAATTATTTTGGATTCTTGCTTCTACTGCTTTACTGTCACATTACAACAACACTTGAGCTTTTATCCCACTATAGTGGGGTCAGTTATATGGATCCTTTGTCGCCATTGTGCCCTATCTTGTGTCATAATCTCACTAATGCCTAAGTACATCACATTTTTCCTTATAGTTTCATTCCAAGTCTTTATTGGTCTACCCCTCCTTCGTTTAACATGCCTAGTGACTAGACTCTCACAACGCCTAATAGGTGCCTCTAATGGCCTCCTTTCCACGTGTCCAAACCATCTTAGTCGAGCTTCTCGCATCTTTGCAATTGGTGCTACTCCTGTCTTATCCCTGATATATTCATTCCTAATTCTATCCAGTCTCTTGTGTCCACACATCCACCTAAGCATTCTCATCTCCACAACTCCCATTTTTTGCTTATGTACGCAGTTCACTGCCCAACACTCAGACATAGAGCATCGCTGGTCTAATCGCAGTACGGTAGAACTTGCCCTTAAGATTTAATGGTACTTTACGATCACAAAAGATCCCTGATGCGCCTCTCCACTTAACTAACCTGCTTGGATTCTATGTGTCACTTCTTTATCAATATCTCTGTCTTTTTGAACTATCAATCCAAGATATTTAAAACATTCACTGTATGAAATATCTTGATCACCCAACTTAATAACGAAGTCATCCGTTCTTCTTTCAATGCTAAATTTAAGTTCCATATACTATGTCTTTGTCCTGCTCATCCTAAAATCCTTCTTTTCTAAAGTGTCTCGCAAAGATTCAAGTTTTGTGTTTACACCCTCGCGCGTCTCATCGACCAAAACGATATCATCCACAAATAATAAACACCAAGGTATTGCTTGTTGGATATGTCTGGTGAGCTCATCTAAGATAAGAGTAAAGAGATATGGGCTTAAAGCTGAACCTTGATGTAACCCAACATTGATAGGGAATTCCTGTGTTAATCCTCCAGATGTCCTTACCCTTGTCACTGAATTTGTATACATATCTTTGATTACGTCAATGGATGATATATTTACACCTTTCTTTTCTAAGACTCTCCATAAGATCTCTCTTGGAACTCTATCATAAGCCTTCTCAAGGTCGATAAACAACATATTCAAATCTTATTTTTTTTTCTCGGTAGTTGTCAATGAGTCTCCTCAAGAGATGTATAGATTCCATGGCCGACCACCCTGACATGAATCCAAATTGATTCTCAGAGATGTTAGTCTCTTGTCTTATTCTTCTTTCTATTGCTCGTTCCCATAATTTCATGATATGACTCATAAATTTAATTCCTCTGTAATTAACACAACTATGTATATCTTTTTGTTTTTATACAAAGGTACCAAGATACTTTCTTTCTGTTGGTCTGACATCCTCTTTGACTTCAGTATCTTATTAAAAAAATATATATACTACAAAATTTTTTCATTCCTTAAACATTTTCATACTTCAATGGGTATATCGTCTGACCCAATTGTCTTTCTATTTTTCATCTTCTTTAGAGCATTATTTACCTTTGATAATTGAATTTTACAGTAAAACTTTATGTTCATATACACCTCTGATTTACTTTAATTTTCCTAGTCCAAATCATTGTCTTTTGTTTCATTATAGAGTTGATAAAAATATTTTTTTCATCGTTCTTTAATATCCACATCATCCGTTAAAACTGTATCTATTTCATCTTTTATGCATTTTACTTGACTTAAATTTTTTGTCTTTCTTTCTCTATCTCGAACAATTTTGTATATATCACACTCTTCATATTTGTTTTACTTATTGCATGTTTAGTTTTTTCTTGGTGACTTTATACATGGTTAAGTTTTCATCATTCCTACAAGCGTAGAGTGATTTATAGCTGATCCTCTTTGACCTCACTTTATCTTGGACTTACTCTTTGCACCACCAAGATTCTTTATTTAGAGGCACATGACCTTTTGATATTTCAAGTACGGTCTTTTCAGTTGTCCTTAAATGTAAAGTCATAACTTTCCATGAGACACTAGAATCAGCATAAGAGTCATTATCTAGTTGTTTCATAACTGTTGTCTTGAAAGCAACCTGCTTTTCCATCTTCAAGTTCCACCACCAAATATTTAGCAACATTTTTGTTCTTGTTTTATATTTATTATATTTAATTTGTACGTGTAACACTACTAACCTATGTTGTGTTGTCAAACTTTCTCCTAGTACGATTTTGCAATCCTTACAAATCATTTTATTCATTTTGCGCGTCATAAAATAATCAATTTTTGACTTATTTGGTCCGCTTTTAAACATAATTAAATATTCTTCCCTATTTATGAAAAACATATTTGTCACAATTAGCTTATGTGGTACGGCAAAGTCTAAAATGGTTCGATCCTTTTAATATCTTTCTCCATATTGAAATTCTCTATGAACGGTTGTATAATCTACATTTTTCTTTCCTATATGTCCATTTAAGTCTCCTCCTATGAAAATTTTCTTTATTTGTGAGATTTTTCTTACTAAATCATCTAAGTATTCCCAAAATTGTACTTAATAGCTTCACTTAATCCTATTTGTGGTGGATCACATATTCACATTGAATAGCTTAGAGCAGAGTTTGTTGTCAATGGATACTCATCCTCCACGTTAATTTTTTTCCTTTCTTCCTGTAGGTTCTATCCTGGTATGATGCTATGTAGTTTAATTGTTTCTTTTGAAGCGAAGGTACGATACTGCAAACTTTGATTTATCTTTATTTGTGACTATTCAATTGTTTTTCCATGCTTCTACCCTTCATACACATGCTACTGTTAGTTTTATTTGTTTATGATGTGATTACTGGTACAAAAGTTGTTATGAAGAAAGTAAATTGTTGTTTACAATAAAAATGTTGCATAAGCTGCAAATGCATTCAAAAGTCACGGTGGAGTGTAGTTTTAAGAATACACTGTGTTGCTTAATTTAAAATGGCCCTTGGGAGTCCTTTGTTACGTAGAATCCTTGACCTGCTTAAATATGCCGGAAGTTGCGTTTGATTCCTGTGTCTGTTGCTCAATATATTTGATTATGGGGAAGAAGTGCTTTATTATACCCTGTACCTACTATGTATAATTTTCACCTGCCTTAAGAAGTTGTAAAATATAGAAAAATATATTTTCTTGCCTAAATAATGATGATAGGTTGCACCAAATATAAAAAAAAATAGGACAACGAAATATAAACTAAATAGACAGCAAGTAAATATGGAAAGCATATTTGTTGATTGAAATCTTAGCTGAGTTCACCTTTTAGTAAATGTACTAAGATACCCTGTACCTTCTACGTGGAAGTGATTACTCAAAGAATTCCGGGGATGCAAAATAATAGCAAAAAAAAACTAAACAATATTTGTTCGGTTTGGCTATAACATAAAAGCTCACTCTCAGTGCCGGTCGAGGGTAAAAATCTGTACAATAAAGGAGGCACATGAAAAATATCTTATCTACACCCAAGAACTCCCATTCTCACCACAAAATAGTTGCTGTATTTAAAACCAAACAAAAGGAGACTAAAACAGGATAGCTGTGGGAAAAGCCTATGTAAAGAGGGCCATGATGGAGCCCATTTATTTATTTTTCTTCTCTCCTCTTTAGTCCCACATCATGTACAACGATCTCTTCTCTCTCTCCCTCCTATAAATGTGTATTCATACCTTGTATTTGATGATTGAGGAAGTATATACAAGTTTTTGGTTTTCCCTGCATGGTATCAGAGGGAGGTTCCGGTCCCAATTTCCGGTTATGTCTTTCAGTAACCGCCTGGTCTGCGGTCTGCTTGCGGTAACCGCTTCCATTCATTTTGCGCGGTCTCTGTCTCTCTATCCGCATCACACTCCGTGGATCCACCTTTCTTTCCCACCACCGCCTCCTCTCTTTTATAGCCTTCTCCTCTCTATTCCGTGGGCCTCTCCATTCTTCTCCTTCCCGCGATCTGCATGGTCTCCACATCTTATCCGCCCGACCTTCTTCTTACTGTGGTTTGTTGTCTGCTGCTCTCTAAGTCGCTGCAGTTCGTCTCCTTAGTCGCTTGTGGTCTGCTTCTACTCGTTGCTCTGCTCGCACGATTTGCTCGCGCGACCTGGCCTCTACTCGTTGTTCTGCTCGCTGCTCGTCTTCTCACGTGGTTTACTCTCTGATCGTTGTTGTTCTGCTCGCACGGTCTCCTTTTTGATCGCGGCTCGTTTAATCGCGTGGTCTGCTCCTGTGCTCGCGCGGTCTCGTCTCTGATCGTTGCTCGTTTGCTCACACGGTCTGCTCGCCGTGGTTTGCTCCTTTACTCGTTCTGATTTCCAGGTCTGCTCGTGGACTCCTCTCCGATTGCTGTTGTTCTGCTCGCGTGATCTCCTCTGTGATCGCTGCTCGTCTGTTCGCGCAGTCTGCTCCTATGCTCGCACGGTCTGCTCCTGTGCTCGCGCGGTCTGCTCGTCGAGGACTACTCGTGTTTGCATAGCCTGCTTGTCGCCAGTCTCTTCCCAAACCTGGGCGATCTTCTTTCCGCACAAACTCATCTCTCTATTCGCTGGTCTGCTCGTCGTCGGTCTAGCCTCCTGACCGCCTTGCCATGGGATCTTCTCTTGATTCTACCGGACAGACGACTTCCTCTCCTGCAGATCGCCCGACTCTTGTTCCTGAACTCCGGGATGAATTGCGGATCTCTACTATTTCTTTAGCCAGTAAAAAGAACTTCGTGGAATGGGTGCACTCTGTTCGCCTAGTTATTCAGTCCAAAGGCTTTCTACATCATTTGACCCAAGCTGTTCCCGATGCTCCTACCGAAGACTGGCTGCGCAACGATGGTCGTGTTCAAACTTGGCTCCTTAACTCACTTGATGACGAACCTTATCGCATGACCATGTATCATGAGACGGCCAATGCTATGTGGGATGAGCTCCATTCTCTCTATTCCGGCAGAGATAGTCTCCAACACCTGTATGACATCATAACAGATCTTCAGACTCTTGACGTTGGCGGGGCTGCTGACCTCACCTCCTTTGTTGCTCGGGCTAAGACTCTGGTTGAAGCCTGGATTCAACATCAGTCTCTTACGATGAATCTTGCTGCCCATTGTGCCCAAAAAGAAGCCTTTGATATTGCCATGACGATGGCTCGTGTCCCGCCTCATCTTCAGAGTGTTCGGGCTCAGATCCTCTCCTCTGTTGCTACTCTGTCACTATCTGATGTGTGTTCCATGCTGCTCAAGGTCTCACCACCTCCCGACAGTTCTGGACCTCCCTCGTCGGTCCTCCTTTAGCAGATTTCTGCGCCCTTACTGCCTCTCCCTCCTGCTCGTGGAGGACGTTCAGGTTCTCGGGGCAGAGGTCGGGGTGGCCAGCCACAGCCTAAGTGTTCCTTTTGTGGTAAGGACGACCACCTTGAGGACACGGGCTTCCTTCTCGTCCACTTGCCTCTGTTGCTGCCAAGGACTCATATGTCACTCGTACTGACCTTGAAGAAGTCTGGCTTCAGCTCCAACATCTCTGTGGTCTACTCAGCCGCTCACCTGCCTTCGTTGCCTCCGCTGCCTCCATCTCAAATGAAGGTATCGCTTGTCTCTCTACTATTCCGCGCTGGATAGTGGATTCAGGTGTCACTCATCACCTAACCTCACTGCGACCACATCTGTACTTGGATTCTCCTCATCCTAAGTGTATCGCAGTGGTCAATGGGGATACTGTTCCGATCTCCGACTCTACTGATATCCCTCTCACTCTTCTCTATCCCTACGCTCGGCTCTTCATGTTCTGGGCTCCCCGTTTAATTTACTTTTTGTTAGTCGTCTCACTGTCGATTTGAATTGCTTTGTAACATTTACATCTTCTTTTCTGATACAGGATCGACGGACGCGAAATATCATTGGTAAGGGACGACTGCAGAATAGGCTCTATCTTCTTGATGACTCTCCTACTATACTCTCCTCTGTATCCTCCGTCGATTGGTATCGGCGTCTTGGGCATGCTCCTCTACCGGTCCTCCAAAAGGCTCTACCAGATGTATCTCTTCCTACTTTTCAGTGCAAATCTTGTATTTTCGGCAAACAGCCCCGTTCATCTTTTCCATCTCATTGTACTCGGAGCTCTGCTCCTTTTGTTTTAGTACACTCCGATGTTTAGGGTCCGTACAAAATTACTAGCAATTCTGAGTATCGCTATTTTTTAACTCTTATTGATAATTATTCTCGTATGACGTGGTTATATCTACTTCGTGATTGTTCCGAGCTTCCTCGTGTCGTTCGGTCATTCATCCTTGAGACCCGCACGCAATTCTCCGCGAACATCAAAACTCTTCGACTTGATAATGCTCGTGAATACACTAGCCACGAATTTGTGAATCTTCGCTCAGAATTTGGGATCATTCACCAAACATCATGTGCCTATACCCCCCCCAACAAAACGGAGTTGCGGAACGTAAAAGTCGACATCTGCATGCTGTTGCTCGCTCTCTCATGCTTCACATGCAGGTCCTCAAAGCTTATTGGAACGTTGCACTTTCAACGACATGCTATCTGATTAACCATCTCAACTCCATCATACTCCACAATGCCACTCCGTTCAGCCTCATGTTCCCCTCTACTCTAACATTCTCTCTCACACCCTGCATCTTTGGTTGTACTTGTTACGTTCACATTCTTGGTCCGTCCACATACAATCAAGGTTGTAAGGATTGAGATCCTAGATTAGATTATTTCGAGGTAGGATTAGATCAGATAGTATGGTCGGATCGAGAATCGCTTTACAAAATCAGGATCGATTTATAAAATATGGATCGTATGATCGTAAGATCCTAGGATCCGGATTGCAATCCTGACAACCATGCGGATAAGTTGGATCCCCAGGCGACCAAACACATCTTCGTTGACTATTCACGAACTCAGAAAGGCTACGTGTGCTACTCTCCTGCTACCCGCAAGGTGACCGTTTTTGCTGATGTTACCTTTCAGGAGGATCTTCTTTTCTTCTCCGCTCTAGATTTAACTCCTTCACCACCACCCGCTCTACGACTTGTCATTTCCGTTACTACTCCACCACCACCAATTCCTGACCGGGCTCCCGCTCCTCCCAAGCCTCCTCTTATCCATGTCTACACTCGTCGCCATCCTCGCTCCATTGCCCCAATGCAGTCGTCTTCAACTTCCGACGCTCAGCATCTTGATGATCCGACACCAGAATCAACCGCTCATCCCATGGCGAACTATGTATCCTTACATCGCCTATCCCCACAGCTTCAAATATTTGTCACTTCATTATCCTTGATTTCTGTATCAAACTCTGTGCAGGAGGCTCTCCAACATCCTGGCTGGTGGGTAGCCATGGAAGAAGAAATGACAGCTCTCTGGGCTAACCAAGCATAAAACTCGGTACCTCTGCCTCCCCACCAGACACCTGTTGGGTGTAAATGAGTCTTTGTCATCAAACATGCTCATGATGGGACAATTGACCGTCTGAGAGCCCGACTGGTGGTTCGCGGCTTCACCCAACAACAAGGTCTCGATTATGAGGAAACATTCTCTCTAGTAGCCAAGCTCAACGTCGTTCGTGTCCTCCTCTCCGTGGTTGTGCATCTCCACTGGTCCTTACATCAACTGAATATCAAGAATGCGTTTCTGAATGACGACCTCCAGGAAACAGTCTACATGCAACAACCTCCTGGGTTTGAGACCACGGGGGAGTCCCGAGTTTATCATCTTAAGAAGTCCATCGATGGTCTCAAACAATCCCCTCAGACATGGTTTGACAGATTCAGTAAGACAGTTTAGGAAGTTGGCTTTTCTCGGAGCTCATCAGACTTCTCTCTGTTTACTCGACATCGGGCAACATGAACGGTTCTTCTGTTAGTATATGTTGATGAAATCTTAATCACTGAAGACGACTCAAAGGGAATCCAAGCGGTCAAACAACATCTTAGCTCCGCCTTTCAAACAAAAGATCTGGGGCACCTTCAATACTTTCTTGGTCTTGAGGTCGCAAGACGTCCGGATGGACTTGCCCTCTCCCATCGAAAGTACTTCCTCAATCTCCTTCAAGATGCTGACTACTCTGGATACAAGCCGATTACCACTTCAATGGATGCAAATCACAAGCTGTGTGCACATGCTTCCAATACAGATCTTCCTCTCCAAAATCCTGAATACTATCGACGGCTTGATGGAAAATTGATCTACCTAACGATCACAAGATCAGATATATCATTTGTTGTTGGGGTTGTCAGCCGGTTTATGCATGCTCCTCGAATATCTCACTCTGAAACTATTGAACACATCCTAAGATACCTTAAAACAGCTCCGGGTCAAGGGCTGGTATACAAAACCTCGTCTTCTACTTCAACATTGGTTGCATATTTAGATGCAAATTATACTGGTTCCTTGGATGATCGGCGGTCAACCGGTGGTTTTTGTACCTATTTTGGAGGTCATCTTGTTTCCTGGCGGAGTAAGAAACAAGTCGTGGTTGCTCGATCATCAGTTGAAGCAGAATACCGATCGATGACATTGGTTGTCTCTGAGCTCACATGGCTTGAAAGTCTCCTCGCTGATCTATGAGTAAAACTTTCCTCACCAGCTATCCTATTATGTGACAGTCAAGCGGCTATACATATAGCCAAGAATCTGGTCTTCTATGAAAGGACGAAACATATTGAAGTGGACTGTCACTTCATCCGGGAGAAAGTTCAAATGAAGAAGATAGAATTGAAGCATGTTCCGGGTACTGAACAAGTTGTTGATATCCTCACGAAAGCCCTACCAAGTATCCTATTTTATCAGTTCCTGTCCAAGCTGGGTGTCTATGACTTGTACGCTCCAGCTTGCGGGGAAGTGTTGGAAAAGCCTATGTAAAGAGGTTCATGATGGAGCACATTTATTTATTTTTGTTCTCTCCTCTTTAGTCCCACATAATGTATAGGGATCTCTTCTCTATTTCTCGCTCCTATAAATGTGTATTCATATCTTGTATTTAATGATTGAGGAAGTATATACAAGTTTCTGATTTTCCCTACAATAATAAAATAAGATATGACATTCAAAAAATCTTCCACATGAGTGTCTCTTCAAATGGGTATCTTCTTGAATGTGCCTGACGCCATCACAATATTTCTTGCACCATTGAGCTTTTATTGCATCAAGATAGTATAGTCACATAAACTCTTGATTTTCTGTCTTTTATCATCGTCCTCTAATATTCAACTTTCTTTCTTTGTTCCAAGGCCGAGCAAAAGTCTGTGAGATAGCCCAAGCACCAGGCTCAATGCAAAATTTTGGCTCTCTAATCTAGTAATCTTAATGTATTTGTAGAGGTTAAAGAATACCTTGTTAAAATATGAATTATATTTAAATTAAAGGATGCATGTTTTAAATCTAATTATATTTGAATTTGACGGTATTCAAAAAAACCTTTGTAATAAAGTATAAAACTGGTATGGGCCTAGCCCGTAATGTCGTCGAAGGTGTTGGTGGAGGCAGAGATACAAGGGGAGTCGAATTCAACCCGCGAATAGTGTGAGAGGAGAGGAGAAGGAGAGCCTAGCTCAACCCTAACCCTATAAATTGGAATATGTGATAATTAGAGAGAGAGAGAGGAATTCATATAGACAAAAGCTTGATTAATTCATTTCATACTTAATACAATGACCCATGGGGTGTATTTATAATGCTACATGTGGCTAGAGCTGTCACAGTTTCTGTTCGGTTCCGGTTCTATTAAAACTGTGAACCGAATCGCTAAGGTAACAATTTTTCAAATTAGTGTCAAACCTTATTTGGTTTGACCGGTTCTGATTCCGGTTCCGATTCCAGCAATTTTTTTGGAACCGTTGTTTCAACGGTTCCGGTTCCTGTCCAACAAGAACCAAAACCAAATCTTTCACTAACGGTTCGGTCTGGTTCTTGTGGGTTGGTCCGGTTTCATTCAGTTCTGTCCTAGTTTTAATTATTTTATAACTCTATAATTTGAATCATTATACACAATCACAATGCTTATTATTTCCTTAATATCAGCCCGTCATAAATAGTGATTTTTATTCTTAATTAATAATATTATTATTTTCCAAATAAATGTGTACACAAGTATAATTCTTTGCCAAATTCCCTAATTTTCTCTGTTTCGCTCATCTTTTCGTTTGCCCCATGGAGAAGATAAAATTAAAAGAACTCAATAATCAGTACTCAGCAACTTCTAATTTAGCTTTTAAATGAAAAAATGCAAATTAAATTAAAACAAACGATACACTGCTTCGGTAGGCGGATGAACGAGAAGGCTAGCAGAGGGAATGACTAGAATAGGCGGAATGAGGGTTGCAAACACCTCACAATGCACGCCACTAGCAATTGCTAGTGCAGCCACACTCACGCTGGGGGAATGGAAATGTCACTGTGGAGGCGCTCCTCACTTGCACAAACCACAAGAATATTTCACATAGACATGAAATAAACAACGGAACATTTAGGATTTAGCAAACATCCACACATACAGTCAAGGAATTAAGAGTAAAGCTACAGCAACATGAAGAGGGTGAGATTACAACCAAAGGGCGGCGACTCGTCGACGGTTCCCAGCCGGAATCTAGGGTTGTCAAGCCTTGTCCGTGCTCGGGATCCAACTGCCGCCTGGAGTACGGAAGAGCTGTCACCTTCTATATTACCCGTCTTCTTCGTCAACTCGTCTTCGGCCATGATCTCGCCGGAGAACTTCACTAGGGCAGTAAGAGATCACTCAAAATCACCCTTGGGAGCAAGCGATGGAGGTGGCCAAGGGGATCTCTTAGTCTTTGATCTTCAAGAGCAATATGGCTGGAGGGCCTCACGAAGGTAGGCGGCGATGGAGCGGCGAAATGGGGCGAATGGAGCTCTGTTGCGCGGGGAAATGGAGTGTTTTCCGAATAGGGCGAATTCCTGCACTTAAATAGTAAACAGTCAAAAAAATGGGTACACGCGGTCGAACGCACGACCGTGTGGGCATCGTACGATAATAACCACACAGGAATTGCCCAGCCTGATAGAGCAGGAAATCGTGCGTTTTTGATCACATGCGGGCAAAACAGCCAGTGCGAGAACAAATTGCACGATTAGTGATAGATCATTGAAATCAGGTAAAACAAGCAGATCGTGCATTTTCCTTCGCGCACGGTTGAATCCAACCGTGCGTGAAGAAAACACATTAGCGATAATTACATAAAATTTTAGAAAAAAAAATCGAGCTCGTGCGATTTGGTCATGCACGGGCAAAACAGCCCGTGCGCGAGTAAATTGCACGACACGGGACATATCACCAGAAAACAGAGTTGTAGGCATCTCACGATCGCACCGATCGTGCGTGAAGAAAAATGCACGACCGTGTGATTCCTACCGGAAAGAACTTGAGCAGCATAGGAGATCTGCCCACCCGCCCAACAAAACCAGAGTTGGGAACAACACCAACACTAACAAAAAAAACCAAAAAAGAATGAGGAGCACCAATTGCTTACCCCCGACAACGCAGCAAGCAATTGCACATCACAACGGGCCTAACTAGTGCACTTAGCGTGAAAGTGTGTACATGTGAAATACAAGTAAATAAAGACTAAAAGTGTAGTCCACAAGAGAAATCTAGCCCAGATGAGTCCGAAAAATCCTATAAATTTCAGACTCATCAAGGCTTTCGAAAAGGCAGTTGCAGGTCTTGCTCACTGGGAAGTCTCTAGCTGTGGAGAGGCTCAATCGGCAGGCGCTGCTTGGGACTCGTTGAGACACACAAGGCGGCGATTTTGTCGAGCAGAATCAGTGAGCTCTGCTTAGGATGGATCAACGAGCTCTATTAGATGAAGTAACAGGATCAGAGAGCGCAAGAACAAGGATTAGTGTTGTTTTGTAGTCTGAGCGAGCTTGAGAGCTCAGATTGTGTAGCTCAGAATGACGAGCTTGAGAGCTCAGATTAGACCAAATCACAATACACAGGGACCTGTAAATTTTGTGAACGTAAGTTGTCAGTTGCATACGCTCGTAGGAAATAGCGGTGGTCGCAGAGTCTGCGAATTTGAGGAGCTGTAACGGGATGAGGTGCGAGTCCTTCACCGTCCTGCAAAATCTATAAAATTTTGTGGGAGCCCTCAATTTTAGTCGTAGATTTTGATCCGCGCGACAAGCAGAGGTGCGAGCTTAGCAAGTACTGTATTGCCAACTCAAAAGAAGAACCCGACAAAAGAGAGGGCCGACGAACGAAGGGAGAGAGCGAAGGAGGCAAGTAAGAGAGGAAACGCTTAGGGAACAATCCTAATTCTCATACATCCAAAGATAACCCTAATGGGCCCATACAATCCCTTTTATAGCAGACGTGGTGTGAATAGAAAAATAGAAGCAACATTCAAATAAAAAATAAGCCTAGCCCTTCCATCACGTGCTTTCAGTCACGTCCGCTCCTGATGGAATAGATGTTGATGTCCTCCTACGCATGTAGACCCGCCAAGGTGTCTCGTCGACATGCACGTCTGTAACAATGCTGTTGTCTGAAAAATGTGTCTTGCCCTCAAGGCAGTAATCGACAAACTGGCGGCGGAAATTGCCTCGGGGTATCCATGTAGCATCAGAATCTGGATGATTTTCCTAAGCGACCAGGATCTCCTCTGAGGTGGGGTCTCCTGGCAGGAGGCATCAACGATCTAGTGTCTTGGCTGTGTAGTACGACACCTCGCCTGAGAGGTCAACGTCGGCCAGGATGTGATCCGTGGTGGCATGTTTGCCCACCACAAGACGCATCTGGGAAACTCGAAAGACTAGGTGTATGCGGCTCCCAGTGGGAAGGCAGAGGCGGTAGGCCACCGCACCGATTCACGCTAGTATCTCGAAGGGCCAAAAAACCTGGGGCGAGCTTCGAGTAGGGCATGCGTGCCACTAACAGCTGGCGGAGCGGGTGCAGCTTGATGAACACCTTCTCCCCCACCTAAAAGGAAAGGTCTCGCTTCTACCAGTTTGCAAAGGATGCCATCTTCTGTTGGGTCCGTCGGAGGTGGTGCTTCAAGTGGTCCAGGATAGTATCTCGGTCCTGCAGAGTTATGGCCAGACTCTCTACCTGACATTCCCCAGGTAGATGGTGGATAATGGAGGGTGGCATGCGGCCATAGAAGACCTCAAATGGGGTGGTGTTGGCCGCATGGTGGTAAGCGGTGTTGTAGGAATACTCCACCCAACTGAGCCACTTGGCCCAACTTCGGGGTTACTGCCTCACAAAACAACAGAGGTATGTCTCCAAACATTTGTTGTAGACCTCGAATTGACCATCCATCTACGGGTGGTCGGCGGTGCTCATGCGGAGGCGAGTACCCTGCAACCAAAAAAGTGTGGTCTAGAAGGTGCTCAAAAAGAGCGAATCACGATCGATCGGGGAAACCCATGGAGACGGACGATGTCGCTGATGAAGCTCTCCGCGGCGGTGGCGGTGGTGTGGGGATGACGAAGGGGAATGAAGTGCTTTGTTTTTGTCGGGTAATGAAGTCCATGGCTACGTCCTCCCAAATGTAGTCCAGGATGAGTAGGTGTTGAAGGAGTACGCTCGAAAATATCGCTTCGTACTTGGCCTTCTGGCAGACAAGGCAGGTGACCACTTAAGCATTGACCTGTCGAAACATATGGGGCCAGTTGAGAGAGGCCTCCAGGCAGCAGTATGTACGGAAGGCCCCCATGTGTCCTCCAGAGGGTGAGGCACGAAACTCGGTGAGGAGGCGGGGGATGCTCGGGGACGACGGGGCAGGGGCGGGGGTGAGGCGGCCCTTAAAGAACATTTGGTCCCCCTACAAGGGAGTATGGTGGATGGGTGGTGGCATCGGCGACGAGATCTGTTCGTATCCCGTTCAAAAAGGGATCGACCTCTACCTCATGCATGATGATCGCGACATCTTCCCACACCGGACGAGAGATGGCAGCGAGCTTCGGGGCCTGCTCTGACGATAGAGGACATCAACCGCCCAGTTCGCCTCCCCGGACGGAACTCGATTCTGAAATCATAGCCCAGAAGTTTGGCGACCCACCATTGTTGGGCGGACATGGCAATCTTTTGCTGCAGGTGGTAGTAGAGGTTGTGGTGGTCGGTGCAAACCACGAACAGGTGGCCCAAATGGTAGGGGCACCAATGCTGAACTGCGAGGACGAGCCCCGTGAGCTCATTCTCGTATGTGGAGCGGCTATGGATGCTACTGGAGAAAGTGTGGCTGAAGTAGGCTACTGGTCAACCGGCTTGCATGAGGACGGTTCCCACGGTAGAGCCTGACGCGTCGCACTCCACGAGAAACAGTCGGGAGAAATCGAGCATGACCAGCACCGGTCCATGCACTAAGGCCTGCTGGAGGGCGTCAAAGGCGACAGCGGACGCTGCCGACCACCGAAAGGGGCCCTCTTCGGACTTCTTCAGTAGCTATGTGAGTGGCCGATCCAGCGTCCGGCAGCCCTGGATGAATCGGCGGCAATATCTAGTCAAGCCGAGGAAGCCGTGGATGTTCCGCGGGGAAGTGGGAGTCGGCCAACAGAGAACCGTCGCGATCTTCTTCTCGTCCATAGCGACCCCCTGGGCTGAGATTGTGTGGCCAAGGTAGCTCACTTCAGTGGTGCCAAAAGAACACTTCCTCGGGTGGAGCTTGAGCTAATTGTGTCGGATGGTGGTCAAAGTGAGGTGGGCGTGCCGGAGGTGTTCCTGCCAGGAAGAATTGTTGACCAAGATGTCATAAAAAAACAAGAATGTGCCGCGGAAGTACTGCCCTGAAGATGTCATTCATCGTGGTCTGAAAGGTGGCTGGATTATTGGTCAGCCTGAAGGGCATGTTCAGGAACTCGTAGTGGTCGTCATGAGTGAGAAAAGCGGTCGTGGCGACGTCCTCCGACCACACGCAGATCTGGTGATATCCCGCTCCGAGATCCAGCTTGGCGTAGAAAACGGCCCCGCGAAGCTCATCCAGGAGCTCCTGAATCACCCGGATCAGATACATGTCTGGGACTGTGGAACTGTCGTCCTTCTTCCAGATCAGGAGGATCGGGCTGGAGAAGGGACTCGTGCTAGGATGGATGAGGCCCCCCATCAGCTTCTCGCGAACCAGACACTTGATCTCGTCCTTCTGCACATAATCATAGCGGTAAGGGCATACCGACACTGTACCAGTGTCGGTTAGAGGGGAATGACGTCATCGGTCGGTCGTGCTGGAGGGAGGCCGGTTTGGGCCTCAAAGATGTCGGCGAACTTGGTGAGTATCTCCTGAAGTTCTGACAGGTGACAGAGACTCCGTTGACGGGCGGAGAGGGGCCAAAGCCAAGCTGAAAAATCGATGTTGGTCGTCTGCTGGATCGTGCGGAAGGAGACTGGAGAGCAGATAAGCGTGGAGTCGCCGATGAGACGACACGATTGACCATGGTGTAGAACTGCATGGTTATGTTGGCCCAATTGACCCGCACGTCACCCAGCGTGCGAAGCCATGTCGCCCCCAAGATGGCATGATGTCACTGAGGCCAAATGCATAGAACTCAGCGGTGATCTAGCAGTCGCCCACCCGAAGAGACACGTCGGGGCAGCAACCCAACATCGATCGATGACTTCCATCGCCGAAGCGGACCGTAAAATCCGGAAACAGGACAGAAAAAAGCTGAAACTACTGCACCAATTGGGCTGAGAGAAAGTTGTGGCTCGCGCCACTATCCACCATCACAATGATGGGGCGATCACAGAGCATGCCCGAGAGCAGATATGTGGCAACAGACCCTGAATGAAGAAGCTCAAGTAATGGTCGAGCGGATAGCTTGGAACGTGGGTGACCAAGGAGACAATCTCATCAGTATAGTCGTCAAGGCCGACCGTCTGGCAAACGCCGCAAAGGCGCTCGATGGCGGAGGAACCGGAATAGCGAGTGTCATGCCGTTGAATCGTCTTCTGCTTGAGCTCGAGCTAGGAGAGGGTTGGGTTCGACTGGCGGAGCTACCGGGCCCAATGAAAGGCAGAGTCGTCCAACCCCACAAGGACAGTGGACACTTTGTCCTGCTCCGACGTGAAGTTGAGGTCGCAATATTGTTCTGCCTTAGCGATCCATCCCATATCGGGTTGACGCCAACAAAGGATATAATGTCGTGTGAGAGAGCGGATCGACCGGGAGCCACGTGTCCTTGCTGCTCGGGTGGTCGCACCGGTATTGCGTCGAGGATGGATCCCTCATCCGCGGACGAGCCAGATCCAGAAGGGGTGGTCGGCGCGTGGAGCGAGTCGATCTTGGAATGAAGGGCAAGGAGCGACGCATGCATGAAGGCAATGAGCTGATCCTGAGCGTCAATGCGGTGGCTGAGTGCGTCAGAGGCGGAATCGGTAGTGTGGTCACCAGATGAGCGTGTGGTGTGCGTCGGGGCAGATCGGATCCTGGAATGTCGCACGGAGGCAGATCAGAGTGTTGGAAGGTCGGACGGAGGCAGATCCGGTTCCTGGAAAGCGCATGGAGACAGATCGGGCTTGGAATAGGCGTAACAGGCGTATCTATCCACCGGGCGAGCCGGATGCGACGTCGGAAAGCCGAAAGGGCGCTGACGAAACTCCCCTGGGCGGAGTCGAACGAATCCACGACATTGTGTGAGGCGCGGACGCGAACGAGTTGGTACGGAAGAGGTGGTCGACAAGTGACGGGGTGCAGGGCCCGAACGAATCATGCACGCGAGATATCGGAGGACGACGAACGAAGCACTGACGACAAAAGCTGCTGGCGGTGAGGTAGCATTAGACCAAATATTACCAACTCAACAGAAGAACCCGACAAGAGAGAGCTGACGGAGGAAGGCAGAGAGGGAATGAGGCAAGGAAGAGAGGAAATGCTTAGGGAGCAACCCGAATTCTCATACATCCAAAGATTACCCTAATGGGCCCATACCATCCCCTTTATAGCAGCAGGGGCGCGTATAGAAAAATAGAAGCAACATTCAAATAAAAAATAAGCCTAGCCCGTCCATCACACTCTTTCAGTCTCGTCCTCTCCAGATGGAATAGATGTTGATGGCCTCCTATGCATGTAGACCCGCCAACGTGTCTCGTCGACATGCATGTCCGTAACATACTGTTAGACGAGTACTGAGATGGATTTGTTCGTGGAGATATTGGCAGATCTCGTGTGAGGATGGGCGAGTTCATGCGAGACCGGAAAAGTTTGATGCTTTAGCCGAGAATATTCACGTGAGACGAGAGCAGTGAGTGATTTTGTCCCCTCTGATACCTTGCGAGAGTTTGAGATATAAATAATTATTTTTCCAAAGAATCTAATTGGTTACATGAGAGCTCCCTTCTTTATATAGCATAGAGGAGGAAGAAATTATAATTGGAGATGCGAGACTAGATACAAGAAAGAGAAAAAAAATGTACAATGGACCCCTTATTGGGCTTTTAGTCTTGGGCTTTAACATGAAGTTTTGGGTTTAGTTTTTTAACATTGTTTTTAAAAATATATCTTTTTTTCATGAGGTGGGTGGAGGAGATGGTCATGCTAAAGGTAGATCATGGGGAGGAATGGATAAAATTCACCAAGGGTCCGAGAGAGTCAACTTGTGGAGAATCCTGATTGTGATGTGGTTGCAAAGAACCGTTATGTTTTTGACTTTGAGTTTGAGCAGGTCATGGCGGGGATATTTTGGTAGCATTGAGTTGTAGTTGGCATTGGGAATGAGAGATGGAAGCTCTGGTGGCATGTACTTAAAGGTGCAGATTTGCTAACCATCTACCATGGTCCATTGATTAGATTACTTTTCAAGCAAGTGATGAGAGCTTCCATGTTGCAGGGTAGGTTGTGTGTGCTGGCACTTTAGCATACAATCTCAAGTGATGTGTCAAATGATTCCAAATTTCGTAGAGAATATGCAAATGCAAAGAAAAATCTGATATAACAATTGCCGATAAGCAATTAATTAATGTGAAACTCGTTCAGTTTCACATTTGATTGCCTAATTAGATTAGGATTACAAGTATTACATCTCATACAATTGGGCCGCAAAATATTTCCAATTGCACGAAGAATAAGCTGTGCAAGTTATATGGATTCACGAAATAAAAGCAAATAATACTGTATCCAACAAAATATAGTCCAAGCACACAATAATAGAAACCAAAAACACCTTACGACTTACACGTGTAGGCATGGGAGAAATCGAGCAATGGTGGAGGTTCGAGGGAGTTCGAGTCCGGGTGGCTTCACGAGAAAGGGAGATTGGTGGTTGGTAGGGGATTGGATGTGGTTGAAATTAGTGGATAAGGTATGTATGAATGAAGGGCAGGGGAGGCTGGCAACAAGGTATAGTTAGGTGGCAGAAAAAGGGCTGGTGGTGAATTTTCAGAGATCTTGAAGGGTTGGGCGGCGTGGACGGAAGGAGGACAGGGGGTGGGAAGGGGTTGCCTGGTTGTGAAAGGGAAGATGGGTCGGTGAGTCTTGGAGGAGTCGTGAAAGGGCGTGGTTGGGAGGAATGCCACATGGGCTACACTTGGCGATGATTTTAGATGTCTGTGACAAGAGCTGGGTTACAGTGTGGTCGTGGATGAGGTTGTGGGGGAATAAGGGCAGCGGGCGAAGGAAGTAGGGGAGAAACCTGTTGTTAGGGAGACGGGCGGTGGGAGAAACGGGAAAAAATTCTCTGAGTCACACCAAGAGTGGTTCTTGGATTCGAACCGACAGGAAGACCGACGGTTCAGAAGTAGAATCCGAACTCTCGAACCCCCTACTGTTGTCTGCACGCCTATAAAAGAGGAATAATTGCGTGGGCACCCGAATCAGACGACTCATAATGTCCTTTGTCTGTTGAGTGCTAAATACAACTCAAAATATAAAAGTAAATATTCAAAAGAGAGATCATATTGACGCATCCGTAGACTTAGATCATCCAGGCGTCCAATAGATCATCACCTTCTGCCGGAATAAATGTGCGTGGGCCACTGATCTCCATCAACTCCCCTCAGCTTGAAAGTATTCATCTTCGGTGCATGACGATGTTTATACTCTCAGCGTAGCCCGGAGATTGACGAGCGGCCTTCGGACCCATTGACCTAGCTAAAGTCCCGTTCTCTTCTCGGCTCACTCTTCGTCGATATCGCGACCTATCTCCTTCGGAGTCGGAGATTACGAAAAGCCTGTTCGCCTATCGTTTCACCGACTTCGCCCCCTTAGCCTTTTTCTGAAGATAGTCTGGTCTTTCGACGCGGATTAATTCCCAAGCAAGTAGCATTTCCTATTGATTTGTCCTCTTCGCTCTATCATTCAATCGTGACAGCTTACCTTTCCCCAGCTTGAAGTTCAATTCTTATTAAGGGATTTGTTTCAAAATAAATATCAGATTAGATGGACATAAAAAGGGCATTTCTCGAATCACATTTCTCTTCCTTCAAGTCCCACATCTGATGAAATTGGAGCTTCTACGAGAATAGTTGAGCCTGGGCATGAATATGATATGCGTGTCTTACCGCCCCGCGGGCCCTTGCTCAAGATTTGTTGGGGAGCACATATCATCTGAGGTCCGATGACGCTGCAACGGACGAGTTATCTTAGCGTATCTCGCCCCTTTGGGGTGTGAAGTTGTGGGATGCTAAACTTACAGAAGTAATGAAATGAAACTTACGGAGGCAGTGAAGTTGAACATTTGGAAGTAATGAAATGAAGCATACAGAATATGGCACCATTTTAGCACCTCAATAAGATCAGATTGGCTCAGCTCATTTTTCTAGCGAGCCAGACATATGTGATGGGGGATTTTGTGCCCTCTTTGGTTTAGTTTTTAATACTCATACGGTTCCATTTACAGTTTTTACATGATAAAATAGGTCAAATTAAAGAAAAGAATAGTAAAAAAATAAAAACTATTATCCTCATCATTTATCCCTACAGGATTTTTGTAAACAGTTGCATAGATGCTTTGTTGAAAAGCTTGCTTAGTTCTCTGGGGTCGTGGGACCTCTAATCTTTTATTTACACATGCCATCATTTTGAAGTACCTTTCAAGCGGATGTATTACTGATTTATTTTGTATTAACTTCTGAAGGTTTAATAAACTTGGTTTGAAATAAAAAAAAGTTGATTATTCTTTTTTTTTCTTCTGCTGAAGCCTGGTTATGAAGTTCTGATGTCTGATTTCCATTTTCCCAAGAACCAGCCGTCGGAGCAAAATATAGTAAGAATTTTTTGTGCCATTCATTCTCAATTATCGTATGATCTGATGTATGAATACCTTTCCAAGAGGATCATGGTCTATAATAGTAGTTCATAAACTAATTATGCTTGAACATGTTTGTTTTGTCATTTGAGCAGTACTGTTTGACATTCAGTCATTTATTTGAATCTATGGTGTTATTTTTTCTTGTAGTCGGTTAGATTGCCTTCCTCTCTAAATTCTAATGCAGGCAGATCTTCCTTGACGGCTGGACACTGATCAATCAAATGAAGACAATGAAGGCAGATTTTCCTCCACGGGTGGAGGATGTACAGCTTCCATGAAGTGGGCATCTAGGGTTCGTATTGTACAACCCCATATTCGCTGGGTGGGACCTAGAGGCCCGAAAGATCAGGATTAGGCTAGCTTTGGGCTGAAAACAGATCAGATAAATCAATAGCCGAAAGGGTTCTCGCCCGGGTACGCGGGAAGGCTTGTGCCTATGCTAGCGGGATCCTTTCAGCTCGTGGCATTGAGTGAGGCTAACTTTTGGCGTTGAGTTATGCCTCGCCACTCGGCGCTCTCAACGTCTCACGGCTTGTGCCCGAGTTCCTTACAAGAGCAGTCGGGAGGGTCTATAACCTAGGGTAGACTTAAAGCCTACAGAATGGCCGAAGGGTTCTCGCCCAGTGTGATCCAGAGGAGAAATTACCCGAATGCCCTTTGGCCTGCATTTAGCTCCTCAGAACAGCGGAGTTTGGCTGTTGGCAGACCATTTTGGGCTGCAAATATCCCTTTGGAACAACGGAGTTACGCTGTTGGCAGACGAGATGCAGAAAATCTATAAATAGACCCACAGGGTACCTCAGAAGGCAAGCTTTTCATATTTTTAAAAATCCTTCTAGTGCTTTTTGAGATACTCCAAGCCCAACAATTGACTTTGGAGGGGAAGCGCTCAGAGATCTCCCGGGTTAGAGGAGGGACCTCTCAGCTGAGGCTTTGGGTCAGTTCCAAGTCCTTTGTTACGAGTCAGTGGTCAAGGTTTGGGAGAAGTATGTGTCAGCTACACCGCAAGGTCCGAACTCTCGTTGAGGCCAGTTTTTGGCTTCAACACGTATGGTTGAATACCTATCACGACTTGAATGCTGAGAGAAAGGAGTGGCCTTTTGTCTCCCTTGTCCTGTTGTCCATGGCTCAGAGGACTTAACTTATCAACTGAATCTTAAGGACTTCTTTAATAGGATATGGGAATTGCGGTGCAAGGGTGCAAAGTCAATCTTACACATATCATCCTTTCTTAATGTCAAGCATGTACTCCTTATATAAATTAATTGTAGCACCGATTAAATTCTATTAATCTGTGTGCCAGTGTTGAGATAAAGTCGGTGTAATTGACTTCAAAATCTTTTGGACCGCGTGTCATGGGCTTCGACTTTTAACGCAAGTCAAAATTGACTTACATTCACGGGAGATCCGAATCGACTAAAATTGGTCTGAAATTTCTAACAAGTCAACATGATTGATGCAATCTACTCAATACCGGAAACTCTTAGGGTCCCGCATCATCAGTTATCCATTAGCGGTTCTTTTACGCATAATTTTTATGCGCCTTTATGTATCGAGTTCGAGTTGTATGAGTCGAGTCGAGTTTTAAAATCTAAATGTTTTTTTGTTATCTTTTATTTTATTATTTTAGGGTTAATGATTTTGGTCTATAAATAGACCCCTTGGGTATATAAATAGACTCATTGGGTCAATGTATGAGAATCAATCAAAATTATGAAAGTTCTATTTCTCACTGGAGTTCTTTTCTCCTCCCTCAATTTCTAGTTTTAGGGTTGAGCATGAGCTCCCCTTCTTCCTCTCTTCGCACTCTTCGCGGGTTGAGCTTGGCTCATCCTTGTATCTCCACTTCCACCACCACCTCCGATGGCGTTACAGATAAGGATCATAACATTTTGGTCTCAGAGCATCCACCAGAGAAGCACGCCTTCGTTCAGTTTACATTTGAAATTGGTTGCATCACTTGATTAGATCGAGAGGACGCTCCAGCGGCTTGCCCTGCAGTCACTCTTCTGCTTCGTCATCGTCGTCCCTGGCGATCCCCTCTTCGGCATCCAACGAAGCTCGATGTCCAATGCCTGTAGCCTCAACCTTGATGGCCCACGAGGAAGAGCCGACCGATCTTTTTTGTTCCCCGATTTCCCGCATGCGTCTTCCAACCTTCTTCTCGTATGCAGACCTCCATTGAGCAATATCTCACCTTCTCATCGTGCGCCGCCAAGGGAGCCCGAGTCGATTGACTCATGTGGGACACACCAACAAATTGTGCATGCGTATCACGTGCGCTTGTCTTCATCGTCGAGCAGTCCTGCCTTGTGATGGCGCGGCGTTGCGCTCCATCACCTTGCCTATGCACTAACAATGCATCATGTGTGCTTGTCTTCTTCGTCGAACGGTCTTGCATCGAACAGTCCTTCCTTGCATGCACACCAGCAAATTCTTTTCGTCCTCGTGCCTATTCTGAGCCCTATGCAATTCTAGAGTTCTTTTCTCCTATTATGAAAGGTCTATTTCTCTCCTGAGTTTTTTTCTCCTCTCTCAATTTCTAGAGTTAGGGTTGAGCGCGGCTACCCTTCTTCCTCTCTCCTCGCACTCTCCGCGGGTTGATCTTGCCTTACACTTGTATCTTCACCGCCACCTCCGACAATATTACGGCTAGGCTCGTAACAGAAACATTAACATCACCTCCTTCCACCACACCGCCACAAAAATCGAACCACAAATCCAAACACATTGACAACCTCATCATGAGTACCTCAATCTATGATGTCATGGATTCTTCTTTGATGCAAAACCCTACTCTCTTGCCTACCAATGCCCAGATAAAGAATTATGCATTCTCCTTGGCGCTGAAGATAAATACATATTATCATGGATTTTAAAGCACTGGAACACAGCAATATTTACCCACCCTTAACTAGTATTGTGCATTCCTAACTCGGAGTATTGATCCAAGATTTCGCTCACCTGACTTGAGAGTGTAGAAGGAAATGAAAGGTGTAATTATTCTTCCTCAAAGGGGCAATATATAGGAAATGCAACATGACTCACAAACCTAACCCACTGTGTGGGACTAAACCTTGAACATACTAAAATACTCAAATATAACTCTAACACTCCCCCTCAAGATGGAGGGGAAACCTCCAACTTGAACACAACATAAAAGAGAGGTAAAAGATGGTTGGCACCGTAGGACAAAACAACAGCCACCGAGACCCAACCGCGTTTCACCGGAGATACTACAACCGGGCAAAGGCCACACGACGTTGGTCCATAAACCGACCATGATCACGCTGGATACACCCAGAGCAGAAACTAGGTCAATCAAGAATGGCAAACCATTCCTACCACAAAGCGAAGAAAAGAAACTGGGAGATACAAACAACGGACGAAATCAACCTAGGGGTCATGTGTGACTAAGGCAGAAGTCGGGAAAGAGGCATCTGAATCGCCGTTATCACAAACACCCCCCCCCCCCTCACGTGGAATACGTGCAAGAAGACAGGATACACCTGGAGGCCATGTGTGACTAAGGCAGGACTCAGGAAAGAGGCATCTGAGTTGCCGTTATCACAAACACTCCCCCTCACATGGAATACGTGCATAAAGGCATAGACTACGCCTGGAGGCCGTGACGTACACTCTCCCTCACGTAGATCGCGTGCAAGAAGGCGGAAATCGCATAGAGACGCAGACAAACACACCAACATACCAACAAACAACTTAAAAAAAACAGCAGCTACGAAAAAGCTTGACCGGAAAGAAGAAGAGCAACAACAACATGGATCCACCAAGCCGGAAGAGGAGGCGACAAGAGCTGCAACGGGGCATGAAGGAGGAGACAAGATCTGCTCGGGGATTGAGAGCAATCAGCGGATTACACGAAGGAGAGCGTCGACGAGCAGGAGAAGAGCAGCGGTACGACGAGATCGTCGACTGGAGAATCAGAGCCGTCAGAATCGATGGGAAGCAGAGCCGTCGGCATCGATGGGAAGCAGAGCCGTCGGGAGAAGCAGCTCACAGTAGCAGCAGCGACGGAAGCTGTCGGCGAAGTCGTCGGGAGAAGCAGCCGACAGGATCGATGATGATGGAACAGTGCATAAGAGTAGCACAGAGAAGCAGACGTCGGCGTCGGCGTTGATGAAAGAGCAGACGTCGTCGGGAGAAGCAGCCGATGGGATCATCCAGCGGTACGACGTTGATGGAAGAAGTGGCCACTCTCGTCGATGGAGCCAATCAGACACTCCGTCGACGGGAGCGGGTGGGATACTTCCTGTAGGAAGCCCTAGCAGCTCGGACGCGCCAGGACGAGACTGGGGAGAAGCGCACGGAAACGGAAGCACAGGTCAGGGAGGGGGGAAAACAGTGGCCAGAAGCGAAATCGGGGAAAAAAATTTTTATTTAGGTTTCATATCGAACCTCCCTCTGATACCATGTAGATGGAAATGAAAGGTGTAATTATTCTTCCTCAAAGGGGGCAATATATAGGAAATACAACATGACTCACAAACCTAACCCACGGTGTGGAACTAAACCTTGAACATACTAAAATACCCAAATATAACTCTAACAGAGAGCAATGTCACTTTTGAATAAGGGAGTATTAATACATGCAGGCTAGCTCAGCCATGGAAGTTGTTACGGACTTGCACGACGACGAGACGTTGTGACGGGTCTACACGCGAAGGAAGACGACGACGGGTCCTTCTGGAGGAGAGCCGAAAACGCAACGCCGGTGTGACTATTTTATTTATTTTGTACTCTGTTATTTTATATTATATTGTGTACGCATTTAATTTCTCGCACTTGTTATTTGCATGCGGCGCCTATAAGGGGTGGAGTTATACTCTTTTTTTATTATTCTTGAATTAATGAAAATTAGGGTTGCTCCCTAAAGTTTTCCTCTCAACCCTAATTCTCCTCTTCTCCCTCACCTTCGTCGGCCCTTCCCCTCGCCGGGTTCCTCATCAGGATCGTATCAATTTGGTCTGGCCTGCCTCACCGCCCGCCATCTCGCCATCGGTGCTCGTGATCGTCTGTTAACGCCTCTTCACGCCCGATCTCGCGCCGATCTCACGCACTATTGGTTGTCGGCCCCTTCCGCTGCGCTACCGAGCCACATCATCCGTTTCCGCGTGACCGTCTCCGCAGATACATCGTACGACCCACCAGACGTTATGCTCTAGCCGCTTGGACGTTCCACCGTTTCCAACGCTGGTTTTTTCCCGATCCGCACACGTCGCCATGTTTCGACGCAGGAAGGCTGCCAACCATTAGGTTCCGCCGATCCACACCAGATCCGCCCCATACGGCCACCGACCGCCGTCTCCGGCCCCATGACTCCCACCACTCACTCCTACTGCGACTCTGTTTGAGATTCCACCTCTGAAGCTCTTAGTCGTCGCGTCGAGGCTCCAGAACAACTTGTTGCCTCCATGCACGCCTCCCTCCTCGCCCTCCACTCCAAGATTGACGCCCTCCAGGCGTTTGCCAACGTCGTGTCTATCTCGGCGGGCTCTCGTTCGCCAGTGGAAGACCACTCTCCTCGGCGCTGGGCCGCCGTCTGCTTCCATCGGACACCCTCCTTCAGCCAGTCAGGGCCGACCCGACCTCTCCCTCGATATTTCCTCTTTCGTCGGCGTAGACCCGATGAGATGGATCGACAAGGCGGAGCAGTATTTCGACCTCAATTACACACAGGAGCACGACAAGGTGTCTACGATTGTGGTTGGCTTGAACGGCTCGGTCCTCCACTGGGCTCGACGGCTTCGCCAATCCAACCCGAGCCTCTTCTGGCCCGAGCTCAAACAGGAGATGATTCGGCGGTACGACACCCGCTACTCTGACTCTTCCGCTATCGAGTGGCTATGCGGCGTCCGCCAGACAGATGGCCTGGACAACTACATTGACGAGTTTGTATCCTTGGTCACTCATGTCCCCGGCTTGCCACCGGACCATTACCTGTGCTTCTTCATGCATGGGTTACTACCCCACATCCGCTCCCGGCTCAGGACGCACCATCCCCGCACAGTCTCAGACTCCCTTGACATGGCACGTCTGGTGGAGACCGACCTCACTACCAGGGAGCCTACGTCTGCAACGAATCACCACCCGCCTCGGCCACCCTGGAGGCCACCTCCTCCGATAGCCCCCACAACGACCGCCTTATGGGGAGACCAACCTGGCCGACCGGTGGTTCCCCAGCACATCTCCAACAGTACCTACAATGAATGTTGCAGTAAGGGCCTATGTTTTCGTTGTCGTCAGCCCTACTCTCCTACGCATGTGTGCACCATCAAGGAGTTCCACGCCATCATCGGTGACTTCGTCCTGGAGGTCACATTAGAGGACTTCGAGGCCCTCGAGATCTCCGAGGGTGACAATGTGATGGACACCGCTTCACCTACTTTTCACCACTTGAAACTACCCTGTTTCTCGGCGAGAGGCATTTCAGGGCCGCGGACCATGAAGCTGGCAGGCACGTTGCGTGATCATTCTATTGTGGTCATTGTGGACAGTGGTGCGAGCCACAACTTCCTCTCATCCCAGTTGACGTTCAACTTCACCTTCCCTTGGTTCCCACTCCTGACTTTACAGTCTGTTTGGGTGATGGGCGTCGCTGGCCGACCTACGGGTGTTGCACCGCTCTTTCCCTAACGGTGGGGCCCTTCCCGGTGATCCTAGACTTCGACGCCTTCGGGCTCGACGGTATTGACACCATTCTGGTAGTGTCTTGGCTCCGCATACTGGGCGAAGTGTGGGTCAACTGGGAGAGTATGATCATGCAGTTCCTCTAGGAGAGCCAGACGTGCCGCCTGGAGGGCGACTCGGTTCTGCTTCGCTCTCTGGTATCTTCCCGTACGATTCAGCGGACCGTCGACGTCGACTTTTCCGCATGGCTTTGGCCGCTCTCTGCTCTGGCTCTGCAGACTTCTTTAGACTCGGTCGACCTTCGGGCATTACTCGTCGAATTCGATGACATCCCCGACCGGCCTCCCTCCGATTCGTCCGACAGATCACGTCATTACCCTTCAGCCCGGTGTTGCGGTGGTGTCGGTCCGTCCTTACTGCTATGGCCATGTGCAAAATGACAAGATCGAGCAGCTGGTCCGTAAGATGTTGATGGGAGGCCTCATCCGCCCCAGTGCGAGCCCTTTCTCCAGCTCGATCCTTCTGGTTTGGAAGAAGGATGGTAGCTAGCGGTTCCGCATAAACTACCAGGAGCTTAACAAGGTCACCATTCTGGACAGAAACCTGATCTCACTTATTTAGAAGCTTCTGGACGAGCTCCACGGTGCCATATTCTTCACCAAGCTAGACCTCCAAAGCTGGCTACGACCAGATTCGGGTACGACCCGAGGACATCGCCAAGACTACTTTTTGGATGCACGATGGTCACTACGAGTTCTTGGTCACGCCCTTCGGCCTGACCAACGCGTCAGTCACCTTCCATGAGACTACGAACGACATCTTCCGGGCGGTACTTCGTTGACACATTCTCGTTTTTATGACATTTGGTATACAATTCTTTCTGGAGGATCACCTTCAGCTTGTTCGCCTCACTCTGACTACCATCTAGCATCATCACCTCAAGCTTCATTTGAAGAAGTGCTCCTTTGGGACATTAGACGTAAGCTACCTCGGCCACACCATCTCGACTCGAAGGGTCGCCATGGACGAGGAGAAGATCACGACGGTCCTTCATTGGCCGACTCCTACATCCCTGTGGGAAGTCCGCGGATTGCCGCTTCATCCAAGGATACGGAGATCTTGCTCGACCACTTACGCAACTCCTGAAGAAGTTGGAGGAGGGCCCTTCTCGGTGGACGGTCGCCGCCGCTGCCTTTGCCTCCTTTCAGCAGGCCCTAATCTGTGGGCTAGTGCTGTCCATGCCAGTTTTCTCTCTGTTGTTCTTAGTGGAGTGTGATGCATCGAGCTCTGGGGTTGGAGTCGTACTCATGCAGTCCGGCGGCCGATTGTCTACTTCAGTCGCACTTTCTCCGGCATTGTCCACAGCCACTCCGCGTATGAGAACGAGCTCATGGGCCTTGTTCTCGCCTTTTTGCATTGGCGCCCATATCTGTTGGGCCGCCCCTTCGTGGTCCGCACCGACCACCACAACCTCTGCTACCTCCTCCAACAGAAGATCACAACGCCCGCCCAACAGGTGTGGGTGCCAAACTCATGGGCTATGACTTCACCATCGAGTTCCGCCCGGGGAGGGCAAACCGGGTGGCTGATGGCCTCCCTCTATAGAGCCAGTCTCCAGAGCTCACGACTATCTCTCGACCGATGTGAGAAGACGCGACAACAATCCAACACGAGGTCGAGGCCGACCCTATTTTATCCGGGATCTGGATGGTGCTTATCGTGGATGCCTCCGCCCACCAACCATACTTGCTTGTAGGGGGCCGCCTGTTCTTCACGGGCCGCCTTGCTTTAGCACCCTTTTCTCCGAGCATCCCCCGCCTCCTCGCCGAGTTTCATGCTTCACCCTCTGGAGGGCATGCTGAGGCCTTCCGTACCTACCGCGGTTTAGCGATTTCTCTCTACTGGCCCCACATCTTCCGACAGGTCAAGACATTCGTGGCCGCCTGTTTGGTCTGCCATAAGGTCAAGTACGAGGCAACGTTTCCATCCGGTCTCCTTCAGCCTCTTCCCATTCCAGACCGCGTTTGGAAGGATGTGGCCTTGGACTTCATGACTCGGCTACGACGCTCCTTCGATTGTATCTTGGTCGTGGTTAGTAGATTGTCCAAATATTGTCATGTCATTCCCCTTCGTCACCCCTACACCGCTGCCACAGTCGTGGACAGCTTCATTAGCGGCGGCTTACGCCTTCATGGGTTTCCTCGGTCGATCGTGAGTGATCATGATCTGCTTTTCTTGAGCACCTTTTGGACCACACTTTTCTAGCTACAAGGGACTCGCCTCCGCATGAGCACTGCTTATCACCCACAAACGGATGACCAATCTGAGGTCATCAATGTTGTTTGGAGACGTACCTCCGCTGCTTCGTGGGGGAGCAACCCCACGAATGGGCCAAGTGGCTTTGTTGGGCCGAGTTCTCCTACAACACTGCCTACCACAATGTAGCAGGTACCACCCCGTTTGAGGTTGTCTATGGCCGGCCGCCACCCTCCATTCTCCGCCATCTGCCGGGTGAGTGCCAGGTCGAGAGTTTGGTCACCGCCCTGCTGGACCGTGACACCATCCTGGATCACCTAAAACATCACCTCCTACGGACCCAACAGAAGATGTCTTCCTTTGCGAACAGGAAGCGGCGCGACCTTTCCTTCTAGGTGGGTGGAGGTGTTTATCGAATTGCACCCATACCGCCAGGTATTTGTGGCCCTAAGTCCCCACTCGAAGCTAGCCCCATGGTGTTTTGGTCCATTTGAGGTACCAGCGTGTA
This sequence comes from Platanthera guangdongensis, assembly GCA_039583875.1. NCBI lineage: Eukaryota > Viridiplantae > Streptophyta > Magnoliopsida > Asparagales > Orchidaceae > Platanthera > Platanthera guangdongensis. The sequence continues at coordinate 162,757,093 of CM077159.1, forward strand.
TCGGTGCGGTCGAGTATGCCTCCACGTCGAGAGCCACATACACTCGGTCTTCCACGTTTCTTAGTTGCGTTGTGTGGTGGTCAACCACGCCACCACGGACTACATTCCGGCCGATGTCGATCTCGTCGGCGAAGCACCGTACTACTCGTCCAAGATACTCGACCGCCACTGCCTTCTGTCAAGGGGCCCCGCTTCGAAGGAAATTTTTGTCTCCTAGGCAAATCGCCCAGACTAATGCTACATGGCTCCCTTGGCATAATTTTCGCTGCTAGTTTGCTGACTACTGCCTTGAGCAAAAGACAAATTTTCCAGACGGTGGTATTGTTACGGACTTGCACAACGACTAGATGTCCTGGCGTGTCTACACGCGGAGGATGACGACCACGGGTCCATCAGGAGGAGAGACCGAAGACGCAATGCTGGCATGACTATTTTATTTATTTTGCACTGTGTTTTTTTATATTATGTTGTATACACATTTAATTTTCTTGCATTTGCTATTCGCACCCCGCGCCTATAAGGGGTGGAGTTGTACTCCTTTTTTATTATTCTTGAATGAATAAAAATTAGTGTTGTTCCCTAAGGTTTTCCTCTCAACCCTAATTCCCCTCTTCTCCCTCACCTCCATCTGTCCTTCCCCTCGCCAGGGTTCCCCTCCGAGATTGTAGTAGAAGTGCTCAAAACACTCACGATAATGTCCACGTGCCATGGTTTCTTATTTTTCTTCATGACCTTTCTTTTATTTTGTGTGTGCACGCACTTTTGTGTTTTTTTTTGTATTTTAATTTTGTATGTGTATTTTAATTTTGTATGTGTGTGTGTGTGTTTTACTTGTATTGGCTGTAAACTTGAGAGTACTTTAAATTTTGCCATAAGAATTGAAATGCTAGCCCAACAGTTATGATGAGAGTTCCATTATAACACAGATTCACCAATGCAGTGCAACAATGTATATAGCTTGTAATCCAATCTTCTATGAATATATTAAAGACATAGAAGTTAGTTGAATATTCGCTTTTTTATTTCGTATTTTTGATTATGTATTCCACGTCATATGTCACGTACTAATGTACCTATATATATGTATGTGGTGCCCGGTTTAGGGCATGAGGAAATACAATCCCGATTTCTACTTGGTATCAGAGCATTAGGGATCCCGCCGCTTCCACTTTCGTCGATTCCGCTCTCCCTCGCCGTCGCCAGTCCGCCGCCAGTCCGCTCGCCGTCTTCCGCTCGCCCGACAGTCCGCTCGCCCACTCGCCGTCTTCCGCTCGCCCGCTAGTCCGCTCGCCCGCTCGTCGTCTTCCGCTCTTCCGCTCGCCTCCTTCCTCTTGCCCATTCGCCAGTCCTCCGCTACCACTCGTCTCTCTTCAGCGGCTCTCCGCCTTCGGAGGCCTTCTCCGCACGGCCTTCCGGGCGGCCCCCCGCGTCTCCGGCCGTTTTGTCTTCCATGGGGCAGCCGGAGACCTCTTGCTCATCTCCTCTGGTGTTCCTTCCGGCGTCATGATCTATGGGGGACCCGTTGGAGGCCGTCTTCTCTGATTTGGAGCTATTCCATCTCTCTTCTCCATGGATGATCAATCCACTATCTCCACGGCTCCTCAATCCGGTGTTTCAACCGGTTCGTCTGCCGACCCTCCTTGGAGCCATGGCCCGTCTGGCTCGTTGAAGATCACTACTGTTGCCTTGGATGACACGAATTATCTGGAATGGTCCAGGGCGGTGCAGCATGCTATTCGCAGCCACCAGTTATATGGACTTGTTGATGATACCACCATTGAGCAGCCACGTACCGATCCCACACGAAAAAAATGGGATGCGGAAAATTCGTTGGTTGTCTCGTGGTTACTTCACTCGATGTCCCCTCAGGTATATCGCAGTTATATGTTGTTGGACTCCGCATATGATATTTGGACTCGGGCCCGTGATACCTACTCTCAGGCAGGCAGTTCGATGCAAGTGTATGAGCTCACTCGCCGTGTTCTGGAGCTGAAGCAGGGCACTATGTTTGTTTTTGCCTACTATTCCGAGTTTGAGCGCCTCTATCAGGAACTGGACTTCTTCAATACTTTTACGGCTACTTGTACTGCTGATGCGCTGACACTTCAGAAAGACAGATCGTTTCTGTGTCAACGTCTTCCTTATGGGGCTCAACATGGAGTTTGATGTTGTTCGCTTGCATGTTCTCCATCGTAAGCCACTTCCCTCTCTTCGGGAGGCCTTCAGCATGCTCCTTAATGATGAGAATCGTCGGCGTACTCTTGGTGCCGCTCCTGCTACTGATCATTCTGCGCTTGCTGCGGCTTCACGCGGACCTCCTCTTTGTAGCTACTGTGGGAAGAAGGGCCATACCAGGGACTCATGTTTTCGTTTACAACCTTACCTTGCCCATATTGGTCGGGGTTCTAGTGCTCGGGGTCGCGGTGGGCACCGTGGTGGTGGCCGTCAGTCTGGTGATCGTACTCAGTTTTCTGCGCACTCCACTGAAGTTCAGGAGGACACCTCTGGAGGCCTGTCTGCTGTCGAGTTAGATGCTCTTTGTCGCATGTTGCCCTCCCACACTGACTCTCCTACTACTGTTGCTACTTCGGGTCTCTCCAGTGCTCATGTTGTGTCCTCCTCACATTCCGAGTGGATTATTGACTCATGTGCGGCCGATCACATGACTGGTTCTGCCTCAGGTTTTACCTCTTATACTCATCTTTCTGGTTGTGATAAGGTTATTATTGCTAATGGCTCTCTATCCGCCATCGCTGGTAAAGGGACTGTCACGTGCTCTCCCGACCTATCACTGCCTTCTGTTTTGCATGTCCCTTCTTTTTCTCGCAATTTGTTTTTCATTAGTCACTTAACTACTTCTTTAAACTGTTCTGTGACCTTCTTTCCTGATGTTTATGTATTTCAGGATCTGGATACGAGGCGCACGCTTGGCAGTGGTAGGAACGTTGGTGGACTGTACTTGCTGGACTAGTCTTCTTCCAGTGCTTTTTCATCCACCAGATCTCTGACTCTACATGACATTCAACGCTGGCACCAACGACTTGGCCACCCTTCGCCTCTTTATCTTACTAAATTGTTTCATGTTTTTACCTCTTTAATTCAGTATTTCTCTTGTGATGCATGCGAACGCTCTAAACATGTTCGTCAGAGTAGTAGTCATTTGTCTGTCCCTAGTTTCTATCCATTTGATGTTATTCACTCTGATGTTTGGGGCCCATCTCCAGTGTTATCTTTATCTGGTTATAAATGGTTTGTTACTTTTATTGATTGTCAGTCCCGCATTACGTGGATTTATCTGCTTAAAAAGAAAAGCGATGTCCTTTCCTGTTTTCAGACGTTTCATAAGATGGTGAACCAACAATTTGGTGGCAAAATTCGGGTGTTGCGTAGTGATAATGATGGAGAATATGATGATCAGGGTGTTTTGGGGCCTATCTATCTGATAATGACATCATACATGAAACCACGTGCGTCCACACTTCCACCCAAAATGGGGTGGCCGAACAGAAGAATAGACATTTGCTGGAGGTGGCTCGGTGTTTACTCCTTGCTATGTACCTTCCCAAATCCTACTGGGGTGATGTGTTTCTCACAGCTACTCATCTCATTAACCGTCTTCCGTCTCGTGCCCTTTCATTTGATACGCCCCTGTCGCGTTTTGCCAAACAAATCGTCCACACCTCTCATCTTGCTCCTTGTATCTTTGGCTTCGTCTGTTTTGTCCATGTTCATACCTCGCATCGTGATAAACTTGATGCGCGTTCCCTGCTGTGTATTTTCGTTGAGTACTCCCCTACCACCAAAAGGTATCGTTGTCATCATCCTCCAACTCGGCGCTACTATTGCATTGTGGATGTCACATTTCGTGAGGGGGAGTCGTACTTTAGTCCTCGTCAGGGGGAGACGAGAGGTGACAGTGACGAGAACATCGAATCTCTTCTTCCAATTGTTAACATCGAATCTCCTCTTCCAATTGTTGTCGCTTCCCCCCTCCTTCCACCTCCGCTCCACCTATATTATACATGTACTCAAATCGTCCCAGGACTGTTGAGCAAGTGCAGACTGTGAATGTTCCGCTAGTGCCAGTGACCGTCTCAGCTCCAGATTCAGATGATGACCTTCATGTTCCTCTTGCACATCTTATTAGTAAAAGGGGTGGCACCAAACATCTCATTGTCAACTACATTTGTTATACTCATATATCTCAGGCTCATAAAGCCTTTATCTTCTCTCTTTCATCTATTGTGATTCCTAAGACATGACAGAAGCCTGTTTAGATACCTGAATGGAAACAGGCTATGGAGGAGGAACTGAGTGCCTTGGATAAAAATAAAACATGACAGCTCACTAGCCTTCCCCCTGGGAAGCGAACAGTCGGATCTCGTTGGGTCTTCACTGTCAAAGAGAACTAAGATGGGGTGGTGGAGCGATACAAAGCTCGTTTAGTGGCTCGAGGATATACCCAAGCTCAAGGCATTGACTACCAAGAAACCTTTGCTCTTGTTGCCAAGATGAACTCAATCTGTGTGCTTCTTTCTTGTGTTGCGATTCGCGGATGGGAGCTACTGCAGCTCGATGTCAAGAATGCATTCCTGCATGGTGATTTGGAAGAGGTCTATATGGATATTCCCCCTGGCCTTGATGTCAAAGAGTCCAACCGGAGGGTCTGTCGCCTGCTAAAATCCCTGTATGGCCTAAAACAGTCTTCGAGAGCGTGGTTTGGGCGTTTTAACAAGACCATGCTACGACTTGGATATACTCAAAGTCAAGCTGATCATACTCTCTTCATCAAGATGAAGGGTGCTCTGGACGACATCATTATTACCGGAGATGACTTGGATGAGATCAAATACTTGAAAAAACAACTGGGCGAAGAATTTGAAGTCAAGGATCTGGGAAAACTAAAATATTTTTTGGGAATTGAAGTTGCGAGGTCCCGACAGGGGATCTTCATTTCCCAAAGGAAGTATACTCTTGATCTTCCGGAGGAGATTGAGATGCTTGGGTGTGCTCCTGTTGACACTCCAATTGAGGCTAATCATAAGATTGATGCGGATATTAATGGGGAGAAAGCGGACGCCTCAAAATACCAATGTCTAGTTGGGAGGCTCATATATATGTCCCATACTCGCCCAGATATCACGTCTGCGGTGAGTGTCCTAAGCCGGTATATGCACTCCCCTACGTTATGTCATCAGCAGGCTGCTTTTACGGTGTTGCGATATCTCAAAAAGACACCAGGGCGTGGGATTCTGTTCAAGGCTAATCAGTCGTTAGAGGTTGAGGTATTTACTGATGCTGATTGGGCTGGTAGTCAAGATGATAGAAAGTCAACCACAAGGTACTGCACATTTGTAGGAGGCAACCTGGTTTCATGGAAGTGCAGGAAGCAGAACGTGGTTGCTCGCTCAAGTGCTGAAGCAGAATACATAGCTATGGCTCAAGGCGTTTGTGAGGGACTGTGGTTGAGAACCATTCTCCAGGATTTGGGCCTTCAGGTGAACAAATCTATTACTATCTACTGTGACAACAAAGCAGCCATCAGCATTGCACACAATCCAGTTCAACATGACAGGACCAAACATGTGGAAGTTGATAGGCACTTCATCAAAGACCACATCGACAAGGGGAATATCTACACTCCGCTTGTGAGCTCATTTGATCAGCTTGCCGATGTTTTCACCAAGGGGCTATGCAGCGACAACTTCAAGAACAATACTGACAAGTTGGGAATGATCAATATGTATTCCCAACTTGAGGTGGATAGTTGAATATTAGCTTTTTTATTTCGTATTTTTGATTATGTATTCCACGTGATATATCACATGCTAATGTACCTATATATATGTATCTGGTGCCCGGTTTAGGGCATGAGGAAATACAATCCCGATCTACTAAGTTTATTGCCACTTTGTGTGGGAGGAGTTATTTACAGAAATAATGAGAGGGACATCCATCGATGATGAGATGACAGAAAGTGGATATAAGTATGTTAGGCATGTATTGTTAGAAATCAGTTGGACGAGTAGATATTGTTAGTGTAGAATGATTATGTTGGAGAAGGGATAGACACAAGATAATATGGACAGAAGTTGAAGATAATTTGCAATGTCGAGGTTTAACAGCTTGAATTGCACGGAGGATAAACAAATGACAATTATAAGTTGATCCAGACAAATTCAAATAAGTAGAATAAGGTTATTGATGACAATGATTTTTCATATTCGGGACATTATTTTTTGTCTTTTTACCTGGGCAGTCATTTTATCCCAATAGTGGGCAATGGCATTTTCCCATTATTTTCATTATTTTATTACACACTATGTCAATGCCGGATAAAAAGGTAGGCCATTTTTCCAGGATGCTGACCTTTTCTTACTGTGACATTTTCCCACCATTTTCCAGCAAGTCCCTTTATGATTTAAACTATTATATTACTGTGAAGAGTCTGATTTACCAGGATGGTGACCTTTTCTTCTTAACAGGTATTAATTGTACTTAAAACCGAGAATTTGGACACTTCTTCATGCACAGCAGGTCCCCCACAAGTGAGGTACATTAGTTTTTTCTTTGCACCCGTAATCTTGTGAGATAAATTTACTTAGAACTAAAATTTTCATCTGCAGTTTCTTGGTAAATGGTAAAGGGGTGGAAAAAAGGAATAATGTCTCACCGGTTTGTGTGCAATCTGAGATTGTGTAGGATTATTGTTCATGTTACCTTTGTGATCCATATTACTATTCTCAGTTGCTTTATACCCTCGTCAGGATCATGGACCTCAATTTCCAACAGACATATCCAAACTGCTCAAATATGGAATAAATGTTCTCCAGACAATTGGTTATTTTGATGGTATGCTTATAACTGCATTGCATTGATCATGTCTATGTGGTTTGATGTGGTTGTTGGATATTAAATGCATACTACTAGTTGTGCATAATTCCTTTATTTTTCATCACATTATGATCATCTTCACTGGGTTTTTTTAATTTTGTTTAATCATATCATAGGTACTTACTTGATAGCAGTAGCATATGTGAGCAAGATTTCTAATTTCACTCCTGCTGCATTAAAAGATTATGTCCAGCCAGTTGTTGCAGCGCTCGAGTCTGGTAAGTAAAAAAATGATTTGTGAAATTCTATGATATATTAAAATGGTGCAGCAACCTGTTGATCTTAAAAATAAAGATCAAATTATTTGTGCCTCATCTAGGAATTTATGCTATATATTATGGAACTGATTCCTCATGTTTGAAAAGCATTAAACAATGACGTGAAATAAAACGAGAAAAAAGTTGTAGGATAACATAGAAGTTGAATTTATTTTCTTTTTATGCATAGAGTTTTGACGATGATGATTATTGGTATCATTTTTGCATGGAATTTTTTGTGGGATTCTTTGTATCTAAATTTTACACCACTGCCCATTAAAATAAGATATAAGGATATGTAACTTGAATTAATGATCATACTCAATTTAAAAAAATAAATGAGTTCAGAGTGAAAATTGACATCCAGTTGAATAAAGTAGTTGGCTCAGCGTGAGAAACAACGATCGTTGAGAACCAACAAGCAAATTACGTTAGAATCTATATCCCCTCTACTCAAAGAACACAAACTCAAATCAGTTTTTTATATCCTAAAAAGGGCTATTTTACGCTATTACAAATGGATATTTATATTAAATTGCAAGCTTAAGATATTGAGGTAGGCTTACTGTGAGATGACCACATCACCCAAAATAGCTCCATGGATTGAGGAAGCAAAGATTATGAAAAATATCGCTCCATATCGACTTTGCTCCAAGTGTCAATGTCTTCTCCTTGCGATTCACAAGCCTCTCAATTCCTCAACATGATCTAGGTTGCATCTCCAGCCTTCTTTTCCTATAGATACTTCAAGCTCTTGCTCAGCTTTGTAGCATTCTTTCTCTCTCTTCGTTCCTCGTGGGAGGACATAAATCGCATTAACTAAGCTGACATAACATTCTCTTGCAATCCAAGGGCGGCTGCGAACTCTGATATTCTTTCCTCGCGTACTTAATTTACTTAATTTTAGGACTTGTCGATATGTGGAGACGATGGCTTGATATTCGTTCAAGAACGATCGCCCGAAGATGACATTATAATTGTTGGGGGTGTCAACCACCAGAAAAGTTTCTTGGCAAGTTACTCCACATATGATGATGGGGAGAGTGACACTACCTTTGATCTCTTCCCTTTCCTCGACAAACCAATAGAGTTGTCTGTCGCAGACTTGAAGTTTCCTTTTAGTATTCATGCCCTCGAATGCAGGTTTGAAGAGCACATCGACAAATCTGCCGACACCGATGAGAATGCAAGCCACCAAATAGTTGTCAAGTACTGTCTTAACGACGACACATCATTGGAAGGATTAATAGTCTTGGGGAGATCTTCCTCGTTGAAGAAGACATCTCTTAGTGGAGCGGCTTAAGAGGTGGAAGCGGCCTCTCTCTTATAGACCTGCCCCAAGTTAGCCTTCTTGGAAGACTCTGGGTTACCTCTTCCATTAATGCAACTGATTTGGCCCAGAAGGTCGAGACCGTCTAGCTCGATGCCCTCACATACACAGTTGATGATGCTGAGAGGTCCAACATCTTCTTGTTTGATACACTCTCATTGTTGGGGGAGGTGTATTTCTGCCAGTTCTTTGTCATTGGTGGAGACGGGCTTATCTTTAGCGTCGGGTAACATATTCTCTCAATTTGCCTGCCTTCAACATCTTTTTTACCAGATTCCAGCGAGTTTGGTAACTCTTTGTATCATGATTGACGTATTTGTGGAACTCACAGAAGAGCTCCTGATTGTGGGTCCCATACCCAATCTTGAGAGGGGGAGGTCTTGTGAAGCCTAGTTTCTTCTGAATGTTCTTAGACAACCTCCTCCATAGGAAGAATGAGATCAGTATAATCCTTCTTTGAGTCATTGTATCTTTGCATATGAGAAGTGTAGACCTGAATGGGACAGGCTTGTAGTGGCATAGCTTGCAGTGGAGGCTGCATATGCCTGTTTTGAGGGAAGTAGATCGTGGCAGACTCATTTTTTGGAAGTGACGAGGTGCAAGTGGACGTTGGGGTTCTTCTCACGTTGTAACGGAGGTGGGATGAAGTCTGGGCAGTGATTCAAAGCACGATGAGGATGACCAGTGGGAGGTTGGGCGAGGGAGGAGATCTCCCTCCGTTGTTGTACTTGTTGGGTGAGGGAGGAGACGAATTCATAATTTGTTCTCTCCCTGAATGACAAGATTAGTCATGTTGATTAGATCTCTATAGGAACCAGGCGACTTCCGACTAACTTCAAATTTGAATATTCCTTCGTGGAACCCACACATTTGGGGGCCAAAAGAAAACTTAACCCTGGACTCTGCCCCAAGATGAACTTTCATCTTGGGGGCGGAGGGGTTTGAGGTCTACATGAATTATTAAAAAAATCGGTCACTGTTTTAAATGTCTCATGACATGTCTGTCATGTCGTTTTTTAGAGGGAAATGATATTTTTTCTTACAAAATAGATTATGTTCTTTTGTAAAATATAGGCCGACATTTCCAATTTTTTTATATATTGGTCTGCACAATATTTGAATATATTGTTTTTTATTTTTTATCATGTTAGATGTATATATTTCACGTATATGTATTATATAATATATGCTTCAATCAATAAAACTTATTATTTCATTCTCTTTAACATATGTTATTCTTACGATAAAAAATTTAAATTATTTCTTACTATATCTTTCTTATTTCATATTACAAAAAGTATTACAACTTTCAATGCATTTATTATTTTTTATATTTTTAACATAAATTTGTTAAGTATTAAAACACAACCAATCAAAAATATGTAGCTTTTAATATTTTTATTTACTATAAAAATTGTCTTACTTAAATTAAATTATTTTATAATATTTAATATATTTTACAATATATCTATCTATACTTATTAGTAATGATAGAGTATTACTAATATTTTATTTTGGATACTCATTAAATTTATTTTGAGATATGCATGACTCAGTAAAAATATAAATATTACACATATTTTTTGTTTAAGAGATGAAAATCCAAATATCTAATAATTAAAAAAATCCCCGACATATCTCCAATTAACGTCATCCAACATTTAAAAACTCAATCTCTGACATCTGATATTTACAACCTTGTTTTCGGTGATTTAAGAATTAAATAATTGATTTAGGGTTTACTGTTTTAGTGATTTGACCTAGCAAATGATCTCAGACCTTCATGTTCAGATTTATTTAATTAGATGTCATTAAGGTACTCAAAATAAATCCACGAGCTGTCTAGTTCAATCCTTAATAATCCTCTGCATAGTTCCCGATGCAGATTTGCCGCCAGGAACATGCTGCGCCAAGTGAAACAACGACCTCCACATCGGAGCAGGCGCATAATCCATTGTGGAGCCAATCATTTCTTCGACGGGATTAAGACAATTTCGTCCATTAGATCTTAATCACGAGATTTAATTACTGTTTTAAGCCAGCAGTGATCCGAGTCTATCGAGCTTCTTCCTCCGCTGGTTGACCATTCCATGGCCGCGCCACCGCCTCCAATGAGTTTGTCGGGGCAGGGGACTAATCTGGTGTGCTCCTAGCCACCTAATGTCCCCGGGGATCACTGAAAAACCTAAGACATAAGGTCAATAATCACCACCACCCAAAACTCGTTTTCCTGACGGCGACACTGCCTCAAGGGCTTCTGTAGGAGGTCATGGGTACCCCTACGACCTCACAGAGCCTTCCAATGAGTTGTAAACAACCTGGGAGGACCTCTGGTACGAGTGATTGTATGTGGTGTCGGGTTGACCATAATTCGAGCTCCTATGGTCAAAGCTTGCAGGCAGGAGGTTGGAAAAGATCCCATACTCACTATCTTGTGCTTCCATCCTCATGAACAACCATCGCCAACCCTCAATGTAGTGCCTTTTTAATTGGGTTACTAAAATCCCAGCTGACCCAATTAAAGATAGTATACTCTATTAGTGATCCCAGCTTCTATAGTACTCCAATAAAGTATGATATCTTTAATTGGGTCAGTTGGGATCTTAGTGACCCAATTAAAAAGAAGGTGCTACATTGGGGGTTAGCGATGGTTATTCAGGAGGATGGAAGCGCAAGATAGTGAGTAGGGGATTTGGAGGAGTATTGGAGATAATGGTGGCTATCCTGGTTGATGGAAGTGAAACAAGTTTAACAACAAATCAGCAGTCCGGTCGGGCCCGTGATAAGAAGAAAATTAAGTAACGGTATAAAAACTGGTATAAAACAGACATAAATAAAAGTGCTAAAAGAAAGCTTACAACGTAAGTAGAGTAAGGAAAACTAAGGGTAAAAATGTACCTCAAAATCTGAATTCACAGAGGCATCTAGAACTGAAATTATACTATAAACCGAAATGCTGAAAATCTGAATAGTATAGTACATCAAGAACATGACTGGAGTACAAAATACATAATGTCTACAAGTAAAATGAAGGTACAGTAATAGAGTGATATAACTGAAAGAAATTGATGACGGTGTTGACTGCACCGCCTATCCTAAGCGAATCCCCTGACCTAAGATCCCTGTAAAAACAAGTTCCAACTGGGTCAGGCCTACTGGAGAGTAAGAAAACCTATTTCTCCAAGCAACACTAAAAATAAATAAACATTTCTTGCATTTAAAATATGCAAAATTATTTATTATTAATCTTGTCATTTGATTTCATGATCTGGACATGAAATCGTCTTACTATGTGTTATGACTCACTTTTCTTAATTTTACTGGTCGTTGATTTCTGGAGTTTTAGGTATGTGTTTGATGTAAGTTCCAGCAAGTTTCATTACTAACTTATTAAATCTATTTATTTTTAGTGATCATGCACAAACTGAAAGTTGTAGTCTGAGTGGCAAACTCGGTGGTGCCCTGAACTGAATGTCTCTCGAGAGTAACATAGACTCTTGTTTAAGGTGTTCCATATCTAGAAAACAAGGGTCATTGACCCTAAGTCTGAAATTCGTATGGTGGGTTGCTGGCCCTGCGAACACGGTGGTGTTCCAAAAAAATTTGCGGGGGAACCTCTCCCTCCATTTTCTGGATTGATCTAGACTAATGGTTAGTGAGACACTCATGGGGTAACGTTCCACTTTAGTACATTATTTTAAGGTTTTTCATGTGACTAAATCTGGTACTTTAGCCTAAGTGTATCTTATACTTTAAATTGGTTTTGACCATGGATTAAGCTATTATTTTAGTATCTGATTCCATACCCCGTTATGATAATTACCTCGATCTAAATGTGATGGATTACACAAAGGTCGCTGAAACCTTAACACAAGGAAATGTAAATCCCTCTAAATTTGGAATCGAAAAACATTAGGGTATAATCACAAGATGGAAGTGAAGAAAACTTTAGAATAAAAGGAGAAATGACAAACCATACTCACCGGAACCGAAAACGACAAAATAGGAAACTTCCACCACCGGCTAGGGTTGTCCACAAATACTGTCCCGGAACTGGAAGAGAGGAGGGAGACCGTCGTGGGCTGTAGAGGAAGGAGGAGTGGCCGGCGCTAGATTCCGGCGAAGAGGAAGGGGTCGACACTGGCTCCGACTGATGTTGCTCGCGGTTATGGAAGTCAGCGAGAGAAAGTGTCGAATGGAAAAGAAAAATAGCCGTCTGCGGGGAGTGCGGGATCTAAATGAACCGGGAACGTGAAAGAGGGGCCGATTATAGTAACCGCGGGGGGATTTTAATACTTTTTATTATTGTTATTATTATTATTATTACTATTTTGCCCTAAGGCCATGAAGGTTAATTTTTTTTGCGATGCAAACTCGCGTGTATACTTAAATTATGGCGATTAATTTGTATTACTAATGATTACACGTCCACATCACAACAATTGCTTTTTTTGACGTGTAATAAAATTAATTAAAATGAATTGATGCCTCCACATGCCGCCAGCTCGATTAATTTTGCTCGCGATCGGGCCCTGAAATTAAAATTGAACGCGACGTTAAAATTTAGGTTGTTACAGGAAGTCCCAGACAGTGATGAGGAGATTTGGAGGAGTATTGGGGGTTGTCGGTGGTTGTTTAGGTGGATGGAAAGACCGGACAATGAGGAACAATGGAGGAGAGAGGTAGCGAGGGGTTTGCTGACAATGGGAGGAAGGGGAATCGTCGGTGAACCTTGGAAGTGGCCTTGGAGGGTTCTTTGTGGATGGAAATTGCTGCTTGAGGTTGGAGGAGACTTGTCGGAGATGAGGGAGCGGCAACATGCGACATTGATGGTGTTGACATCTCCGGAGGCTGAACCCAATGGCGTCGACACTGCATGGGATTCTCATCATCGCACCGAGTAGGATGATTGTGTGGCTATCGTGTATGAACTCTAAAATCTCAATATTTTTCCCTAGCCTGATGGAATATAAATAAGGGGGATTTAAGTTAAATAATCTAACATTAAAAGCACAATCAGCTTAGCGTAAATCTCAAAATACAAGCCTGAATATATATATATATATATATTTATATATATATGAAAAATCACGACGAATGCGATGGTAGTCTTTGATCATCAATTCGATGATCTAGAAGTGTCGACCCGATAAACCCTTAAAAGGCGGCCATCTATCTTCACCTAAGGCACCCACAAGCTACCCCCGTATTAAATGACCACCATTCCACAGAGGGAGATTTGGTTGGGATGCTCCAACTACAATCTTGTTGTGTTGGTTCGCCTTTAAACACAAGCTATGATAAATGAGATACTCAGCTCCTTCGCAAGTATGCAGTTGTTTCAGAAGGGAAAATTTCTTTCTCTAGGAACCTATATAAATGCACGTTCATGGGTGATCCTAGAGAAGAACTCCAACAAACTAATAAAAGAATTTTTCATTACCTTAAGACTACATTGGCAAAGAGAATTTTGTTTCAAATGGGAAAATATCTTACTCTAGAATCCTGTCTAAATGCTGATTATGTAGATTGCAATTTTTGATAGCAAATTATTTTTGGGATAATGCACATTTTTGGGAGACAAATTTTTAACTTAAAGAAGGGAGTAATTGGATGATTTTCAGGCCCATTGTCAAACCAAAATTCAGGGCTATTGCATGTTGTGTTTGTGAACCAATATTGGTAAAATATCACCTTAAAGTATCTTTGAATCCCAAGAGTTGGAATTATGATACTCTTTTACGATAATAAGTTAGCTGTGAATATAGATCGTAATCATTTCGAACATGACACAAAACACAGTGAAGTTGACAAACACTTCATAAACAAAAGCTGGAATGTTGATTCAGACCCGTTTGGGTGGGGTGGAGGTGGGGGGCTGGCGGAAGTGTTTTTGTAGTTGGGTTTTTTTTATAAAAGCCACCGCTGTTATTTGTGTGTTTAGGGGCAGTTTTGAAAAACTCAAAATGTGTTATTCTTGTGTTTTTGTATATACGCCATCGCAGCCTCACGGCAGCTCCGTGTTTCATCTTTCGCGATTCTGCTCCATGATGGTAATAATTTAATTGCTGTCATTCTTGTTTGTTGAGAGTTCTCTATTTTCATAATGTTTTGTGTTTCTTAAATCATATCAGAGTTTCCCAGTACATTAATTACTTTGGCATGCTCGTGCAAAAAACTATATTAAATTTACTTCAAATGCTATTTTCAATGTCATTATTACTTTTTTTAAAAAAAAATTGGTTGCCTTTTTTGCCTTGATTTTGACCTTAGATTCCGAAATTATTGAGGGGCCATCAAGAATACAACTTAGTTGTCCAATAAGGTACGTTGCTTTATAGCATATTGTTTACTTCATTGTAAATTTATGGGATACATTCTAGACACTTGTACTGTGGTGTATGATTGGCAATTTTAAAAAAAATTATTACCCTTTTATTATGCTTCATATAAAAGTAATGACTATAAAAACTGATTAGGAATAGAAACTTTTCTGTATATTCACTATGAACTGTTGTAAAAGCTCAAAGCTTGCATGTATTGCTTCTATATCAAAATACAAGGAGATAATACAAATATATAGGGGAGAAAAGGAGAGAAGAAATCATATACAATGATGTGGGACTAAAAGGAGAAGAAGAAAAAAAAGGAGAAAACAAGGGCCCAATATGGGCCCATTTACATGGGCTTTTCTAACACTCCCCCGCAAGCTGGAGCGTACAAATCGTATGCACCAAGCTTGGACAAGCACTGATAGAAGAGTGTACTGGGAAGAGATTTAGTGAGCACATCTGCAACTTGTTCTGTACCGGGAACATGCTTCAAGTCAATGTTCTTCATTTGAACCTTTTCTCTGATGAAATGGCAGTCAACTTCTATATGTTTAGTTCTCTCGTGGAATACTGGGTTCTTGGCAATATGTATTGTCGGTTGGCTATCACAAAGGAGAAGTGCTGGGGAAGGAAGTCGTACACCAAGATTGGTAAGAAGACTCTCCAGCCATGTTAGTTCAGATACTACAGACGTCATTGCCCGGTATTCAGCCTCAGCAGATGATCGAGCTACAACGACTTGTTTCTTTCTCCGCCATGTAATCAAATGTCCTCCAAAATATGTGCAAAACTCACTGGTTGACCGTCGGTCATCAAGAGAACCAGCGTAATCAGCATCCGAGTAAGCTATCAATGTAGGAGCTGAAGATGAGGTCTTGTAGACCAATCCTTGACCAGGGGCCGTTTTGAGGTATCTGAGAATGCGTTCAACGGCGTGAAGATGAGATTTTCGGGGAGAATGCATATACCTGCTGACAATACCAACTGCAAAGGATATGTCCGGTCTAGTTACCGTGAGGTAGATCAATTTAGTAGATAGGCATGTTGGGCCCTCGTTTGGGGCTTTGTCATCAAATCTGCAATCTGCTGCTCGGAAGGGTCAAAGGAAGGAGCAAGAGTGTCACAGTCATAGTGCTCACATAGGAAGAAAGCATCCACCCAATATGCTTGGAGATTGAGTGATTCATCAGGTTTAAAGTAATTTGAATAGCATCTGTGTTATCACAGTAGAGGGGAGTGAGATCTGGAAAAGAGACACTAAGGTCATCAAACAACCAACGAAGCCAAATAATATCCTCAGCAATGGTAGCCATAGCTCGAAGCTCAGTCTCAGTGCTGGAATGAGAAATACCAGTCTGTTTCTTGGTGAAGAACCCAAGAACAAATAGAAACCAGTGACAGAGCGACGTTCAACAGGATCACTAACCCAGGTAACATCTGAGTAAGCATGGAGCTGTAGAGAACTAATGATGAAGAAGAAGAGACCACGAGAAGTCGTCGCCCGGAGATAGTGCAGGAGCCGCAACAGATGACCATAATGCACAGAGGTGGGCACACTAACAAACTAGCTCAGCACATTAACAATATGGACAATGTCGGGTCAAGTAATAGTGAGGTAGATGAGACTCCACACGAGATGGCGATAGCGAGTAGGATCAGAGAGTGGAACCCCGTCATCCAGACATAGCTGAAGGTGGAGCTCCATAGGGGTGTCCACTGTGTGAGTCAGAGAGAGCAACCCGAGCAAGAAGATCTGATGTGTAGCACTGCTGAGAGAGTTGAAACCCGCGGTCTGTAGAGCTGATATCAAGACCAAAGAAGTAGCTCAGCTGTCTAAGGTCAGCCATCTGAAACTGTTGCTGAAGGTGATGCTTTACGAAGGCCATATGAGAAGGATCGTCAACAGTAATAGTCATATCATCCACGCAAAGTAACAAAAGGGGTCCGACTATGAGAGGAGTACACAAACAGGGCTGGATCATGTGTACATGGCTGGAAACTTGCGGTTGTAATAATTGAACTGAAACGTGTAAATGACACGCGGGGCGCCTGCTTGAGCTCATAAAGAGCTCGCCTCAAGCGGCAGACAAGACATGGAGGAGAAGATAGATCATGAGGAGGAAGCATGCATACCTCTTGCTGAAGATCACCGTGAAGAAAGATATTCTTCACGTTGAGCTGTGAGAGGGGCCAGTGGCGAACAACTGCAATTGCAATAAGAGTCTGAACCGTAGTCATGTGAGTGACTGGAGCAAAGGTCTCATCATAGTCTCTCCTCTGATCTTGCTGAAAATCGCGAGCAATAAGCTGAGCCTTGTACCGCTTCACAGAACCATCAGAACGAGTCTTGACCTTAAATACACTAGCAAGTAATAGGAACAACACCAGGTAGAAGAGGAACAAGCTCACATGTACGAGTGTGCTCAAGCGCCTCCAACTCAGCAGAAATAACAACTTGTCACTAAGGTATCTGGGCAGCCTCATGGTAGGAAGTCGGCTCTGGAGTACTACAGGTAGTAGCAGGAAGGGCAGGTAGGTCCAGCGGTAGGGTAGCAAGGCTAAAGCAGTCGAGAGGACGCCTATCACGAGGTGGGTTGCGGTGCACAGGAGGATCATCCACAGGACACTCGCTGGAGGAGGTGGGCAATGAGTCTGTGGGCACTGGAGGCGAGGAGATAGGTGGAGGACGACGAGTATAATGATAGGGAGGAGGAGAGGCACGGTCCCAAGTGGACAACTCATCAGAGAGAGAAGTGTGTGACGAAGGAGTGGAGTGAGGAGGTGACGAAGTAGACTGTGGCAAGGGAAGAAGAGGTGGACATATCGGAGGAGAGAATACATGTGGCGGGGAGATGGGAAGAGTGAGAAACTGCACGTCAGAGGGAGTAACAATGAGTGCGAGGTTGAGAAAACAGAGGACATAAAGAAAGAGTGAGACTCATCAAAAGTGGCATCACGTAAGATGCGAAAGCGACGTGCAACAGGGTCATAACATTGATATTCCTTGTGCTCAGTATTGTATTCATGAAAGGCACAAGGAACAGACTGAGCAGAGAGTTTGGTACGCTCATGTGGAGGGAGAAGAACATAACACTGACAACCAAAAACACGAAGATGAGTGTAACGTAGGGGTCGAGAGTACAAACTTTCACCAGGACTCTGACCATGAAAAAAAGTAGATGGTTGCGGGTTAATAAGATAGACAACGGTGGAAACAGCCTCAACCCAAAAATGAGGAGGAACGTGTGAGGAGATAAGAGGGTGTGGGTTGTCTCAATAATGTGGCGATGCTTCCTTTTAGCGTTGTCATTCTGAGCGTAAGCACCGGGACAAGAAAGCTGAGGGAGAGTGTCGTGGGTAGCTAACAGATCTCAAAAAACATAAGAGAGATACTACCCCTCTGAGTCAGAACGGAAAATATGTATGGAAGCAGAAAACTGTATGCACATCATAGCAAAAAAAGTAACATAGTTTTGAAAAAATTCAGATCGAGAATGCATAAATTAGACCCAACAATAACGAGAATAGTCATCAACAAAAAGAACATAATACCGGTGTCCACCCTTGGATACAAAAGGTATCGGTCCTCATACTTCAGAATAAACTAAATCAAAAGGATGTTGAGACCTGGACTCACTAAACAGATTGGGGAGTTATAGATGTTTACTGAGCTTACAACCCGAACAAGCGTGAGACCGATCAATAGAAACACAACCAAGGAAACCATGACTAATGAGAGAAGCTAGATGTGAATCACTGGGATGATCAAGACGGTGATGCCACTGAGATAAACTCACCAAAAGAAGACAAAGGGAGGAAGCTGCAGGTGACGATGGATTGGATGAACTGTGGAGACAATCAAGGACGTACACCTCACTATGACGACCAGCACCAAGGAGTGCTCCAGCCAGACGATCCTGCACACTGCATGTAAACTCATCAAAGGTAACTAGATAGACATGGGATGTGAGCTAGCTGGCAGATATTAAGGTTCATGGATAATTTCGGTATGTAGGCAACATCAGAAACATGAAAATGGTTGGTATGAAGGAGGTCACGACTGGTGATAGGGTGAATGGTGTCATCTGCTACCATGATACTAAGGGCAGAGCAGACAGGCTGACATGACAAGAGGTGGGTAGCATAATAGGTCATGTGAAAAGAGGCTCCAGAGTCAAGCAATCAATTGGAGGAGGAGATACCTGCAGGGGCGGAGGTAGCCGGCTGAGAGATAGAGGCAGAAGAGCGGGGCAGTGAAAACTGTTGGAAAAACTGTTGGGCAATCAGCTCTGCAAGCTCAGATACAGAGAGAGACTGCGTTGGAGCCGAAAAGTGAGGGGAAGGAATACCATGAGCGCGGTGCTAACCAGACTGTTGAGCCCTCTGAAGCTTGCGACACTCAGATTGGACGTGTCCAAGACACTGGCAATAGTGACAGCGGACCTGCTGGTGATGAGGAGCACCAGACTGAGCAATAGAGGGCGCATGAGGACGAGGACCAGGCCGCACCCGCGCACTATAACCCGGCGACGTTAGCAGGCTGCAACGAGAAACATTGGGCTGCAGCGAGTAAGACGAGGCCATCGGGACTGCAAGATCAGTCAGGGAAGAGGAAAGCAGGGCCGACGAATGCAGAATCAGCCGGAGGAAGACGGGGTTGCAGAGTCAGTCGGGGAAGGAAAGAGAGGTTGCAGAATTAGCCGGAGGAGGACTGATCGCGATCTAGATGCTAAAGTGCTGGAGCGTCGGGATCTGAAGCGCTGGAGCGTTGGGATCGGCCTCTGGATAGGCGTCAGGATTAGGAACTTGCAGGAGACACGCTCGACGGAGAATCCTGTGACTAGAAATTGCGACAGAAACCAGCGACTGGAGCGGAAACTACGATTGGATCAACAACGACGAAATCTTTGACTGGATCGGGAACCTGCCGGAGGCACGCTCGGCGGAGAAATCTGCGATCGGAAAATGCACGGAAACCTGCGACTGGATCGCAGATCGATCGGAGAAAGCAAGACAACCGGGATTGTTGATCGATCGGAGGAAGCAAGACAATAGGAAGCAGGCCACCGGGATCAACGATCAATCGGAGGAAGCAGTGGGATCGATCAAAGTGGAGCGGGAGAGACAATGCTTTCGGCAAGAGCGGCTAGGATTTTCGTAGCTCTGATACCATGATAGGAATAGAAGTTTTTCTGCATATTCAATATGAACACAGGTAATATATATACATGTATTATACATGAACAAGAGAGGGTGGTCATAACTGTTAGAAAAGCCCGTGTAGAGGCCCATTTAAGAGGCCCTTTTATTTCTTGTATTTGTCCCACATCTTGGATTGGGATCTTCTCTTCTCCCTCTCTTCCTATATAAATGTATTCATACTTGTAATTATCAATTCAAGAAGTATATACAAGGTTGGAGGTCTCTCTATTCTTACATGGTATCAGAGCCACCGGTCTCCCACTAGCCGGCTTGTATGTGTGCAAACCGCCTGGTCACCCGACTGATCGCGCGGCCTGTTCTTCTCCTGCTTAGCTGCGGTATCGGGCGACTAGTTTTTTTTCTACCCGCTGTTCCTCTTCCTTCCCTTCTGTTGTGACCTCCTCCTCCTCTTCCAATCTCTCCCTCTTTTATAACCTTCTCTCATGTGGGGTCCACCTGCTCTACCTTTTTTCTCTCCTGCCCGGCCTTCTTCCCTGATCGCCCGGCCTCTTTTCCACGCGGCCTCTCCCTTCCTGCTTCTCGCGGTTTCTCTCTAGCCGCTGCGGGTTCCTCCCCTTTCTCTGTCCTTGTTTATGTCCGCATTTTGGTCGCGGTCTCTCTCCCCACCGCTGGTGAACTCCACTTGACCGTGCGGGCTTCCCTTCTTTCCTCCTCCCCTTTCATCGCAGCGACCTGTCAAGTCGCTTGCGGCCTCTCCTTCTCCCTTCGCCGCATCTTGGTCGCGACCTCCCTGGTCGCTGGTTGAATTCTCTTGACCGTGCGGCCTTCCCTCCCTGCTAGTCGTTGCGCCTTCTTGCCCGCGGCCTTCCCTCCCTGCTAGCCGCTGCGCCTTCTAGCCCGCGGCCTCTCTCCTTCTCCCTTAGCCGCATTGTGGTTGTGACTTTCTTTGTCGCTGGTCGTTCTCCCTTGCCGTGCGGCCTTCTTCTCTACTCGCCGACTGCTACTCGCTGCGACTTGTCTTGTCGCTCGCGGTTTCTCCTCTTCTCTTTGTTGCATTCGGTCGCGTCTTGCGTGGTCGCCTTCTCTTCACTGCCGCTCGGCCTTCCTTGCCAAGCCGCCCGACCTCTATTGCCAAGCCACCCGGCTTCTTCCTTCTGCTAGCCGCGCGATTTTTCCTCTTTCCAACCGGCCTCCTCTATTAGCTACATGGCTTCCGACACATCTGCTGCTACTTCTGCTCCGTCAGCCCGTGAGGCCACTCCGGCTTCTGACCTCCGTGATGAACTGAGGATTACTACCATCTCTCTGACTGGCAAACGCAACTCTGTCGAATGGGCTCACTCTGTTCGTCGCGTTCTGCAGACGAAGGGTCTTCTCCACCACCTGACTCGGGCTACTCCTGTTGCTCCCTCTGATGATTGGCTTCGTGATGACGGTCGGGTCCAGTCTTGACTCCTCAACTCTATGGTCACCAAACCCTACCGGATGGCCATGTATCATGATATGGCCAAGGCAATGTGGGAGGAACTCCACTCTTTTTACTCTGGGCAAAACAGTCTTCAGCACATCTATGATATTATCTCCAACCTTCAGAATCTTGCTCCAGGTGCTCCCGGCGACATGATTTCTTTTGTTGCCCAGGCCAAGACCCTAGCCGAGGCTTGGATTCAACATCAGCCTCCTACGACAGATCTTGCTACTCAACGGGCCCAGAAAGAGGCGGTTACCATAGCGATGATGATGTCTCGCGTTCCGCCCCACCTGCATAGTGTTCGGGCCCAGATCCTCTCTTCCACGACGACTCTGTCACTGTCTGACGTCTGCTACATGCTACTTCGGGTTACGCCTCCTACGGAGGCTCCTCCCAGCTTTGCCCCTGCTCTTCTTCAACAGCCTCTCCTTCCAACCCCCCCCCCCCCCCTCCTGCTCGTGGCTCTTCCACTGGGGGGGGGGGGTGCAGACCTCCGTCTCGGGGACGCGGACTTGGTGGACGCTCGTCTCTCAAATGCACCTATTGTGGCCGGGGTGGCCATCTTGAGGCCACCTGTTACAGCAAGCATGGGTTCCCTCCCCACCTCGCTGCCACTTCCTCCACTGCTCCTGCTTCCCCTGGGGCTCCCGCACAGGATCCGGCCTCCACTACCCGACACGATATTGATGAGCTCCGCACCCAACTCCATCAGCTACAGGGTGTCATCAGCCGCTCCTCCGACTCGGTTGCGACCTTTTCTGCGGAAGGTATAACCTGTCTTTCTCCAAGCCCTCACTGAATCGTTGATTCTGGTGCTACTCACCATATTACTTCCCAGAAGCCCTCCAAATATCTCCAGATGGCTCATCCCCCATATATCACTGTGGCCAATGGTGACACTCTACCGGTCTCTGGCGCCGCTGCCCTCCAACTTATACCGACTCTTTCTCTTTTTTCGGTTCTTCATGTTCCGGGATCTCCCTTCCATTTACTTTTCGTTAGTCGCCTGACAAACGACCTTGATTGTTCAATAACCTTCTTTCCCTCTTCCTTTCTTATGCAGGATTGTCGCACCCGGAGTATCATTGGTAGGGGGCAGCTGGTGAATGGGCTTTACCTCTTAGATACCCAACCCACTCTTCTATCTGCCGTCTCTACTGTTGATTGTTATCGTTGTCTTGGGCATGCTCCTCTTCAGATTCTCAAGCGGGCTCTTCCTGATGTTCCATTACGGGAGTTCTCTTGTGAATCTTGTATGTACGACAAACACCATCGTTCTGTCTTTCCCCCTGCATGTACCCGGAGTAGTACTTCATTATCCTTAGTTCATTCTGATGTATGGGGCCCTTATAAGGTCCCTAGTATTTATGATTTTCGCTATTTTGTCACTTTTATCGATGACTACTCGCGTACTATATGGCTATATTTAATGCATGATCGTACTGAGCTTACATCTGTCTTTCGTGCATTCGTAACTGAGATCTGTACGCAGTTCGCAACCCCCCTCAAAATCCTCCGCACTGATAATGCTCGTGAAGATACAGGGCGCACCTTCTCCACCATCTGCACCGAGTTTGGCATTATTCATCAAACTTTGTGTGCATATACCCCTCAACAAAACGGGGTGGCCGAACGGAAGATTCGTCATTTACTCAATGTTGTTCGCTCCCTCATGTTTCAAATACAGGTTCCAATCGAATATTGGAATTTCAGTCTCCACATCCTGTCATCTCATTAACCGCCTCCCTTCTTCTGTTCTTTATTTTGTCATTCCTATCCAACTCCTCTACCCTACTACCAACCCAACCTCTCTTCCCCCACGTGTCTTTGGGTGCGTTTGTTATGTTCATCTTCTTGGACCTCCCTCCGACAAACTCGCTCCTCGTGCGGCCAAATATATGTTTGTTGGCTACTCCCATACTCAAAAGGGGTATGTTTGCTACTCTCCTTCCGATGGCAGGATGGTTGTCTCCTCGTATGTCACCTTCTGTGAAGATCAGACCTTTCACTTACCTTCCTCCTTGATTTCCTCTCTTGCTCTGCCCCGACCTGCCATTCCTACAGTGCCCTCCTTTCTGCCCTCTCCCTCCACCTCTATTCCTGCTCCCAAAGTCCCTCCGCCCGTTATCTGTGTCTATACTCGTCGCGGCTCCAAGGATGGTTCCCTGCCCCAGCTCCCTGCTCCCAGTGACACTCCGGCACCGGCAGATCCGGCTCCTACTTCTACGGCTCATCCCCTGGCCAACTACGTTTCTCTCCACCGGCTCGCTCCACCTCTCTGCGCCTTTGCCACTTCACTTTCCTCGATTTCTATTCCTAATACTGTGCAGGAGGCGCTTCAACACCCGGGATGGCGGGCGGCCATGGAGGATGAAATGAGGACTCTTTGGGCTAACCAGACTTGGGATCTGGTTCCCCTTCCTGCAGGCCAACACTGTGTCAGCTGGAAGTGGGTCTTTATTGTTAAACATACCGCGGATGGGACTGTTGAGCGTCTGAAGGCCCGCCTCGTGGCCCGAGGTTTTACTCAGCAACACAGCCTCGATTATGAGGAAACTTTCTCTCTAGTGACCAAATTGAACACAGTCCGAGTTCTTCTTTCCTTGGTTGTTCACCGTCATTAGCCTCTTTATCAGCTGGATGTTAAGAACGTCTTTCTCAATGGTGATCTACAGGAGACTGTATATATGCATCAACCTCCCGGGTTTGAGACCATGGGGGAGTCTCGGGTTTGTTATCTTCGGAAATCTATTTATGATCTCAAACAGTCCCCGCGCGCTTGGTTTGACAAATTCAGCAAGGTAGTCCGTGATATTGGCTTTACTAGGAGCTCGGCTAACTTCTCTCTCTTCACTCGACACCAGCCAACCGGAAATGTGATTCTACTTGTCTATGTTGACGATATCCTCATTACTGGTGATGATACTACAGGGATATAACATACCAAGCAACAGTTGAACTCCACCTTTCAGACCAAAGATCTTGGTAACCTGCGGTATTTTCTCGGGCTTGAGGTTGCACGATGACCTGATGGTCTTGTATTATCCCAAAGGAAATATTGTATGGACCTCCTTCATGATGATGGCTATTCGGGATGCAAACCTACGGATACTCCAATGGACGCTAATCACAGGCTCTCGGCTCATAGCTCTGACTCCGATAAGCTGCTTACGAATCCGGAATACTACAGACGCCTGGTTGGGAAACTGATCTACCTTACAGTTACTCGACCAGACATCTCCTTTGTCGTAAGAGTCGTGAGTCGATTTATGCATGCTCCTAGGACATCTCATCTTCAAGCTGTCGAGCGTATTCTTCGATATCTCAAGAACGCTCCAGGATAAGGGCTTGTGTACAA
This sequence comes from Platanthera guangdongensis, assembly GCA_039583875.1. NCBI lineage: Eukaryota > Viridiplantae > Streptophyta > Magnoliopsida > Asparagales > Orchidaceae > Platanthera > Platanthera guangdongensis. The sequence continues at coordinate 162,781,898 of CM077159.1, forward strand.
GCCATCCACATCACTATCTCTTGTTGCATACTCGGACGCTGACTATGTAGGATCCGTTGATGATAGGCGCTCTACATCTGGTTTCTGTACCTACTTCGGTGGTCATCTCATAACCTGGCGTAGCAAGAAACAGAATGTGGTTGCTCGCTCTTCTGCTGAAGCTGAGTACCGGGCCATGGCTGCTGCAGTGTTCGAGTTAACATGGCTTGAGAGACTTCTGGGAGACTTGGGTGTTTGTCTCTCATCACCGACGACTCTATTTTGTGATAGTCAAGCAACAATACATATTGCCAAGAACCCGGTATTTCACGAACGCACAAAGCATATTGAAGTTGACTGCCACTTTATTCGGGAAAAAGTACAGTCAAAAAAGGTAGATCTGGAGCATATTTCTGCTACAAATCAAGTTGCTGATATCCTGACCAAAGCTCTCTCCCGACCGCTATACTACCAATTTTTATCCAAGCTTGGCGCCTACGACTTGTACGCTCCAGCTTGCGGGGGAGTGTTAGAAAAGCCCTTGTAAAGGCCCATTTAAGAGGCCCTTTTGTTTCTTGTATTTGTCCCACATCTTGGATTGTGATCTTCTCTTCTCCCTCTCTTCCTTTATAAATGTATTCATACTTGTAATTATCAATTCAAGAAGTATATAGAAGGTTGGAGGTCTCTCTATTCTTACAATAACAAAAACAAAGTATCTACCTTTAAAAAAACCTGCACAAAATTGGGAACCTCTTTTAATTTATAGGGTGGCCACGGATGTTAGATTACAGACTCAAGTTGTTTTTCCTGACATTTTAAAAGAATGTTTAAATCCTTCTCATAGTCTTGGTGAACATATCAGTGATAATTGCACAACAAAAATTCTCCCTAGTGATGTGATTGAACAGGAATTATGCTTCATGTCCAAATCCACCTGTCTCTGTTTTCCACTTGGCTCGGCCAAGTTCGTCTTATCCTGCTTGTTCTCAGCTTCAGTATTGAGATGACTTTCTGCTGTCTTTCATGGTGTTACCTTGATTTCGATCACATTATAAGTTAATCTGCTATTAAAATTTAAATCCTTATTCACTAGTTTTGATGAAACTGGATATACAATATGAATCAATCCAGATGAAAATATAGAAATTTTAAAACTAGAATTAAGGATGAAGAAACACATTCAAACTCTTAGAAATTCATGTATTTTTTTAATATCACAGTGTATTAAATTTGATTAAAGACCACATATTCAGACCTATTACAAACTATAGATAAAATAGAAGAATAAAGAAAAAATTCACCAGAACCAGTCTATCTCATGTACAATGAGGTACGTATGTAATTATCTCAGAACTCTAGAAGCGTCTGACTTGATTAAGGAATGGAGTCCAAGAAGTAGGAATAACATATCTAACTTTATTTTATTCATGTGTAAATTTTTGTTTTAGTATGGTACTTAGATACCTATTTTAATCACAACCAAGTTAAAAACTCTCCTTTACTTATCTGTAAATGAGTTGATCACCAGCACTTGTCCTGGTGACACACCTAAGATCTACATGAAAGCCACAAAAATTTCTGGAACAGAGATTTAACCGAAATAGAAGAAATCTTTGTTGAACCCATGTGTGCTAAAAATCAGACGAAGAGGGCTTGGATCAGTTGAAAGCTGAAGAGGAGTCATTGTTCAAGGAATCACAGGCGCATAAGTATGCAAGTGGCCACCGAACAAAAGCCATGGTAGAATGTGAATAGAAGATAAGCTGCAACATGAGGAGCTGCCATGTAGACATGTAGGAGAAGACATGAGAAAGTTGACGTGGATCACTGATCGAGGGTGGGTTGACACTTACTGAAGCTCGTACGAATATACATGCGCAGGATGCGAAGATATGATTGTTGGATAGACGATCTGAGTTGATAACCGCGTTTATAGTGACGATGACATATTTTGACATAATTTCATTTATTATTGTATTTTTATCAACTCTATAATGAAACAAAAGACAATGAACTGAACTTGAAAGAGTTAAGTAAATCAGAGGAGTATATGAACATAACATTTTATCGTAAAATTCAAGTATCAGAGGTAAATGTTGCTCTAAAGAAGATGAAAAATTGAAAGACGGTTGGTTCAGACGATATACCCATCGAAGTATGGAAATGTCTAGGGAAAGAATGAATTTTGTGGCTTACATGTTTCTTCAATAAGATACTGAACTCAAAGATGATGTCAAATCAATGGAGAGAGTATCTGGGTATCTTTGTATAAGAACAAAAGAGATATACAAAATTATGTTAATTACAAAAATATTAAATTAACGAGTCATACAAAACTATGAGAACGAGTAATAGAAAAAAGAGTAAGACGATTGATTAGCTTCTCAGAGAATCAACCTGGATTCATGCCAGGATGGTCGACCATGGAAGCTATACATCTCTTGAGGAGACTTATTGACAACTATCGAGAAAAAAACAAAATTTGCATATGCTCTTTATCTTTCTTGAGAAGGCTTATGATAGGGTTTCAAGAGATATCTTATGGAGAGTCTTAGAAAAGAAAGGTTTAAATGTATCGTACATTGACATAATCAAAAATATGTATACAAATTTAGTGACGAGGGTGAGGACATCTACAGGATTAACACAGGAATTCTCTATCATTGTTATCCTACATCATGGTTCAGCTTTAAGCTCTTATCTCTTTACCGTTATCTTAGATGAGCTCACTGGACATTTCCAACGAGCAATATCTTGGTATTTATTGTTTGCGGATTATATCATTTTGGTCGATGAGCTGCGCACACGAAACTTAAATCTTGGCGAGACATTTTAGAAAAGAAGTGTTTTAGGTTGGGCGGGGCAAAGATGACATATGGAGCTTAAATTTAGCAGTGCAAGAAGGACGAATGGCTTTGTTATTAAGTTGGGCGATCTAGATGTTTCCCGCAATGAGTGTTTTAGATATCTTGGATTGATAGTTCAAAAAGGATGGAGGTGTTGATAAAGATGTGATGCATAGAATCCAAGGTGGTTGGTTGAAATGGAGAGGTACGACAGGGATCTTATGTGATCGTAAAGTGCCATTAAAACTTAAAGGCAAGTTTTTTTGTACTGCAATAGGATCAACGATGCTCTATGGTTCTGAATGTTGGGCAGTGAATTGTGTACATTAGCAAAAAAATGGGAGTTGCCGAGATGAGAATGGTTGAGTGGATGTGTGATTTTGTGGACACGCGAGACTGGATAAAATTAGGAATGAATGTATCAGAAATAAGACATGAGTTACACCACTTGCAGAGAAGATGCGAGAAGCTCAACTAAGATGCTTTGGACACGTACAAAGGAGACCATTAGAGGCACATGTTAGGCTTTGTGAGAGTTTAGTCACTAGACATGTTAAATGGGGGAGGGGTAGACCAATACACACTTGTAATGAAACTATAAGGAAAGACATGGTGTACTTGGGCATTAGTGAGATTATTACTAAAGATAGGGCAGAATGACGACAAATGATCAATATAGCCGACCCCGTTGTAGTGGGATAAAAGCTTGAGTGTTGTTGTTGTTGTATTGTTTTTTTATTTCATGTAAGTTTAGTGGCTTTATGTTCTGGACGACCTTAGTTATTTGTAGTCGGTTTTAAGTCTATAAATAGAGGTCTAGTGTCTGATTTTTCAGGCATTGCAAAATTTGGATGAAAATATCGGATTCTTGCAGTCATTTCATGGTGCCAATTCTGTGGATCATTGGTGTCGTAGCCAAGGCAACTACCTCCTCTTCCATATAACTACTTAATAACTACGCAATCCCTTCAGAAGCATCCAAAACTACTTAAATTTAACACTAACCACTAATATCTATTGTTGTAACTGCATATGCTCCCATTCTAACAACAATTCCCCTTAATTACTAGGTATCCATCCTTCCCACACCCCATTAACAATATATATCACTGCATCACTCAATAATCACCATTTAATCATCAAAACCCCGTTATTAATTATTGTTCTCCTTGATTTTTAGAGTGATCATTCATTTTCCCTGCCCCAATGTGATGCGGGGCAAATTTACAGGTGACGGACACATAATGCACTAACATTATATGAATGCGAGCAACCCCATCAAATTCAATGGAAACTAGGACAACCCTGAAAGAAGATGCTGAAGAATGCATGCACACGCAATCCAATGAATGAGATACATATGACATACCCTAATGTGATTGTAACATCCCCTCGACCCAAGAACCCAGTCCACCTCAAGCGGAGCTGTCCTGGTCAGGTGGACTGTTACCGGGTTGCAGCTCAAGCACTCCAACCCCTCTTCATGGACTGCCTCAATCGGCACCTCTGCCGACTGGCGGGTTGTTGGTGGCCACAGCCTCCCTTCGATGAGCAAAACTCTCTGGTTAAGCAGGAAGCACAGGGATTTCCCAGGAGGTCACCCATCCCAGAACTACTTCAGCCCGAGCACGCTTAACTATAGAGTTTTTCATTTCTCATCACCAATTGAGCTGTAGCTCAATTGGTGATGAGATGCGAAAGTACTTCATAGTTAAGCGTGCTTGAGCTGGAGTAGTCCTGGGATGGGTGACCTCCTTGGAATTCCTCGTAGGGGTGACTTTCCCTCATCGAAGGAAGACTGTGGCCTCCAACAACCCGTCTGTGGATGGAGAGGGGTTGGGGTGCATGGTCTGCAGATTATTTGAGGCTGAACCCTTTCGAGCGTGGTGTTGGGGGTGTCAACGGTCGTCCTTTCGAGCCGTGGGCTGGGGAGGCCGTTACAAAAAAAGTGCACTTTTTTTGTAACGGCCTCCCCAGCCCACGGCTCGAAAGGACGACCCCCGACAGCTCAATTGGTGATGAGATATTGAAAAACTCCATAGTTAAGCGTGCTTGAGCTGCAGTCCGGTAACGGTCCGCCTGTCCAGGTTAGCTCCGCTTTGGCAGAAGATTGTTTCCTTGGATCGAGGGGACGTTACAGTGATCGACATGCAAATAAATGATTCAATCATACAAGTATTTGCAACGAGCAATTAATTAAATAATAAAATTTGTAGCTCGTCAAATAGAATCACATTTGATCACATATGCTCTAAACTAAGTAAACAAGTGATGATTGTAATTTAGTGAGAGTATACAAAAATTAAATACAAGTGATCAAGTATTGCACATGTATGGAGAAATAAAATAGCCAATTCATTTTGTGCAAAATAATACTAGCAATAAATGGGAATACACATACAATGCAAAGAAAAATAAAACTAAGGTGCAAACTCACCAAGTAATCAGTGATGGGGGTGGAGGGGAAGATCTAGTGGTGGTTGTAGTTGTCCAGAAGGGAAAATGTTGTTATGTAGGGGTTTTCGAAGTGGAGAATGTGCTTTTGTGCACTGGTATTGGCTGGGAAGGGGCTTAGAGGGGGTCAATGTTTAAGTGGGATGATAGGGATGATTTGGGGCAACTGTTGGTGGAGGTAGAAGGGGCTAGGCTGTTGTTGACGGACTGAATGTGGGCTGGAAAAAGAATGGAGGGAGAAAGATGGCAATCAGGTATGGTGGGATCGTCGGAGGTAGTTGGAGGTTCCGACGAGATCATTGGAGACACCTATGGGTGGAGGTGAAGGCATAGGTGTCTGGGAAGAGGTGTTTTGGGCAGTTTCAGACGACTAGAGGCGATTCCATGCGGCAAGAATGCGTTGGACGAGATGTACCAGGAGAAGTCACGGATGGTTGAGGATGAGGGGCCCGAAAGGTGTTCCAACGAGTTTAATGGAGGGCGTAGATGCTGAGGGAAGCGGGTAAATAGAGAGGGGTTGCACCTCCCTTGGGCATCGCCACCCACAACGATCGAGCGTCTCAATGATAGAAGTCAAACTCTCGATCCCCTCTCATGTATCCTAATGGGTATATAAATAGGGGAGTTTTAGGTTAAGCGTATTCGCCGGCTCTAATCGTTCGATCATATAACTTAACCTGACTCTCGAAATAAAGCTCAAGAAAAATATAATATATGAAAACAGAAAAATCGAGCGGGTCGCAATTGTGGGCTCTGATCTTCTGCCTGACAGTCCAATTATGTCAAAACTGAAAAAACGCCCAAATGAGGCACGTTCGATCTCCATCACAAGACCTATAAGTGCATTTCACAGGTTTCAGTTACCCACTGCTAACTTGAATCCCACTCACTGATTTCCCCAATTTCATTCACTACAAATAATTCTTGCATATTTAGCCAACAAAAGGGCTCAACCAGTGGTAATTCCCCTTCTAGCTGCTGTTTTGCATGTAGAAGCCCCCAATCTACTACCCCGCCCACTTATTAGAACACACCCAAGCCAGCCATTAATTACCTCCCCCAACGTACCACCTCCCATCAGCACAATACTCCTCTCCCCCACTCCATCAATCACACATACCACATTTGTGTCTTTCCATTATAGAAAAATCCTACTCAACATCCTGAAATGAGTGCGGAACTGCAGCGAGTCCAACCTCCAGCACCCAAATCAGCCACGCTTCACTTCCCAGACTCCTATTACTTGTTTAAGTTCTTGTATGAAGTCTTATTGAATATTTTGATGAACAATCATGTTATTTTGGATATTAATTCATATTTGTTTGTTCAATACTCTTTCTATTTGCGGAATTTATTCTCCTAGTATTTAATGGAAGAATTATCTTTTTAATTTAACTAGATCTTATTTGTTTTTCTAACATCTAATCTCAGACGTGAATAATTGTGGTCTCTATTAATAAATTCAGCAGTTATTATAATTGTGGTCGGACAATTGTTTGTGCATTACATCATTATTATATTTTTCTCACAACACAGCACACACACACACACATATTCATTAGAGTTCCCGTAGGGCACGATTACAAACTCAATATATTCGTCTTGCATCAGTTTGGTATCAGAGCCTCGGGTTCGGGCTTAGTCTAAGATACGTGTGACTAGAGTCTATTGATTATTCATGACATATCATAGTAGTCGTAGCATGATGTGCTTATGGTTGGGACAAGCTTCTAGATTTTTGTATTTACTTCTCTCCTTTATTTGAGGATTCAACGATTGTCTATTCTTAACCCCCAAGAAATTCATCAAGAGAGACCTCCGTACTTATCGCAAGGATTGTCATTTTTACTCCTCTCTTATATTTAAGGGTCCCAAACCTACTTACGTTCAACCTCAGAGGGTGCCTCATAGAGGTCACTCTCTTGAGTTGACACTAACACGGAGATGTTGTTTGAAGTCTTAAAATTTTTATATTACCTTGATTTGATTATGAGAAAACGCATTTCATCACTTTAGGAATGACTTGAAAAACATGAATGTTTATGTAAATTGCATAAACATGAGCTTTGACATGATACAACTTGAATGTTTGGGTTAAGTCCATCTGGCCATAACCTAATACCCTGCAAGGAGCCCTCCCTTTGTGAGTGAGAACAAGACACCATGTGATTTTGTAGTGTTTTGTCCTTTCCCCACTCGGTACACAGACCTAGCATTCATTGCATCGTTACTTCTGAGGACACTACCACCATTAACGATACTCATTTGGAGGAGCATCCCACTATTGATAAATTCTTTTTTTGAGCTGTTGAATGAACCTCACTTTTCTTGATGAGGATGGGATTCTGATGTTTGATTCATTTACGAGCTAAGATCCTTAAAGTTTCTTTAAGTTGTATCTCTGACTCATCTCACATGTGAGGTTTTCAAGTCTAGTGTTGTGTACATAGTTATTGTTCTTCTTATTCTTGAGTGCACTTGATACTTTGGTAATTTTTCTAGCACTCGTCGCATTTTTGATGAATTTTATTATACCTCTCTCAGTGAGCCACTTGACAAGTTTTCCCATCCCGACATACGATACATCCTTGAGTGGTATCCTAGTGTCGATGTCTCAGACATTCTTTGTAACATTCCAACCAAGTTTAACAAGAAATCAGCAGTCCGGTCGGGCCCGCGATAACAAGTAAACTAAGTAACAGTATATAAACTGGCATAAAGCGGGTAAAAGAAATAAAAGTGCTAAAAAGAAAACTTACATCGGAAAAAGAGTAAGTAAATCTATGGGAAAATTGTACCTTGCCAAGATGAATTCACAGAGCCAACAAAAACCGAATATAACACTAAAAGAGACTGATATATCGTCAAACTGAAGTAAACTGATACATCAAAACATGAGTGAAGTACAACATATACATAATATCTACAAAAGAAACAAGTACAACAATAGATGTACAACTGAGCAAACTGACGACAGAGAAGACAACACCGCCTATCCTAAGCGGATTCCCTAAACCGAGTCCCATGTAAAAATAAGTTCCAAATGGGTCAGACCCACTGAAGAGTAAGAAAAACTACTCCCTCCAGTAACACTTAAAGAAAATATTACAAGTGAATATTACTTGAATATAAAATTTGCAAAATTACTCAAAGCTAAAACTTGGCACTTGAGTTCATGATCTTGGTATAGAATCGGCCTATTGTGTGATCTGACACGCCCTTATCTCAATTGTACAAATCGTTAATTTCTGTAGTTTGAATTCTTGACTGCTGTAAAATTTGACCAGCTTTTGGGTTGTCTTACTAACACTTGTCGCTAATGATGATCATGCACAAATCAGTGACTGCGGTCTGAGTGGCAAACCTGATGGTGCCCTGAACTGGATGTCCCTCAAGTGGAACACAGGCTCCTATCTAAGGAGTTACATATCAGTAGCAAGGGTCATCGACCCTGAGCTTGAAGTTCAATTGGTGGCCTACTGGTCCTGAGCACGCGGTGGTGTACCTCCACCACAATCGCGAGGGTAAACCTTCCTCGCCTTTTCTTTTCTGAGTTAACTTATACTAGTGTTCAGTGAGTTAAACACAAAGTAGCTCTCTAGTTAAGAAAAATATACCGAGCTTAGGGTTTCCATGACACTGAAACTTCTAACTTAGCCTAAGCGTATGCCTACCCCGTTGACTTGGTTCTGACTATAGTAACTTGAAATTTTAAATTGCATATACTAATATGATTAACATATGAAATGAAAATTTTATTTGAACTGTTAGAATAAAAGGAGTCGAGTTTCTTACTGTGGTGTTACGACGTTCGTACACTCGGCGAGGTGACATGATTCTTCTTTCAAGAGGTTTGCTCACGACGAACTCCTCCAATTATAGACAAATATCCTCTTTCCAACAGCTAGGAGAACCACAAATCGTTGGTAAAATTTGTGAAGCTTCCCCGATTCGCAGCACCCACACTTCAACAAATCTGAAATTGAGTGGAAATCTCTATGAAATTAGATCCCACGAAATTTAGGGCTACTCTAAAACTTGCCAAGGTGAGCGAAACATAACTAATTTGAAACCCAACGAAAGTTTATTACCTTAACGTCAGGGCAAGGGTTTACACCAAGATCGAACAAGCCTTAACACCCGGAAATGTCAACCCCTACAATTTCTGCAATCACCATGACATTAGGGTAAAATCGATGATAAAAAGGTGAAAAACCCTAGAATAGGAGAAGAAAGAGCAAAACGCACTCACTGGAAATCTCTACCACCGGCTAGGGTTAGGAACGAAGCCTCCCACGACGCCGAAAGAGAGGAGGAAGGATGTCAGAGCCAAAAGAGGGAGGAGGTGGAGTCGGCGCCTGGTTCCTGCACGGAGGAAGGCCGAATCGGGGGTTCCTGCCGTCGAACGACTTTGCGGTTAAGGGAGAAAAGCGGACAGCTCGGGGAGTGCGACTAATCTGCCGACTACGCAGGTTTAAAATAACGTGAGGGGGGCAAACGAGATAACTTACGGTTTTTAATAACCGTGAGCCGGTCTTAGGAGGAAAATAAAGGTTTTCTCTTATTAATTTTATTATTATTACTTGTAGGAGACCATGAGGATTGATTATTTCTTTCAATATAAAACGCGCATGCAAAATAGAACATCGCGACCACCACGAATTATTTAAAGATTTCAAGTCGACACTTCATTCTCAAGTTATCATACAAAATAAATTAATTTAAGCATAGTTTATTACCTCCACAAGTTGTCGACTTGATTAATAATACTCATTTTCAATCCCTGAAATTCAATTAACGCGACGTCAAAATCTGGGATGTTACATACTTTAAGGTGATTGTCGCCTTCGTGATTGTTAGAAAATACTAGGAAAGATGATGTATTGACTCATGTAGGAGTTATTGTTTAGTCTCACATTGTTTGTATAGCTAGATCTTACTCTCTTCTCTCCTATATATTTGTACTTATACTTGTTTTTTGGTATTCAAGAAGTATATACAAGGTTTGGAACTTTCTCTACATAGTATCAGAGGGATACGATCTGGCCTGTCCTTGTCTGTCCGCTTGGCCTGATTGATAACCGGGCGATTTGGTGCCCGACTTCCTTTTTTTCTAACCGTTGCTGCTTCTGTGCGGTTAGCGGTTTTCTTACCCCCCCCCCTCCAGTTATATATACTCTCGGACTGGTGGGACCCCCCCACCCCCCGCCCCTGTTCGTTGCGGTTTCTGTCCCTAGCCGAGCGGCCTTCTTCTCTCTTCTCGCTACGGCTTCCTCTTCTTATTTTTCACTGCACCTTGGTCGCGGTAACTCCTTTTACCGCTGGTGTTCTCACCGAGACTGTGCGGTCTCCGCTCTTTAGTCGATGCGACTTCCCTTCCCGTTGCTGCTTCTCCAGTCGTCGTGTGACTTCCCCTTTTCTCTCTCCAGGTGGCCTCTCTTCTCTGACCGCTGCGGCTAGGCCTTTTCTTCTTCCGGCCCCTTCCCGTTGTGGCTCTGTCTTCTCGTCGCGGCTTGGCTCTTCCTGCAGCTAGACCTGTTTTTGATCTCGGTGCGGTCTGCCTCTATCCGCCCGGTCTAGTTCCTGTTCACCGGCCTGTGCTATTCGTGTTGCGGTCTTCTCCTCACCGCGCTGCCTGCTCTGGTTTTTAACCGCAGCGGCGTGTTTCTATCCGCTGTGGGCTCGTTTCTTACCGTGCTGATCGTGGTCGTTTCTTGTCGCTGGTGCGTTGTCACCGTGATCGCTGCGGACTGTGCCTTGCAAGATGATCAGCTGTCCTCCGGGCTCTATGGTGTCTATTTCCGATGGCGGTTACCTCCTACCTTGCTCATAGCTCATCCTGGATTTTGGATTCTGGGGCCTCTCACCACATTACCTCACGGAAACCAGCACAAAATTTGAACTTTGTGCATCCCAAGTTCATTACTGTTGCTAGTGGGGACACAATTCCTGTTTCTGGCGCGACAGATATTCACCTCACTCCCTCCATTACTCTTCGCTCTGCCCTTCATGTTCTGGGCTCTCCTTTCAGCCTCTCTCTGTTGGTCTACTCACTACTAATCTCGATTGTGTTGTTATTTTTTCTTCTAACTTGTGTGTTGTGCGGGATCGCAAGATGCAAACTATCATTGGAAAAGGGCATCTGTCGAATGGTCTCTATATCCTTGACCCCTCTCCTCCAACGGTGTTGTCCTTTATTAGCTCTGTTGATTGGCATCGACGTTTGGGTCACGCTCCTCTAAACATCCTCAGAAAAATCTCTCCCAGATGTATCCCTCCAAGAGTTCATATGCGAGTCTTGTATCTATGGGAAACATCATTGTTCTACGTTCTCACCGCATTCCTACTCAGAGTCATGCTCCCTTTGATCTAGTACACTCTGATATTTGAGGACCCTACAAAATTGTGAGTGTCTTTGGATATCGTTACTTCGTCACATTTGTATATGACTACTCTCGGGTGACCTGGTTGTATCTCCTTCGTGACTGCTCTGAATTGCCCGGTGTATTTCGTACATTCTTTATTGAAACTCGCAACCAGTTTTCCACTACAATTAAAACCCTTCGCACCAATAATGCCCGTGAATACACGAGTCATGCCTTCGCTCTCCTCTGTGGTGAGTTTGGGATCATCCATCAAACCTCATGTATCTATACCCCCCAACAAAATGACATTGTTGAACGCAAGAATCGACACCTGCTTGAGGTCACCCGCTCTCTTATGATTTAAATGAATGTTCCCAAACAGTATTGGAATTTTGCGGTTCCCTTCAATCTCCTTTTTCCCTCCAAACCTCCTTTCTCTATCACCACTCGCGTGTTTGGTTGTGTGTGCTTTGTTCATCATCTTGGCCCGTCCACTGACAAACTTGCTTCCCGTTCCACTAGATATATGTTTGTGGGCTATTCTCGGACTCAGAAGGGCTACGTTTGTTTTTCTCTCAAAGATCGCAAGGTGGTTACTTCTGTTGATGTCACCTTCCTCGAAGATCAGCCATATTATTCTCAACCAGCTGATTCTCCTTTTCCACCGCCTCTCCCGCGGCTTGTTATCCTTGTTCATTTAAACCTTCCACCTGTTCTTCCCACACCAATCCCACCTAAACCACCTACACCACCTGTCATTCATGTGTACACTCGATGTCCCTCTTCGTCTAATGCCTTACGGGAGCTGCCCTGCTCTAATGATGTTTTGCAGCCTGCGGATCCGACAACCGCCTCCACTGCCCACCTGCTGCCAACTATGTCTCTTTTCACCGCCTCTCTCTGGAACTCTGACAGAGTGCTCTTTCTTTCTCCTCTATCTTCATCCCTAATTCTGTACAGGAAGCTCTCCAGCATCCCGGGTGGCCGGTGGCAGGCGGCTATGGACGAGGAAATGTCTGCTCTTTGGGCAAACCACACTTGAGATTTGGTCTCGCTTCCTCTTGCACAATCTTGTGTGGGATGTAAGTGGTTGTTTGCCGTCAAACAGGGTCCGGATGGGACAGTTCACCGGTTGAAAGCTCGTCTTGTAGCTCGCGGCTTCACTCAACAACAAGGATTGGATTATGATGAGAGTTTTTCTCCAGTCGCTAAACTCAATACTGTTCGTATGTTGATCTCCCTCGCTGTTCACCACCGCTGGCTCTTGCACCAACTGGATGTCAAAAATGTCTTTCTTAATGACGATTTACAAGAGACCGTTTATATACAGCAACCTCCCGGGTTTGAGACCACGGGGGAGTCTCTTGTCTGTTGTCTGAAGAAGTCTCTTTATGGTCTCAAACAGTCTCCTCGGGCATGGTTTGACAAATTTAGCAAGATCGTTAGTGTTGTTGGGTTCACTCGAAGTTCGGCCGACTTCTCTTTGTTTACTCGTCATCGTCCAACGGACACAGTAATTCTGATGGTCTATGTGGATGATATTCTGATTACAGGAGATGATCTTTCAAGAATACAGATGATCAAACAACATATAGCAACTGTGTTTCAAACAAAGGACTTGAGAAGCCTTCGATATTTTCTTGGTCTCGAAGTGGCTCGGAGACCTGATGGGCTTGTGTTATCTCAGAGAAAGTACTGTCTTGACCTACTTCATGATGCAGGCTATTCTGGATGCAAGCCTGCTGACACTCGCATGGATATCAATCACAAGCTTTGTGCCCATGCCTCGGACTCCGATTTGCTCCTTCTGAATCCAGAGTATTATCGTCAATTTGTGGGAAAGTTGATATACCTCATTGTTACTAGACCTGATATATCATTTGTTGTTGGAATTGTCAGTCGATTCATGCATGAGCCACATATCTTCATCTTCAGGCTGCCGAACATATTCTTCGTTACTTGAAGACTTCTCCTGGACAAGGGCTTGTATACAAGCACTCTTCATCTCCCTTATCTCTGGTTGCATATTCTGATGCTGATTATGTTGGCTCTTTGGATGACCGTCATTCCACAAGTGGATACTGCACTTACTTTGGAGGACATCTTATTACATGGCACAACAAGAAACAGTCTTGTGGTTGCTCGCTCATCTGCTGAGGCTAAGTATCGATCTATGGCCGCTGTTGTGTCTGAGCTCACGTGGATTGAGGGTCTCTCTGATGATCTAAGAGTCAAGCTCTCCTAACCTGCAACTTTATTGTGCGACAGTCAAGCTGCTGTACACATTGCCAAGAATCTGGTCTTTAATGAACAGACAAAACATATTGAAGTTGACTGTCACTTCATTCGGGAGAAGGTTCAGTTGAAGAAGATAGAGTTAACACATGTTCCTGCTGCTCAGCAAGTTGTTGATATCCTCACCAAGGCCTTACCATGGCGTTGCTACTATCAGTTCTTGTCCAAGCTTGGTGCCTATGACTTGTACGCTCCAGCTTGCGAGGGAGTGTTAGAAAATACTAGGAAAGATGATGTATTGGCTCATGTAGGAGTTAGTGTTTAGTCTCACATTGTTTGTATAGTTAGATCTTACTCTCTTCTCTCCTATATATTTGTACTCATACTTGTTTTTCGATATTCAAGAAGTATATACAAGGTTTAGAACTTTCTCTACAGTGATGAATTTTTCTATAGACTACTTGATGAGCCTCTTGGGGAGTCACATCTATTGAGAGACATTTGAAACTTCATAGACTCATACTTTAGTGTTGATAACTCATGTAAGTATATGATTGTTCATCACATACTCGGCAAGTACTTCGACACTCCACCTAGAGAGCATTTTGGCAAGCTATCTCTCGGCAGGGGCCTACCTATCACTAGTGAGTTAATCAAGATTGAGATTGCTCTCGATGGCTCATTAGGGACCTACCTATCACTAGTGAGCCAGCCAAGGTTAAGAGTGCTCTTGATGGCTCGAAACCTTTTTTATCACTATCAGCACTTTATGAGACATTCGACATATTATGTTATCATATCTAATTCTCAATGTCACATGTGATTATTTGAGTGATCATCACACTCGCGATGAAATTTTCTTCATCCTGCCACCTGAGCCTCATGATCATGTACTCGTTTGAAGAGATCCTTCTAGCACAACATAAAACCTCGGTGTAAAAAGTTGTTCATGTCTATTGTTCATCATTTGCACATATTTCATGACTCGTCATTGGTGTGTGATTCACACTCATTGTATGTTTTGCATCATTTGCACGAAATATTTGAATTTGTCTGACGTAAACTTGTAATGAGTGATGAAAGTTATGAGTTTATGCAGACATTCATAGGAGAGAGAAGAGTGTTAGATAAGACGAATATGTGATGGTTAAAATTAATGCCAAGAGGTTTCCTTATATGTCATGAAAATGGGTTTTTATACAGTAGTGACTAGTACGAAAAATTGGGTCGGATCCTTACGAATTAAACCTTCCTCATATATTTAACATTGAAGATTTGACTTAATCATATGAACCCTCGTGAGTATTTGATCTCATTCTCTAATACTACCCCTAAGTCTCATCAAACACCTATGTTTGACACTCCCTAGTTTCTACCTCACCTACTACCCAACTACCAAGAGACTCTTCAATGTGGTACCAGTTCGTCTTTTGGCACTTGAGAGCATACAACCTTCCATCAAGAACATAGCAAACATTGTGAGCGATGAAATTTTAGTGACTCCAGATGACTCCACTGTACTATACCTGGTTCATTGGAGGGATTCATAGAGAGTCTGATGATACTTGAATGTTGCTAGAGGAGCTCGACTTATCTCTGGGATTCATGGAGAGTATGATCATCTTCATTCATTGGAGATGAATGCTCTCAAACTGAGGGGAATTGATGTGAATCATGAATCGATGGCGGACAGATACCAAAGCCCACACGAGATTACATACTCAGGTAGCAGAGATAAGATTGTTGGATAAATGATCTGAGCTGGTTGTTAAGTTTAGGGCCAACGACATATTTTTATGTACTTTCATTTATTTTATGTATTTTTTTATTTCATGTATATTTAGTCATTTTATGTACTAGGCTACCTTGGGCATACATGGTGGGTTCTACGTTTATAAATAGGGGTCTAGGGCATGATTTTCAGACATTGAAGAATATGGTAAGAAATTTTAAGGTCTAGTGATTGTCCCGCGACGGTATTTCTGTGGATTCTTCGTGTCAAACTAAAGGTAGCTACCTCATCTTCCATATTACCCAATAACTACTCATTCCCTTAATAACCGCCAAAAATATTCGTTAACTACTGATATCTATTGTTATAACCGTTTATTCTCCCATTCCAACAACAATTCCTCCATAACTACTCGAAAATTATCCTTGGCACTCACCCCTGACCCCACTAATAATAACAGCTACCCTTTCACTCAATAACCATCACTTAACCGTCAAAACCCCACCGGTACCCATTTTCCACCCTATTTTCTATCGTAACCATTCATTTTATCTGCCCAAAGCCTATAACTTGTACTTCACAGGCTTCATTTGCCCGCTTATAGCCTGAATCCCACTTACTGACTTCCCAATTTTTGCCAACATAATTCTTGTCGATCCAGACCCCAGAAGGACTCGCCCAGAGTTAGTCTCCCTTCTAGCAGTTTTTTACACAAAAGTCCACAATCTTCAATCCCACATTGGGGTGAAAGTTGAGTTGAGATAGCTCGTGAGCTTGATGGGCCCACTTGAAAAAATTCAAATCGAGCTTAAGTCTGTGGAGTTCGAGTTCGCATGCTCTTGTTCATCAACTCACGAATCGGCTCGTGAGACTTTTCCTTATAACATTTTATGAAAAAATCTATAAATATAAAGAAAATACTACTCATGAGCAGAAAAGCTCATGAGCAGATAGAGCTCGAACCATACAAAATTAGCTCGTCGAGCTTGAAATGATTATCTCGAGCTTGAGCTTGGGAATTTCCCAAGCTCGCTCAAGCTAGACCTGTTTGCACCACTACTGCATCTTTCCTTGCCTCTTACCAAAACACACCCAAACCAACCATTTATTACCTCCACTAACCTCCATTTACCCCTCTTATCAGCCCAATACTCCTTCCCCCACTCCATCAACCCAGCATACCATGTTAGAGCCCTTCCATTAGAGCAAAGATTGTTTGTTGCGTTGTAGGTTTGGGAAAGGGTGTACGGGATGAGTGAGGCGTTGGATATGCGCCCCTCACTCGGGAAGAAGCAGGAAGTTGTTATGTGCCTCTTTTGGTGGTTTGTCGGAGAGCGGCGGGTGGAGGATATAAGTGTGTTAACCCTAGAAATGACGGAGGAGGTGAGAGAAGGATGAAAACCCTAGAGGGTGGAGGAAGGAGAGACGAGCTTATGAGAGGGAGAGAGGAGACCCAAGAAGGGAGAGAAAGAGAAGCTTACTAGTTTTCTTGCATAAGGATTACATGACCTCAAGGGCCCTATATATAGGCATCGATGGCATAACCGTAAATAACACAAATATACAACAAATATTAAAACACTTAAATGCTACGATATGACTTAATACAATACGACTCGATACAACACGACTCAACATATAAATAATAAAAATAATACAAGATAACTAATAGAGGATGCGTAACACTCCATCCTTTCTTGTCATCGAGCTTGACCGCAAGCTCGAACTCCACGTGGATGACGGATCATCTAGCAGCTTGATCTCCCACCAGAACAAGGCCCGATAGCTTAAAGCGGCGACGACGGTGTCGGCGAGTAGCGGCGGCGGCGGCGGTATCAGCGAGTTGCGGCGGCGCCATGTGAAAGACTCGCAGCCGAAGTAATGGCTTTTGTTTGGTCGATGGAGAGGTGGTGAGCAGCAGCCGCAAGGAGGTTGTAGGAGTGACGGTCTGCAACAGGAATGTATCCGTTGCGGTCACCGGAGCACAAGCCGACAAAAGAGGAGGCGATGTGGTCGGTGGGAGCGGCAAGGCAGGGGCCGGCAGAGCAACAACCGGGAGAGTAGGCGGCAAGATGGCCGGAGGAGGCAGCAATGTCGGGGCCTACTGAGGAAGAGTCGGTAAAGGAGGCGGTGAGATGATCGGAGGCGGCAGAGCGGGTAACCAGAGAGGAGGCGGAAGCGGTGGAAGGATGACCACCGTGGAGAAGGTCGTACATCAGTGGCCGGTGGTGGCGGCGAGGACGACGGTGGCGGTGGTGATGATGGTAGTGGCGGCGGCGACTGCACGAGGTAAGTCAGTCGCAGCTGTGGAGGCGGCGATGACAACGGTGGTAGCGGCGACTGCACGAGGCAAGTCGGCGGCGGCGGCGACAACGGTGGTGTGATGCAATACCCGTCTGCGGGGGTTGGCAAGGCGTGGCACTCAGCTAGAGGAGTTTGGAGCACGCGGTCGAGTCCCGCATCAAAACCATCAAGACGAACGAGTATTTGTGCGATGAGAGCTTTGGTGGCGGGGGAGAATGGAGTGGACATCTTAATTAATTAATTACTTAATTAGTTCTAGGTAAGAATAATTAATATATTAAGAAACCCTTAAACTAATCAAAAATGAGTAATGAAAATAGGAGAGAGAGGGGCGGTTTGGAGGAAAATCACAAAAATGGTTTGGGGGGGGGGGGGGGGGCTGGCGTCCGTAACTGAGAATGTAAGAAGGGTAAAGAGAGTGGTGGTGGAATGTAGGAGGTTAAAATAAATGAACAAAATAGATAGAGAGGGCAGATGGGATATGAGGATCAAGAAAATTAAATAAATAAAAAAAGATAGAGGTGTGCAGCCCGAGGGATGATGGGGATCGATGTTTGGACGGGATGGGGTGCCAGATAGAGAAAGGAAAAAGGCGGAGAGAGTAAAAAATGGCTGAAGATACGGGCGGAAGACGGAGAATGTGGGACTGGCGTGTGCAGGAAGCTCGTGAAATTGATTTGGCGAGCGGCTTGACGGGGCAGCAACGTGATCGGCCCGCTTTGCGCTACGGATGAGGCGTCAACACGCCGGTGCAGATGATGGAAACGGGTGGAGGCGGAGCAACGACTGGTTGCCGACGTTGACGCGGATACATATGCAGAAACGGGAGGTGGCGGAGCAGCGACTGGTCGCCGAAGCAGCGACACGTTGGGCTTGTGGTGTACGGAGAAGAGGACGAAGGGGCTGCGAACACAGCCGAGGAAGAGCAGCGAGAGAGTGTAGTCAAGGAAGAGATGCGGACAGCACCAAAGGTTTGCGGTTTGCAGGAGGAGACGATCCAGTCGTCTGTTCGGGCGGAAGAACGGCGAAGACAGGCCCGCGCAGGGGCGGCTGGAATCAAGGCAGTGCACAAGAGGAAGATGCGGGTGGTTATGTAGTTATTTGGGAGCAGTAATGGGTTGAGGGAGGCGCAGTCGGTGCTGGGAAAATGGTCGGTCGGGGAAGAAGGAAAATGGACTTGAGAGGAGGAAAGAGGTTCTGATACCAAATATGTTATGTGCCTCTTTTAATGGTTTGTCAGAGAGCGGAGGGTGGAGGACACAAGGGTATTAACCCTAGAAATGTCGGAGGAAGTGAGAGAAGGATGAAAATCCTAGAGGGTGGAGAAAGGAGAGAGGAGTTTAGTAGGGGGAAAGAGGAGACCCAAGAAGGGAGAGAAAGAGAAGCTTACTAAATTTCTTGCATAAGAATTGCATGACCCCAAGGGTCCTATATATAGGCGCCGATGACATAACCGTAAATAACACAAACATACAACAAATATTAAAACACTTAAACGTTACGACACTGCTTGATATAACACGAATCGGTACAACACGACTCAACATATAAATAATAATAATACAAGATAACTGATGGCGGATCCGTAACAGAAGCCTATTAGAGCATGAGGGACAGACGTCGAAGTGGAGATCCTCTTGGGCGTAGAAACGAGAGTAAAGAATTGGTGAGGGAAGCTTGACGTCGAAGAAGCAACTTGGCTAATCACTTGGAGGCAAACATAAGCAACACGGCGAGTCGCTTGTAGGAAAGCGGAAGTAGCTCAAAAGCGGCGACAATAGAATTGTTGGACCTAGTCAAGCAGGAGGCACCCTTTTCTCGGAAGCCACAAGACTATGCTGATGGGGGATCTTTGTAGTTAGTCAAGATGGGCATGTCGAACCAATTGATATGGAACGGGATCCTAATAATTGCACTTGAGAATAAAATACAAGGGATCAATCATAATATATGTTTGTGGCTACTCTTGTGGGTTATCCAAAAGTGTGACCATCTAAGACTCCAAATGATAATATGAGACTTTACTTCACTCCCTTAGAAGCGAGTGGACAAAAACATGATATTGCCACAAATGTCATTAGGGCTACACATGCAATTAGACAATAAAGTGTAATACTAAAAGAATGAGGGCTGGACGAGTTGGTTGTTTGTCCGAGACATTATAATTGCTATAAGTTGCTACGTGTGGTTGATGGTGGACACCTCACTCTGCATTCATTCTGACAATGTGTTGCAAAAAAAACATTTTTTGTATCATTCACGCGCTAAGAAAAATAAAACAATTTAAACGTTCAAAAATATTATACACGTATTTTTTGTATTATACTATCATATTTATCAGAAATATTCATTCCTATGTCTAATCTTGAGATACCTATAATGCATTCATTTCTTATAAATTTAGGAATTAAATTACTATTCAATAATTTTTTCCTGTTGGAATTTGAAAACAAAATTCATATAATATTTGACATCTATGCATGTTTGTTTATTATCCTTTGTTTTTACAAAGCTGGCATGCCTATTGGTAAAACATGAATATTTGACAGGTATTGGTTAGCACATTATCTTTATAATTTTTAGCTCATACTGGCGTATGGATTAGAATTAGGCATATACTTCTTTGGCAGTTGCAAGAACCAACTATTATGTCCCTTGATATGTATATCATGACATATTGCAATAAACATTTACAGCTTCAAGCGAATGAAAACTCCAGTTAAAGGTCATCTTTGCAAGCACCACCAGGTCAAAATCGTAACCTATTTCATTGATTACTTTATTTCATCAGAATCAAAGTCTTTATGATTCAACATTTTAATTGCAGTGTTTTGATTATGATAACTTCTTGGAAATGAACTTAAGGAAGCCAACCTGGCGCTGTCCTCATTGTAACCAGCCTGTCTGCATCCTTGACCTACGTATTGACCGAAATATGGTTAAGGTGAGTGATGCACTTAGCGAGTATGAAATCTGGTTTCAAAATAACCAAGTGTACCTTGTATTGCAGATACTGGAGGAGTCTGGAGAAGATGTTGCTGAGGTTGTTATTCATGCTGATGGGTCATGGAATGTAGTTGCTGAACAAGGGAGATGTACTGATCACGATAATACTCAAATTCATGATCAAACTCACAGCATGGAAACTGAAATGAACAGATCTAAGGTTTCAATGCCCGATATTGTGGATCTAACAATGGGAGAAGACGACATTTGTGGCATAACACAGAATTTAAGGCAAACAGCATCATTAGATGTTTATGGAAACCAAAATGGTAACCTTATGATGGAAACAGAAGATAGGAAGCCTTTCATTGATGTTGGAGGTATCCCGCCTCAATTTTTTACTAATCCACTGCTTGCCAACCATACCTCCAGTGTGTCTCAGATGCAAGTTTATCCGCTAGGAAACAATATGCATCCAACATTCATGCCATCTTATGCCACTAATGGATCTGTGGCTTCTGGATCTGCTCACATGCTTAATATTGTGGGAAATTTTGGTCTTTTGGATACTATTTCTGCTGGACATGATCAAACCCAATTTTCGGGTCATGGTCTTCAAGCTATGAGGTGTGAAACTGATAGCACAAGGTCCATGGCCAGACCTGTTGATAGAATCCCCGTTGCAGTTCAGGCTCTTGCAGTACCATCACAGACACACAGTACATCTCGAAGAATGCATGCTAATGTATCTCCAAGGCAATATCTGATGGTTAATCCGTCAACAACAAACCCAGAGAACTTTAATGGAGGAATTGGCAACATGGACATGCAACAAATCACAAGAACTGCAGCAGATACTTCAGGAGTTCAGGTTTTACTTTTGAACCATAAAAATATACTATTTCACAATGCAACTTTTTATATTTTTTATAGTTTGGGCAACTATCTCTCAAGTTAGTGACGTCATCCTCACCAGCATAATTGTAGATAAGGGAAAAATCAACCTTGTATATATATGTTCACTTATATAAAATACAAAGAATGAGTACAAATATATAGATAAGAGAAAGAGAGAGGAAGGTCATATACATGATGTGGGACTAATGAGGAGAGAGAATAACAATAAAAAAATACATAATGGGCCTAGATTAAATGGGCTTCTCTAACACTCCCCCGCAAGCTGGAGCGTATAGGTCATATGCACAAAGCTTGGACAAACACTGGTAAAACAAGGTACTTGATAAAGCCTTTATAAGAATATCAGCAACTTGATCAGTGCCCGGAACATGCTTTAATTCAAGTTTCTTCAATTGAACTTTATCTCGAATAAAGTGACAGTCGACCTCGATATGTTTTGTGCGCTCGTGAAACACCGGATTTTTTGCTATGTGTATGGCTGCTTGACTATCACAAAATAGAACATCAGATGAAGAAAGTTTTACTCCCAGGTCAGTAAGGAGACTTTCAAGACATGTGAGTTCTGAGACAACCGATGTCATCGATCGGTATTCAACTTCCGCAGAGGATCGAGCGACCACAGCTTGTTTCTTATTTTTCCATGTAATGAGATGACCACCAAAATAAGTACAAAACCCACTGGTTGACCGCCGATCGTCCAGGGAACCGGCATAATCGCATCTGAATAAGCAACCAATGCTGGAGCAGAGTTGGAGGTTTTGTAAACAAGCCCTTGACCCGGAGCTGCCTTAAGGTATCGGAGAATTCGTTCAACCGCCTGGAGATGAGAAACCCGGGGAGCATGCATGAACCGACTGACAACCCCAACAGCAAACGATATATCAAGCCTCGTGACTGTTAGGTAGATCAACTTTTCCACAAGGCGTCGATAGTATTCCGGGTTCTGGAGAAGTAAATCATCATCAGAGGCATGAGCACATAGTTTGTGATTTGCCTCCATTGGAGTATTAGCTGGTTTGCAACCAGACTGGTCAGCGTCTTTGAGAAGATCAAGACAATACTTCTGTTGGGAGAGGACAAGCCCATCCGATCGTCGTGCGACCTCAAGACCGAGGAAGTAGCGAAGAGACCTCATGTCTTTGGTCTGAAACGCGGTGCTGAGATGTTGTTTGACCTCTTGAATCCCCTTTGAGTCATCACCAGTAAGTAGGATATCATCAACATAAACCAACAGAAGGACGGTTCCAGTTGCCCGGTGTCGGGTGAATAGGGAGAAATCTGTAGAGCTCCGAGTGAAACCCATGTCCCGAACCACCTTGCTGAACTTGTCAAACCACGCCCGAGGGGATTGTTTGAGACCATAGGTGGATTTCTTTAGAAGACACACATGAGACTCCCGCGTGGTCTCAAACCCGGGCGGTTGGCGCATGTAGACGGTTTCCTGAAGATCTCCATTCAAAAAGGCATTCTTGATATCGAACTGATGAAGGGGTCAGTGGCGGTGCACAGCCACGGAGAGAAGAACTCGAACAGTGTTGAGCTTAGCCACCGGAGAGAAGGTTTCCTCATAATCAAGGTCCTGCTGCTGAGTGAAACCACGGGCCACCAGTCGGGCCTTCAGTCGGGCAATAGTGTCATCCGGGGCATGTTTGATGACGAAAACCCATTTACACCCAACAGGGTGCTGACCGGGAGGTAAATGGACAAGGAACCAGGTCTGGTTGGCCCAAAGGGTCGTCATTTCTTCGTTCATGGCAGCCCGCCAACCTGGATGTTAAAGCGCCTCCTACACAGAGTTAGGGACAGAAACAGAGGATAATGATGTGGCAAAGTGAAGAAGTGGCGGTGAAATGCGATGTAGAGAGACATAGTTCGTCATTGGATGAGCGGTGGAAGCTGGAGCCGGAGCAGCAGGTAGTGGAGCATCAGAGGTCGAAGTCGACTGCAGTGGGGCAACGGGATGAGGAGAGAGAAGAGAATAGACCCGGATAACAGGTGGATGTGGACGGACCGGAGGCTGGGCAGGAGGAGGAGATGATGAGTAACGGGGAGCAGAGATGACAGGACGAACGACGAGCTCTGGAACAGGAGCGACATCCCGAGCAAAAAAGAAGGGAAGATCTTCCCGGAAAGTGACGTCCGCAGAAACAGTCACCTTGCGGGTAGCAGGCGAATAACACACATAACCCTTTTGAGTGCGCGAGTAGCCTACAAAAATATTTTTGGCTGCACGGGGATCCAATGTCTGTAGAGGGACCGAGGTGGTGAACGTAGCAAGTACACCCAAAAATTCGGGGAGTAACAGGAAAAGGCGGAGTGGAGGGAAAGAGGAGGCTGAAAGGAGTAGCATTCTGGAGGACGGAAGATGATAGGCGGTTGATAAGAAAACAGGCCGTGGAGAGCGCAAAGTTCCAGTATGGTTTAGGAACCTGCATTTGAAGCATAAGAGAGCGAGCTACATCAAGAAGATGACGATTCTTGCGCTCGGCGACACCATTCTGTTGTGCAGTATACACACATGATGTTTGGTGAATAATGTCAAACTCAGAGCAGAGGGTCGCGAAGTCATGACCAGTGTACTCGCGCGCATTGTCAGTACGAATAATGCGAATGGGCGCAGAGAATTGAGTGCGAGTCTCACGAATGAAGGCCCTGAAGACGCGGGGAAGCTCAGAACGATCGCAAAGAAGATACAACCATGTCATGCGAGAGTAATCATCAATAAATGTAAGCAAGTAACGGTAGCCAGAAATACTAGTAATCTTGTACGGACCCCAGATATCGGAGTGTACCAAAACAAAAGGAGCGGAGCTCCGAGTACAATGAGAAGGAAAAGATGAACGTGGTTGTTTGCCAAAAATACATGTTTCACACTGAAAAGCAGGAAGAGATATATCCGGGAGAGCCTTCTGGAGAACTAGGAGAGGAGCATGACCAAGACGTCGATGTCAATCCGAGGAGGAGACAGATGCGAGAAGAGTAGGAGAGTCATCAAGAAGGTAGAGCCCGTTCTGCAGCCGCCCCCTACCAATGATAGTCCGCGTCTGCTGATCCTGTATCAGAAAAGAAGAGGAAGTAAATGTCACTGAGCATTTTAAATCAGTAGTAAGGCGACCAACAGAAAGTAAATTGAAAGGAGAGCTCGGAACGTGAAGAGCCGAGCGCAGGAGAAGAGAGGAGGCGAGAGGAATATCAGCACATCCAGAGACAGGGACGGATGCCCCATTGGCCACAGTAATGTACTTTGGGTGAGGTGAAGACAAATACTGAGGCGGTCGAACAGAGGTGATGTGATGAGTGGCACCAGAATCGAGGATCCATCGCGGGCCAAAGGTGAGGCATGCGATACCTTCATTGGAGATGGAGGCAGCGAAGGCAACCGAGGCAGGCGGGCGGCTGAGCAGTCCATGAAGATGCTGGAGCTAAAGACGAACCTCGTCGAGGTCAGTACGAGTGGGAGAGGGGTCGGTGGCAGCAACAGAGGACTGCAGACGAGGAGGGCGACCATGCTTGCGATAGCACGTGGCTTCAAGATGCCCGTCTTTGCCGCAGAACGGGCACTTAGGCCGAGGCCGTCCACCCCGACCACGTCCCCGAGAATCAGAGCGGCCTCCACGAGCTGAAGACGGAAGAGGCAGTAAAGGAGCAAGGGCCTGCTGGATAAGGGCCGGAGAAGGAGGTCCAGACACATCCGGAGGTGGGTAGACTTTGAGAAGCATTGAGCACACATCAGAGAAGGACGGGGTAACAATAGAGGAGAGGATGTGAGCCCGTACACTGTGAAGGTGATGGGGTACCCGAGCCATCATCATGGTTATACCCACAGCTTCCTTTTGGGCACGTTGGGCAGCAAGGTACACAGTAGGAGGATGATGTTGGATCCAAGCTTCGACCAGAGATCGAGCCTGGGCAACAAAGGAGGTCAGATCGGTCGCGCCACTGCTATCAAGGTCCTGGAGAGCAGTGATAATGTCGTACAAATGGTGGAGACTATCCTTGCCGGAGTAAAGGGTGTGGAGCTCGTCCCACATGCCCTTGGTCGTCTCGTGGTACATGGCCAGGCGATAAGACTCGCCATCAAGGGAATTAAGGATCCATGTCTGCACCCGACCATCATTGCGTAACCAATCGTCAGTAGGAGTACCAGTAACGACCTGGGTCAAGTGATGAAGAAACCCCTTGGATTGTCGGACCCGGCGAACAGAGTGCGCCCATTGCACAAAATTCTTCTTGTCGGTCAGAGATATAGTAGTAATACGGAGCTCATCTCGCATTTCCGGAATAGAGGTCGGGCGGTCTGCAGGGGGAATCGCCGTTCCGACAGAATCAGCAGAAGAAGTCATGAAGAAGAGATGCGGCTAGGAGAACAGACCGGTAACCGAGGAGACCGCGCGACTAGAGCTGAGACCGTCTGGTCACGATGAGAAGACACCAGCGGCAGGAAGAGACCGCGACCAAAGGCGGAGCCCGGTAGAAAGAGAAGGCCGCAACGGACAGAGACAAGCTGCGCGGATAGAAGAGAGGAGAAAACCGCGACCTAAATGCGGGAAGGCAACAGTCCGCACGGTCTGGCTGAGCGCAGCAGCGGTCAGAAAAAAAGGAGGCCACGAGCGGGCAGAGAAAAGAGACCGCAAGTAAAGAAGACTCAAGAGGATAGAGAGATCAGATCGCAGCGAACAGGAACAGTCCGCCAGAGGCCGCTAGAGGAGCAGGCCGCGAGAGGGAGCAGGCCGCAAGAAGAGCATGTCGTGAGAAGAGCAGGCTGCGAGAAGAGCAGGCCCCGAGAGGGAGCAGGCCGCGAGAGGGAGCAGGCCGCGAGAAGAGCAGGCCGCGAGAGGAGCAGGCCGCGAGAAGAGACTGCGAGAAGAGAGGGCGGTCTGGAGGAGATCGAAGCGGTCTGACCCAGGAGCAACAGGGAGAGGTTGACCCCACGGGATAGAGAGGGAAGGTTATAAGAAGCCTGAGGGGAGGGGTGGAACCACAGAGAAGAAGAGGAAGCGGAAGAAGAAACGCAGAGCGGACAGGTGAAATAGGCCGCAGGAGACCGAGCGGCAAGAGCCGGCAGCGGACAGAAGAGCAGTCCGCAGCAGGCCGCAGGCAGGAAAGAGGATCACGCGGGATAGGCGGTTAAGAAGAGGGAATCTGCCCAAGGAGACAACCTTTCTCTGATACCATGTAGATAAGGGAAGAATCAACTTTGTATATATGTTCACTTATATAAAATACAAAGAATGAGTACAAATATATAGATGAGAGAAAGAGAGAGGAAGGTCCTATACATGATGTGGGACTAAAGAGGAGAGAGAATAACAATAAAAAAATACATAATGGGCATAGATTAAATGAGCTTCTCTAACAATAATCATTGAGTCATATAGTAATAGATCAATATTAGGAGAGCACCACGTGCTTGCATGTTCCAATCAATGTGGACTAAATTAATACGAGCACTTGCTACATACATCATAAGCACGCAGGTCTTTGAGGTTAAGGTAGCATTTTATGTAGGTCCATATTTTTATAGCCCTTCATGATACAAGATTCTTTCTATGAAGGTTCTTTGATTAACAAAAACTATGAATGAGGTTCTTATACTAGACTCATGTAAAGCCTTCTTAGAGATTATTCTCACGCTTTAGGATGGTGTTTAGGCTCTCCTCTCTCCTCATATGTGTATATGTACAAATACTTGTGTTGTATTCAAGGAAATTAATGAGAAATTAATTATTATTATTATTTTTCTCTCTCCATTCATACTCTTCTACATGGTATCAGAGCCAATCAGATCCTAAAGTTTTTCCTACGCTCGGTTTCGTACTGCTCAATCATCTTTCTAACCAAGCGATTTGGGCGGATTTCGATTTCTGACCGCCCCTCTGTCGGTGTAAATTAATGAGAAATTATTAAATATTATTATTTTTCTCTCTTCATTCATTCTATTCTACAGTGTGAAAAGTTAAATGTATCTCTATAATTTCCTCCATTTCAGTTTTTTCATTTAATGTAGAAGCCGCATTCTATCCTTCATAATGCCCCACTACGGACATTTTTGGTTGAACCATCTTCCTCCCCGATGGCATATTTTGCACTACTGTGACCATATTTTTGGTATTGACTTCTTTGACTCCAGCATCCCTAGTTGCACCTTTGCCGACATTATCATGGTTGAACTCCTTTCACTAACTTTCATCTTCTTGAAAATTATAAAGTCAAAACCGGCATAATCTTTGAATCATTGATTTTGAAATCAGTGGAGCCATTAAGACTGATTATTTGTTGAATGAAAATCTTGACCTAAAACATGACTAGGAGTTGGGTATTTTGGACATAATAATTAATATTATTTAAATTTATGTAAAATACTCTACCACGTTGGCTAAATTAATGGGATATTTGATGCCTTTAGCAAAAACAAAATCCTCTTTAACAATCAGAAATCAAGCTTGGGTACTCTGTGAAATCTCAAAGATGCTAGAACTTAAGCGGGAGTAAATGGGTTCTGAAAGCATGGGCCTATATGAAGAGTGGTTCAAGTCTCGTCGACCTAGGCAATATTTAGTTTTACTTTTTGATACTTCATTGGATTTTCTTGTGCTTTCCGCTTCTCAGAATGCATCAATGTTGGGTAACTTCTATTTTTAACATGTTTTGTTTGTCATACTTCAATTTCACTATGATGCCCAAGTGTAGCTAAAGCTGTATGTTTATTCGAAAACTGTAGCTCTCATCCTTCTTTCTCTGAAAGATTTTTATGGCTCTTTAATATAAGTACTGTGACAAGCACCCTTGCAAAATAAAAAAGCAATTAGGTCAGTTTATTTTGTGGAAAATATTTAGATACTGTTCCGAATACGAGTCCAATTGAACTTGTAGTAATATTTGTTTAGTAGAAACGTTCTTTTATTTATTTTGGTTGCAATTGAACTGACATGTAATATTTGTTAATATTCTAATCTATTATTTCATCAATTTAACATTTTTATTATTAAAATGTTTAAGTTGCGAGAACAAAACATTCAATCTAAAACCAATTGGTTTGTGAAAGTGATTTGTTGGACCTAATGAGCCTGGTATTTGAGCATGCATCCTGCATGAATCAATTTGTTGCGAGTGGAGGAACCTAGGAATCTATTAAGTGCACGTGGGTACATGAGTTTCTTGATGTGGGACAATATTATCAACATATCCATCACATGTAATTTGGCCTCCAACGTGAAATTTTTTAATTGGGCTATATGGGAGTCGAGTCATCGAGCTCATCCTGCTCTAATATAATATTAAACTTTAGTACAAAACATCCAACCCAATGCTGCAGATGTCGGATGTCGGGAAAACGTCGGTTTGGGTTTTCATGTCGGTTTTTTATATATCGGGGATATTTCGTATACCGGATTTTAATATTTAATTAATTATATATGTAATTAAATGTTATTTTTAAATTTTTATACATGTCAAAGTACTACCTATTTTACAACTTATTGAACTTTTAAATATTAAATGTTATATGTAATATTTAACATACAACACTTTAAAGATGAAAATTTGTAAAACTAGTGATTTAAAAATCAAAATTTTAAAAATCAAATTTCAAACGTACCTCATTTTTCATCACTTAAAGACTCATCTATAATCGGCAGAGTAGATAGAATATGATATTCATCTGATGAACCCTCTAGATCTCCCTCGTCCATCTCAGATATTTTTCTTTCCCCTTCTTTGATAACTAATTGTCACTTTTTTGCTTGTAGCTAATCTTTGAGGTCTCCTTTCATCATGATCAGCGTCGACTATATTGTCAATTTGCGCCCATGTCAGCCCCTCTTCAGGAAAGACTTCATCATCGTCATCTTCATCTTCATCCTCCTCAGGATCAACATTCACCATCCACTCTTGTACCATTTCAGAATTAACATTCTTAGCTGTCAATGGATCTCGAGATGTCTCTGAATATTTCGACTTCAGCAAAGCATTGAACTTTACAAATACTAAATCGTTCAATCTTTTGCTATCAAGTTTATTTCTCTTTTTATAATGTATCTGCAAAATTTTTTTAAAAAAGTTAAATAATGCACACAATCATATAATAAGATATTAATGTTTAACTACATAACTAAATTAATGTATACCATCTCGAAGGTGCTCTAGTTCCTCTCACAGCTAGAGGATGAAGTAGTCAGACTTAAAATTTTCATGGTCATAGTTTTAAGGTACGGCGTATCAGCACTGTTAAGCCGCCACCAATGTACTGTGAAAATTAAGCTCTGCACTGATGTGATCCTGTGTAGAAGGATCTTTCCTATATATCTTTGAGAAACACTCAACAAAACTACTCATAAACCTTCTGTCAGCCTCAATCTTCACTCGATGGGAATAATAAAAATATAGGTTTAAGTAATAACCTGCAAAGTGCAGAGGATTGTTCAATCTCCACTCGACAAAAATAATAAAAAAATGGGTTTAAGTAATAACTTGCAAGGTGCAGAGGGCTGCTCATCTTCTTCTCTCATCTGCTATCAATCAACTTCCATATAGGAAGATATTTGTTCTCTTGGTGATCGAGAACAACAGCAACATCTTCCCTTGTTTTTTTGATATCCTCATATAACCACCCCATGGATGGTGTATCCCCGTCGACTCTTCTCAAAACTTTCACAAATTGTGTGAATATACCAACAGCCAGCTCGACATTCGCCCAAAATCTAGCGCTCATCACTATCATTGCAGCCTACCATATGCAAAATAAAATATTAAGAAAATACAATAAATGGCAAATTTCAAAATATATATTTTAAATGAAATGAATAAAGAGACAATAGTTTTACCTGCTTTCCCCCAGCACTACTGACCAACTTTGTTGCATCTCACTTTGCAGATGTGAATAAACCCCTCAATTGATTCTTCTTCTCTAAGATGCTCTCTAAAGATAGAAATGTTGTAGCGAATCTAGTCACACCTGGTCGAATAAGCTCATGAGAGTCCAAGTCCTTTGTTGACTCTCTAAACATGTCGAGCGAGATGGTATGATCATGGATGAATATAGAGAGTTGGCGGCCAAAGGAGATATCACTCTTTATTGGCTTCAATTTTCTTATATCTTGTAACAGTAGATTAATAGTGTGAGCCGCACAGCAAGTCTAAAAAATCGTAGGCCTTTTCAAAGCCATAAGCTTTGCAGCAGCCATATTATTGGGCGCGCTATCCTTCACAATCTGCAAGATACTGTGCTCTCTTGGGCTCTCAGGGCTATCAATCGCCTCATCCAAGAAGTCAAAGATGAACTTTCCATCGTGTGTGGAGGAGGAGACATTCTTTGAAAGCCAGAATGCCACTCTGGAACTACAATGGATCATGATATTCATCACGCTCCTACCCTTCCGATCTGTCCACGCATCGGTCATGATAGTGCAACCGTTCAATTTGCAGGTCTGCGTGAATATGCCCAACATCTCCTTCGTACTCTCCACCTCCCCTCGCAAAATTTTGTCTCAACTCATAAAATGTTAGGATCTTCATCCCAGGTCCACATAGCCTAATGGCGTGAGCCATCTGCTGAAAGGATGAATTACATATAGCGTTAAACAGGATCCCGTTTTCAAATACCCATCTACTTATGTACACGGCAGCATTATCTCTGGCTTTCTTTTTTGTACTTACTCTCTATTGTGCTATGTTGGGAATTTTTTCCCTTGGTAGACTCGGCAGCTGAATGAACAAATTGGTTCATTGGATCCTTTGAACCTGTGCTCCTACGTATACTAGTGTCCTCTTCTTGATCATCATGGACTCCAACAACCACCTCATTCAAGATTGCTTGAAACTTAGCACTTTTAGCTCGCTTACTCTCTAAATTTGAGTTTAGGGTTGAATCTGCTTTAGCCTTAACGTCTGCGGGAACCTGAGGGTATGGCTTAACATTATCCTTCCACCCAGCTAAGTGATGCTTGAAACGTGTAATTCCGTCATTCACTGTCTGCTTGCAGGAGTTGCATTTGATTCGGTTGGTGTCGTTTGCAACCAACTTCTCACCAAATGCCCAGAACGGATCTCTACTGGTTGGTACCAGTGATACGGGAACCTCACGTGAACCAACAGAAGAAGTCATTCTAATAGGGCAAGAAATGAAATTAATATTAGTTAGATGAAATGAAAAAAATATTTTACATGCCTACATCACGAGAAAAATTACTAGTTGAAAAAAATCAACATCAGGAAAATCTCATAATTTCATTAGATCGTTAGATCTTCAGATATCTTTTATATTATCCACGCAATATTTTATTTATCCGACAACATTTTGCATTCTCAGTAGTATACTAGTATACAAAGTTATAACTATCATTCAAACTTTCAAAGTATCCAAGAAAATGAACAAAGCATTCAAGTATCATTCAAATTTTCAAAACATCTCACATTTTATTTATCAAAAGACACAAAGCAGCAATGCAACTAAAAATGTGATTGGATATACATGCATCATTGATTGCAAAATGATGTTGGATAAATAACTATTAATATGGGTATTTCAAAACATGTCAAATAAAAATAATGCAACAACTAATAAGACAAATAAAGTAACAGCACAGCCACCATGCTACAACCAGCAAGTCCGCCACAAGACAACCACCATGCCTTGCTGAACTAATAAGGCAACAGGGCAGCCACCAACAACTAAATGGGTCGGCAGCCACCAGCAACAACCCACAAGGCAGCCACCATGCTACAGCCGACAGCTAGCACAACAACCAACACAAAAAAAAATAAAATGCAGAGCGCTAGAATGAGAGGGGGGTAGGGAGAAGAATGAACCAGCCGAGAGAGCACCAGCGAGCAGGGAGAAGAAAGAACCAGAGAGATAAAGTGCCGACAGCGTGCGAGAGAGGGAGAGCACCAGCGAGCTAGAGAGCACCAGAGAACTAGAGAACCAAAGAACCAAAGAGCACCAGCGAGCAGGGAGAAGAAAGAATCAGAGAGCTAAAGTGCCAACTGCGCGCAAGAGAGGGAGAGCACCAACGAGCTAGAGAGCACCAGAGAACCAGAGAGCACCAGCGAGCAGGGAGAAGAAAGAACCAGAGAGATAGAGTGTCGACGGCGCACGAGGGAGATCTAGGGAAGGAGCGACGGGGACAGCTAGGGCAGAGCGACGGGATGAAATGAAATGCGCGGGGTCGGGGGAGTTAAAACAGTGGCCCGACCCCGCTCATTTCATTAATAAAACTAATAATTAAATTAAAATAAATAAATAAATAAAAATTTAATTTTAAAAAACGCCCGATATGGGCGTTTTTTGGGGTCGGCATGTCGGTTAAAACCGACATGTCAGACCGCTATTTTCAAAACGTCACAAGTCAAATTTAAACCGGTTTTGTATCGTTTTTGCTCCCAAACGTTCATGTCGGCCGATATCTACAACACTGATCCAACCTAAAACCAATTGGGTCATGGAAGTGATCTAGTAGCTCTAGCCTGCTCCAATTCCATATTAGACATATGCATCCAATCTAAAATCAACTAGTTGTTGATCTCATTTTGGGATGATGGAGGATGGCATTGAATGAGACAACCCTAGGTTTCTCCTTTCTTCCCCTTGAGTCCTTTATATTACCTATGATGATAGAAGCTGGATAGAAGAAGCTAAGGGAAGGAAGAGAACTAATCCCTAGGATGGTTTCTCGAGCCCGTCAGGTAGTTGTTGGGTAAGAGGAGAGAAGGAGGGAGAGAAATGTACCTATTGCTTACTCTCATTTATTTCAAAACAGATTAAATGGAAGAAAACCTTCTTTTGCAACAACAAAAAAAGTCCCTTCATAAGCTAAAATTGCATAAATTAAAATTGTTGAAACTAAGAAATTAGAAATTAAAATGCAACTCCCCAGAGTACGGCTCCTATCTAACAACCTTCATCTGAAAGGTATGTCCCTAGAATTCATAGATAATATCTTCTACGTATCTTAAGTTCGTTCTCGAGCTCGAATGATGGATATGCTACTAAGAATGTGTCAAGCGGCTTGTATATGACCTCCCATTCTGATGCACCCTCCAACTGAATTAAGAATCGTTCATGTGCCACCATTCATGTGGAATCATGATTTGATGGGTGTAGAGCCTATGCGGTCTCAACCGCTATGGGAATACTTGTGATAATTAAGCTGGCTCTCCTTTGAAAGGTTTTAGTAGAGAGACAGAAATACTGCATATATCTTGGCATCCATACAAAGGTTCAATTTATACACCAGTTATCGTACTCAACCCATCACCTGAAAGGCACCATAGAATTTTGAAGAGTTTATATGCGGTCATGTTTGACAATTGACTGTGGTGTCATAAGTTCAACCAAACTCAATCCTCCATTTCAAAGTGAACTTCATGACGGTTCTTATTGTAGTATTTCTTTGTATGTTCCTGAGCCTGTAAAATATGGCCTTGATTTGTGGCTAAAATCATGTTGCACATCTAGAGTGTTTTACCAAGCGTGATAGCAATATTCAGCACAACTAATCCATTTTAGCCATTTATTGGGTTTGTCTTTTATGAAGCATGGCTAGAAGCAGCTGGTGATAACCTTTTTGCGGTCCAACATTATGCTCAAAGAAAGTTTAGGCCACATTGATAGTTATGTAGGGGGTGAGATAATAAAATGAAATGTGCACCCTTCAAGAAGCGATCTATCTGGTCACCCAACCATGGAGGATGGGATCGAATGAGACAACTCTAGGTTTCTCTGTCCTCCCTCTTGAGCCCTTTTTTGTTTCATATGATGATAAAAGAACCAAGAGTAAGAAGTTGTGGAAGTAGAATTGAAACTAAGAGTAAGAAATTGTGGAAGGAGAACTGAGCCTCGCATAGAGCGAGAGAGGGAATAAAAGATTGACTGGGAATGCAAGAAAAAACTCTTGCAAAAAAATTTCTTTGTAAACTGAAATTGCAAGAATTAATAATGCTGAAAATAAAAACATAGAAAGTATAATGCAAGTCCCCTTGGGCCCGGCTCAAATCAAGTAGTCTTCTTCTCGTGAGAGGTGTGTCCCCGGAACTTCTTGATAGCATGTACAACTATACTTGGGGCTCATTTGATTTCTTATACATCTAAAACCTAAATCACATTTTAGAAAACAATCGTTTCATTTTTTGTGTATGTCGATGTAAAAAGGTATCTGTTGCAATGGTAAGTCGACTCGGGGTGGACATTCTAAATGAAACCCTATATGTGATGCAAAATGATGAAGATACAAGAGTAGGTCCACATGAATAATTGTAGCAGTAATTAATTAATATAAAAGTCTAACAGAGGCAAAAACAATCATAATTTTAATTAAAGAGAGCGGGCGTTATTCAACAAGTAATCAAGGTGCAAATATTTTAAAGGAGCGCAGAATGGACCCCGCAAATCACGCAACAATTTATACTTATAACAAATAAAATCAATATCCACAAAAAAAATATAGTGTCAAGTACATACGATAGAAAATAGAAACTCCAAACAATAACCTACACATGCAGGTGGCGAAGGGGTGGAGATTGAAGGTGTCCCCTCGCCGAAGGCTCCGACTGGAGTGACTGATGTATGGACAGCAGCGGGAAGGGGCTCGGGAAAGGGCTCTGGAAGGAATGGGGGCTGATTTGGGTCGAATATGGGTGAGGAATCGGGCAGGGGAAGTGGTTGGGTGCAGCGTGTATGAGGGAAGCGGAAGGGCAATGGTTTTGAGAGTGATTTTCGATCAAGAGAGATCTCGATCAGGAGTGGGAAAATGGTTCAGGTGATGTCCAGGGGAGGATAAGTAAGTAGCGTCCTTGGGTGAAGGAAGGGGAAGAGGGTAGACGGTTGGTGGAAGACGGTGAGAACAGGGAATGGTGGGGAAAACATAATCCGGCGGAGTTGGGAGTCGGAAAGTAGAATTGACCGAGTGTAGGGTGTGGAATCCGATTGTTGCTGAGCGGCGAGGGCTGAGAGCGGTGGTAGGAAGTCGGGAAGATGGTTGACGGGATGCATGCAGCGTGGAAGGGGCGGTTACCCGAAATCGCTCCAGGAGAGGACATGTCGTCGCACTAAGGGCCAGCAGTTTCCAAAATTTCTCCAAAACTCTCGATAAGCCCAACCGCACCCTGCACATGTAAATATACAACCATAATTAGACTAGGGCATCCTAATTGGATGTCTTATAACATCCAAGCCGATCGGACACTACAAATGACTCGAAAAAACATCTCATAAACGCGAGCCAACCGTCCAGGCATATCCGTGGACTCAGATTGCCCGAACGGGAAGTAGTTCACCGCCTCTTGCGGGAATATATTCGAACGGGCCGATGATCTCCATCAACTCCCCCCAACTGGCAAACACTTGTCTCTGGTGAGTGAAGACAATCATACTCCCAACGTAGTCTCGAGGAAAGTCTTTTGAGCTCCTCAGATGAAATCCATGTAGCATCATGAAGTGGGTGGCCTCTCCAATGGATAAGATATCGTGAAATATCTCGTCTGTCGGCTGTGATGGCGTTGTGACCAAGGATCTACAGTACGTCTCTTGTAGGGACTGGTGTCTCGCACAGAAATGTATCTATGTCTGGTTGTTAGACTGGTGGAACCGCCGATGGTGCGGGGTGGTCCTCATGGCGTGACTCCTCGGGCAGGGATGTGAATGGCATAGCGGGGATCAAAGGAGGTTGTGGCTAGGCAGTGGGTGTGGAGAAAGGATCCACATACACGTGCTACTCGTAATAAGGAGTTAGCTCCTCTACGTTGAATACTGGCTAATACCCATATTTTTTTAGGGATATTATCATAAGCATTTGTACCGATTCTCTACATGACTGTGTAGGGGCCCATTCGGCGGGGGCTTAGTTTCTTTGCAGGTCCTTGCGGGACACTCTCAAATTGTTTGCGAATCATTACTTGTTCTCCTGCCTCAAAATTTTGTTCCTTCTTGTGTCAATCTGCTTGATCTTTATAGTAATCATTACTAGATGCGATTTTTATGCGGGCCAACTCATGAAGTACATGCACATGCTGAATAAAAGACTCTGCTGACTCATTGGGTCGAAACTCGAGAGGAATACCTATTAGGTTAATTGGCTTCCTAGGTTTATACACTAACATGATTTGGATTGGACTCAAATCTGTGGTCATATTGACGGAATTGTTATATGCAAATTCGGTTATAGGTACAACAAAATCTCAGGTGGACAGACTATCCCCAACAAGACAACGCAGTAGTGTCCCGAGACTACGGTTGACAGCCTCAGTCTGTCCATCCATCCATGGGTGGTAGGTGGAGGAGAACTTCAAGGTTGTACCAATTTTCTTCCATAACGTCTTACAAAAATAACTCATGAAACGAACATCGTAGTCCAAGACTATGGAAGTGGGTAATCCATGATACTTAAATACCTATCTAAAGAATAGCACAGCCACGTGAGAGGCGTCAACGGTCTTTTGACAAGGGATAAAATGAGTCATTTTAAAAAAAACAGTCTATCACAACAAATATCGAATCGAGCTTCCTCAAAATACGAGGGAGCCCGAGTAAAAAGTTCATACTAATATCAGCCCATGGCCTTTGGGGGATGGGTAGCGGAGTGTACAATCCAGTGGGTTGGCGGGATTCCTTTGCGGTCTGACAGACTCGACAATGTCTAACAACCCTCATAACGTCCTTCAGGCCAAGCCAGAAGAAGTGATCCTCGACTAAAGCGATTGTCTTGTCCCGCACGAAGTGCCCCGTTGCGCCGCCTGCGTGTAGCTCCCAGATAAGAAATCTTGGAGGATAAATGTCATTGAAATCGTATAGCTCTCACGAAGATCGAAAGGGTCCCTCGATAGCGCGGATAAATGTCATTGAAATCTGGGCACTTTAGATAATCGTAAGTTATTTGCTAAATGTCCGCTACTCGAGTGCTCATGGCATGGAGAATGTTGACTCGACGACCCAAGGTGTCAGCCGGTTTGTTCTCAACACTCGCTCGGTATTTGAAAACATAATGAAACTCCCACATATACTCCTCAAATTTCGCATTACGGTGACCCAATTTCTTCTGCGAGTCGAGGTACCTCAACGTCTGATAGTCATAGTACATAACAAACTCCTTGTTCAAGATATAATGACGTCAGTAACGTAGTGTCTGTATAGTGGCATAGAACACTCGATCATAATTTGAATACTTCTGTCGAGCATCATTCAGCTTCTTACTAAAGTCGGCAATTGGATGACCTTCCTAACTAAGTACTGCGCTGATGCCAACTCCTGACGCATCACATGCTACTTCGAAGGCCTTGGAGAATCAGGTAAGCGTAGAATAGGAGTCGTAGGCAGTCTCTCCTTAATCTCCTCGAAGGTTTGAGTGACAGTCTTCGTTCAAACGAAATCACCCTTATGGAGGCAACTCGGAATGGGGGTCATGATCGAGCTTAAGGTACAGACAAACCTCCTATAAAAGGTGGCGAGTCCATGAAAGTTACGGGCCTCATGAATGTTCTTCGGAACGGGACGATTAGGCGCAAGTGCTCAATGCAGCCCTGATTGTATATAAATATATCATCCAAATACACTGCTAGGAATTTACCCATGTAGGACCGCAGAACCTGTGTCATCACCCTCATGAATGTGTTGGGCGCGTTCGATCGCCCAAACAACATGACTAGCCACTCATACAAGTCATCTTTCGTCTTGAATATCGTCTTCCACTCATCCCTCTCTTTAACTCTAACTGATGGGGTTATGAAAGTCGATCTTCGAGAAGATCTGGTCACTGACCATCGAGTCCAGGAGATCGTCGAGGCGGGGAATAGGGAAACAATACTTCATCGTGATCTTCTTTATGGCACGATTATCAATGCAGATGCGCCAGCCTGTGTTATCAAGGCGCGCGCCTAGGAGCACCTAAGGCGTCGGGCGAACCCGATGCGCCCCAACAAGGAATAGGCGGGCGATGTGCCTGAGGCGCGCCAAGGGCACACAAGGCACACCTAGGCGCCCAATTGCTGAGTTTCATCGAATTGGGCGTCCAATTCGCTAATTTTCCATGGTTGGGCATCCAATTCACTTATTCTATTTTTTATTTCATTTTTGCGCCTCACGTGCCTCAGGCGCACGTCTGCGCCTTGCTCCTTGCACCTAGGCTTCAGGGCTCTTTTGCGCCTCGGTTCGCCTTGCGCCTTTAATAATATTGGCGTCGGCTCCCGACCTTCTTTGGAGTAAGAAGGGCCGGTACCGCATAGGGTCTCAGATTCTCTTGTATAAACTTCTTCCGCAAAAGATCATCAACTTGCAATTTCAGCTCGGCATGCTCAGTCGGATTCAAGCGATAATGTGGGAGATTAGGCAAAGATGTCTTTGGGATCATATCGATCGCATGTTAGATGTCCCTCAACGGAGGGAGCTCATCAGGAAACTCCTCTAAACTCTCTCTCTCTCTCTCAGGAAGTCACCCTTCCTCAAGGCATGGAGAGGTCTCAAAGACCCTGCACTTACGGATGACTCAATCTTGACCTTGGGAGGTTCCCTGGGCTGGGTCGGGGTAAGGGTAATCTTTTGACTTTTGTCAAAGAATACACACGTGTTGGACCGACCATAACACGTGGCATCACGATCATATAACCAAGATCCCCCGAAAAGAACATGCGCAACATCCATAGGGTCACACCAAACCAGGTCCTCACTCCTCAGTGGTCGTTAAGTGAATCGGCACCAGGCATCTCTATGTAACTAGGATGGTGGACTTGTCCACCCATAGGACATGGTAACGATGTGGATGTGGTTCGGCAGTGAGTTGTATCCTCTCTAACCCTTTCTTGGAAATAAAATTTATGCAACTACCATTATCAATGGCATGCTTGAAGGGACCTCCTGTGCTCGGGAAATTTGTGAAAACAATAGTGGTGCGGCGCCAGTCCTCGGCTCGTGGAGTGTGCAGAAGGCGACGGAGGACTCCTAACTCTAGCGACCTATCAGTGTCGCTCTCCCATTCGTCCCCTACAATGGTTGTAATCTCCTCGACAACGACGTCCTCAGTCTCAGTATTGGGCTCGCCCGACTCCTCAATCAGTAAATTCCTAGTCGAGCATTGCGCTGCAAAGTGCCCTCTGCTAGAACATCGATAACATTGGGTGTCCCCAGGTTTGGGGCCTTCAGATACAATAGTTTTCCCCGTCGTGTCTGCGGGAGCACGAGGGGTGGTAGTGGTTGTGACAGGAGTGGGCCTCTTACCTGTGGAGGTATCAGGTCGAGAGATGAGCTGTCTCGGGCCAGCAGTGCGCAAATAGTGCTTGTACTCTAGCGCGAGCTGAAAAACTGTTCAACCGTCTCAATCTTATGGGGAATCAATTCCCTTTGAATGTCATCCCTAAGTCCAGTCCTAAAGCGAGATGCAGTGCAATGGGTTCCTCCAGAATATCACTACGGATTACTAGCTCGTCAAATCGTTACATATAATCTGCAACGGTGAGAGTCCCCTAATGCAGTGCGTAAAGCTGATTTAAGA
Organism: Platanthera guangdongensis; assembly: GCA_039583875.1. Lineage (NCBI taxonomy): Eukaryota > Viridiplantae > Streptophyta > Magnoliopsida > Asparagales > Orchidaceae > Platanthera > Platanthera guangdongensis. The sequence goes on from CM077159.1 coordinate 162,822,153, forward strand.
GTTGATCGTGACACAAAGCCGGAAGGTATTTATCTTTCAGGCATTGCTTCATCTCGTCCCATCGGGTGATGGGGTAATAGCCATCCCACTCAAGTAACCTCTCCATCGAGAGATGGGGTAATAGTCATCCCACTCAAGTGACCTCTCCAAACTCGACCAATAAATTTTTGTTTGGCTAATCAATTTCATTTTGGCGAACTTCACACGCCTCTCGTCACTTATCTCAAACCAGTCAAAGTAGTGATCCATATCCATAAGCCAATCACTAAATGCCTTCAGGTCTAAGTGATTATCGAAGAAGGGTGCATCAATGATGATACGTCGGGTGATATCATCCTCCTCCGGAGTCATCCCGCGGCGAAGCTCGCGGTAATCACCATACTGATCATCATAATCATGCTCGTATCGTGTGAGTGGGGCTCGATCTCTATGACCAGGTGGAAGTGGTGGACGAAGCACATCAGGAGGACGGTGATTCCTCCCGGAATCTTACCGATACTCGTAACCACGATGAAAATTCCCTCTCATAGGAGGAGGGTGGTCTCAGCGAGGGATGTCTCTACCACGTCTCTCAAGAGGAGGTGTAGCATCTCGGGGATCCTCGAGAGGCTCCTCGTCAGAGGGGGAATCACTCGACTTCTAGGGGTCTCTAACTGATCAACTCTTGTGCTAACCCTAGCGATATCGCCCCTAAGTGTTTCAAATTGGGCTCACATCCGATCAAATCGATCGAGAACAAGTCTTTGAAATTCAGTTGACGTCATGTCCAACTGTGAACTGGTGGTCCTTTCGTCGGTGTGATTGTGATTTGACATGGACTGACGATAATCTTTGTCACTACGTAACACATACAAGTGGCCCTAACCTTAGGCACTGATACCAATTTGATGCAGTGGTAAGTCGACTCGGGGTGGACACTCTAAATGTAACCATATATGTGACGAAAAATGATGATGATGCAAGAGTAGGTCCGCACGAACAATTGCAGCAGTAATTAATTAATATAAAAATCTAACAGAGGCACAAGCAATCATAATTTTAATTAAAGAGAGCGACCATTATTCAACAAGCAATCAAGGTACAAATACTTTTAAGTGAGCACATAATGAACCTCGCAAATCTCGCAACTAGTACTTATAACAAATGAAACCAATATCCACAAAAAATAGTGTCAAGTACAAACGATAGAAAATAGAAACTCCAAAGAACTTACACGTGCAGGTGGACGAAGGTGGTCCACTCGCTGAAGGCTGACTGTTGGATGGACAGGAGCGAGAAGGGGCTCTGGAAGAAATAGGGGCTGACTTGGGTCGAATATGGGTGTGGAACCGGGCAGGGTAAGTGGTGGGGTGCAGCATGTATGAGGGAAGGGGAAGGGCAATGGTTTTGTGAGTGATTTCGGAGGAGGGGCTGACTGCAACGTGGGTTTCGGGCAAAAGAGATCCCGATCAGGAGTGGGAAAATGGTTCACGTGATGGCTAGAGGAGAAGTAGGGGGAGGCCTTGGGGGAAGAGGGTAGACGTCTGGTGGAAGGTAGGGAGAATGGGGAACGAAGGGGAAACACAGTTTGGCGTAGTGGGGAGTCGGACTGTAGAATCGACTGAGTGTAGAGAGCAGAATTCGGCTGTGGCTGAGTGGTGAGGGATGAGGGCGGCGATACGAAGTTGGGAAGAGGGCTCGACGGGATTAAGGCAGCGGGGAAGGGGGCGGTTACCCGGAATCGCTCCAGGAGAGGATTTGGCGTCACACCAAGGACTCGGGGTTTCGAAATTTTTTCCAGAACTCTCGATAAGCCCAGCCACACCCTGCACATGTAAATATATAGCCAAAATTAGACTAGGGCATTCTAATCGGATGGCTCACAACATCCAACCAATCTGACACTACAAATGACTCAAAAAAAACATTTCATAACTGCGAGCTGACCGGGGCATATCCATGGACTCAGATTGCCCGAACGGGAAGTAGTTGGTCTCCTGCGGAAATAGACTCAAACGGGTCGATGATCTCCATCAGTATCTCTTTAAGGATTTTAAATGCATTTGCATGATTCACTCTAACAAATTCATCGGTTTTTGAACACTTGGAATTTCAAGCAGACAATGTTCTCTTTTTTACCTACTCATCTCAAGTTATTGCTGGCATCTGTCTACAGATTGTATGATTTAAATCAAGTTGCTGTTTCTTTTTTGTTGGTTTCTGGCTTCAGATCTTTGCACTAACCTACTCAAATTTTGAATCTCTTGTTCTACAACTAAATTTTCTGCCTTTTTTCCTTCTGCTCCTAGGATTATATTCCGCAGAACCCGCCGTACCTTCCGAACAACGAAGGTTCACTGCAGCACATGGTCGGTCTACCATCAACGGGCGCCGTAAACAACAGATCGCCCGTGGGCCATCGAAGGGGACTGAGTGATTTAGACTCCCTCCGAAACTTAATCCAACCGTCGCCCCTCTTGCGACATTCCGTCCCAACACAGGCAGGTTTCCGGCACCATCCCATGAACCAACCGACCATTGCCCCCCCGCATTCTCCCGCCCCTCCGCCGGCAGTTCGGCAGGCCCCGCAAAATGCGTTCACCCTTCCATCCGGCAATTTCCCCATTCACAACACCGTAACTCAATCTCCTCTGCCGCCGCACCTTTTGAGAGCACAGCCGACTCCAGCCGCCAGTTCGCTTCCGGCCCGGGACAACACGAGGGTGATCGGAGCTGATCGGTTTAGGAGCATGACTGGCGGCATGCCTTCTCCGCTGTCGAGGGCAGACAGCCTTCCCGAGCTTCCATTGGAGCAGAATTGGAGGCCGACCGGCAGGATGAGGGGAAGCTTGACCGGCAGCGATTATTCGGCGGTCATACGAAACTACATGCCTCCTTCCAATCAGTCGGCGGCGGCTAGGACGCCGTTGTCCTCGCAGCCTCCCTCTGCGCCCGATCAGGTTTCTGGATTAATGGCGAACAATTTCACGGCTCATGGAGCAGGGAATCACCAGGCTAATTTTATTCAGGATAATTTAGGTGCTCGGCAAGGAGATGCAAGGATATAGCTGCAAATATATAGTGAATGTGATCAAATATGTAGATGTGTGATGTTCAAGTTCATGATCTTCATTCACGGCTGCTGAATGTGTTTACTTAGCTCTATCTAAATCATTTACTTAGTTTTTTTTTCTCTTTTCTTTTTCTTTTTGGCTTCTCCTCCCACATAAAGCCTCTCAGTCATGAAAGTTTGTGAACCAGAAGTAGCACAGCTGCCTCCTCCTGTTCAACCACATTTGAGTTGCCAGGTGGCTTTAGTAATCACGTGATTCCAAAGTTCCTGTAAAAAAAAGTCTTTTTTAATGATTGATGATGGGATATTCTGAAATTTCTCAAAAATGTGATGTATATTTGCCACAAGTATATGCGATTATTTTAGCCCATTTATTGGGTGGGATTGCTCCACCAAATTTCAGCGCATTGTTTAGGCTCCGTTTGGCACGGTGGTGGCGGTCGCACACGCTCAAAGAGCTTCGCTAGAGAGCGTAGCGATCTAAAGAAGCTCGTCTAGAAAGAAAAACCGGAAGGTTTTTTTAACCCAAGACAAAGCGATGTTCTCTATGACTGCTTCAAGAGAGTGCTACTAAAGGAGGCGTAGCACTCTCTTTCCGCTCTCTAGCTGCAGGTATCGGGTAGAATTCACACTTTCCCCAATCGAGAAAAACCGAGGGTTTTTTCTCAATTCGGGATTGTGCCCAACCTAACACATCCCTTACCCTTCCCTTCCCGCGGTGGGGGGTAGAATACCCGTACCAGCGGGAAGAGAAGGGGCAGGCCCTTTGTATTTTGTATCCCGAATGATCACTTTCGGTTCGGATTCGACCTCATTTCCCCTAGAAACCGCCGGTTAAGACGTCATTCGTTAAGGATCACATAACAAACATCATCCGTTTTAACATAAAAGTGGATGAAATTTTTTAGATGCACGTTAACAAATGACAATTCAACCCCATGTTCTTGACCGCCACCACTGTGCCAAATGGAGCCTTAGATGGCTATTATATGATAAATATCAATTAATTTTCGTAATAGATAATAAATATTGGAAAGTATTGGTAATGAAATTTATTATTTATGATGCTTGTGACTTGTGAGCAACAAATTTATATCAAGAGTATCGTTTAAGTGTTTATTTATATAATTTTAATCAAGTAAAATACCCCTCACAAAAGAAATTTTCAGTACAGCTTGCATTATTAAGAAACCTAAGCAAACATGTCCACACAATGGGCTATGGTAAATAGGAAAAATAATTAATGGAAGAGCACGTTTCAATAAATTTAAGGATATATATTGGCAGTTCCGAAATTGATATTTGCAGCTCACTGTTAATTACAGCCAGCGAAATTGATATTGGCGATCCACTAGATATTTGGAATCTGAAATTTAAAAAAAAAAAGTTTAACAGAATAGCAACTCCCTCAAATACAAAACCATCAAAATAACCCTAAATTTTGAATGGGGAGTGAATCATTGTTATGCCCCCAAAATTTTATCCTTGAACAATCAAAAGGGGATACCCGGTGCACAAAGCATCCTCGTGTAATGAGGGTCCGGGAAAGGGTTTCATCATAAGAGTGAAATGTAGGCAAATCTTACAATGCAATTTTGCAAGAGGCTAGTTCTGGGACTAGAACCCATGACCTCGAGGTCACACGGCAACACCTTAACCGGTGCACCAAAGGTCACCTTTATCCTTGCACAATCAAATTAAAAAAAATCTTTGAGTTTATATTGATGACTTGCCATATTTCTCTAGTAGCACAAAATGATGCTATTTATATAGCTCCACAGCCCACAATTTGCAAGTTGTACATGTAGAACAGTAGAATAGACTCTAAAATTATATTAAGTGAATATTAGTCACGTTATAAATGTAAATATGTCTCATTGTTTGGCATCCTTTTCATGATATTTCACTCAACCAGGAAATACCCGTATGATGGACACTTCGCTCAACCTTAAAAATATGTAATGATTTTCATTTATAAAGTCAATGTAAATAAGCTTTCGAGGCACAGGGGAGCTAAATGTTGCAAAAGAAATGTGAACGATTGTTAGTTTGAGAAATGCATAGATTAAACGTTGTAGCAAGATGCAACTACTAGACTCATGCCTGATATCCACATCCACTTAACAACCTATGCTTAAACCATTTGACAATCAAGGGATTTCAACAACTCTACCTTTCTACTCATCCCAAATATTTCATTGTACAATCACTCATGTTAATATAGCTCTTGAGAAGGATTGTGTTGAATCCAGTCATCATTCATATACACTATGGCACTAATGACCATTTATGCACAATGGTCATAGTCCATCAGATCAATGAAATATATGACATACCAACAAAGTTCCTTTAAGCTTGAAAATCTAGGAGCAAATCAAAACCCTACATGAAAAAAGTCTTTTAGAGATCCTAATGATCAAGGAAAATCAAAAGAAAGAATATTTCTAATCTATAGTATAATTGGCAAAGATGGTAAGAAACAATCAATTGGGGGCTAAGCTCACTAATAGCGGTGAAATCATGGCAAAAAGGAGTGAAATCATACCAAAAAATATCCACTTTTGGGCTACTAACAGGCCGATGCAAGCTAGGGGCAGTAAAAAAGGGCTCCGGCATGGATTCTGCGGCATCTTCCGACTGTGGGGGAGGAGGGTTGGCGGTGGGTGGCGCAGAAGGGGAGACGTGCGAACTAAGGGGCGTCGTACAGGCTTGAGCGAAATGGAGAGGTGGGCGCTGCGATTAGAGGGGGAATCATAACTTTTAAGCTTTATTTTGATTTTTCCTGGACTGCAAATATTACATATAGGCTGCTAAAATCAAACCGTCAGGCTTCCAATACATTCTTTACACTGCATAATGCATTTCCAAATTCTCCTGTTTCACATAATTAACTCATAAAGGATTTCATCTCTGAAGTTTCTTGTTCTTTGCAGTAGCAAATCAAAGTACAAATCTTTTAAACTCAACAAGCATGACATCAGTAACCCAAGGTCGTCTTAAAAGTCATTAGATCGACATCGAGCTCATCACATTCGTATGGTCATAACATTAGATTAGAAACATAAACCCAATCATTTTGATTAATTCTATATATCCTCAAAAGAAAAATTCTTAGCCCATACATACACACATGTACTAATAGATATATAATTTCCATATGTAAATGTAAGCATATATGCGTACACGAATGTACATTTCATCAACGGTGTAGCTCGATTAAATCCAAACTCGGTTCAATTCAAGTTCAAACCATGCCTGGATTGAATGCCTGGGATGCATTAGGTGTCAAAAACAACAAAATGAAAGATCACGAGACAACTTCAAACAGAAGTACAACATTGTAAAGTGATACGCCATACAAGGAGGAAAAAAATCCAAAAATTAAATTGAGTTGTTTGGCATCCTCTACATAATGTTATGTTATTAGCATATGCCATTGTTGATCGTGCTAAAAGCGCGCATCTTTGGCAAGACAATGGTTATCACCAAAGTTGTCAGGATCGCGATCCGGATCGTAGGATCGCACGATCCTACGACCCGAGTCCCGACTGCATCTTTGGCAAGACAATGGTTATCACCAAAGTTGTCAGGATCACGATCCGGATCGTAGGATCGCACGATCCTACGATCCTACGACCCGAGTCCCGACTGCTCTTCCTCCCCACGCGACACGGCTCTTCTTCCCCTCCCGACAATCTCTTTCCTCTTGACGGGCTGCTCTTCCCCTTCTGGCATACAGGTCTTCTTCTTCGTCACGGCTCTTCTTCTTTGTCACGGCTCTTCTTCTTCGTCACGGCTCTTCTTCTTCGTCACGGCTCTTCTTCTTCGTCGTCGTCACGGCTCTTCTTCTTCGTCGTCCGGCTCTTCTTCTTCGTTGTTGCAGAGCCGAGTGAGAGGGAGGGGAGCGGAGAGATAAGAGACGAGAGATAGAGAGGGGAGGTAGAGAGAGAGGAGATTAGGGATAGAGAAGAGAAAACATAACATTCATCTGAGATTGTCTAATACAAGGCTTACACGTCCTCTTATAGTGATGAGAAGCGAATTCAAAAGGAAATAACTTAATTTAGGAAATACAAATTACTAAAAATGACGCAAGCAAATAAAACAATAAATAACGCCCATAATTGGCGCAAACAAATAAAGAAACAAATAACGTCCCGTAATTGATTAATTATCTCCTGCGGTAATGGCGGTCCCCTCCGATATACGCGCTCGACGCGTGTAAACTTTCCAAAGAGACTCGTCGTCGTGTAGCTCTGTAACATTCTTCTTCCCCACGGTTCTTCTTCTTCACCACGGTTCTTATTCTTCTTCTTCTTTTTCTTCTTCTTCTTTGATTTCTGAACTGAAATCAGTCCAAAAATCAACGGTGTAGCTCGAGGTTCATTCAAGTTCAAACCATGCTGGATTGAATGCCTGGGATGCATTAGGTCCGGATCTTCAAACAGATTTCATATCCAGAGTTGTTTGGCATCCTCTACATAATGTTATGTTATTAGCTTGCCATTCTTTTTTGGCAAGACAATGGTTATCACCAAAGTTGTCCGGATCGCGATCCGGATCGTAGGATCGCACGATCCTACGACCCGAGTCCCGACTGCATCTTGGCAAGACAATTTATCACCAAAGTTGTCAGGATCACGATCCGGATCGTAGGATCGCACGATCCTACGATCCTACGACCCGAGTCCCGACTGCTCTTCCTCCCCACGCGACACGGCTCTTCTTCCCCTCCCGACAATCTCTTTCCTCTTGACGGGCTGCTCTTCCCCTTCTGGCATACAGGTCTTCTTCTTCGTCACGGCTCTTCTTCGTCACGGCTCTTCTTCGTCACGGCTCTTCTTCTTCGTCACGGCTCTTCTTCTTCGTCACGGCTCTGTCGTCACGGCTCTTCTTCTTCGTCGTCCGGCTCTTCTTCTTCGTTGTTGCAGAGCCGAGTCGGAGAGATAAGAGACGAGAGATAGAGAGGGGAGGTAGAGAGAGATAGGAGATTAGGGATAGAGAAGAGAAAACATAACATTCATCTGAGATTGTATAATACAAGGCTTACACGTCCTCTTATAGTGATGAGAAGCGAATTCAAAAGGAAATAACTTAATTTAGGAAATACAAATTACTAAAAATGACGCAAGCAAATAAAACAATAAATAACGCCCATAATTGGCGCAAACAAATAAAGAAACAAATAACGTCCCGTAATTGATTAATTATCTCCTGCGGTAATGGCGGTCCCCTCCGATATACGCGCTCGACGCGTGTAAACTTTCCAAAGAGACTCGTCGTCGTGTAGCTCTGTAACATTCTTCTTCCCCACGGTTCTTCTTCTTCACCACGGTTCTTATTCTTCTTCTTCTTTTTCTTCTTCTTCTTTGATTTCTGAACTGAAATCAGTCCAAAAATCATTCAGATTTTTGGACTGTAATCCGGACTGATTTCAATCCAGAAATCTTCTTCTTTTTCTTTTTTGAATTAATCTTTGTTTTGTTTATGTATGCTTATATTTTTTGAATGTTTACTTAGCTTTGTAGATGTTTGCCTCTGGGCCCGGTTCAAAGTCAGTTGGAAAAAAGTCCCGAAGGAATGCATCTGGTTCTAAAAGTGATCCGGGTTGGGAGCATAGGATTGAAATTGATAGTACAACCAAAAAAGTGTAATGTAAGTACTGTTTAGTGATTAGATCTGCTGGGATATACAGATTGAAACATCACGTAGCCGGAACTAAATTTAATGTAGAACCTTGCACTAAAGTATCTGAAAATGTTAGAATTCAATTTTTGAATATTCTTCAAGCTCATGGGAAGGAGGTTGTTAAAAAGAGAGGAAATATTGAGGAGACTATTCATTATGATAAAGTAGAAGTGGGTATAGAAAACAAACAAAAAGGAAAAGAGACAATGGATCTTTTTGTTAGAAAATCAAGTCAATCAACTATTAGTCATATTTTCAAGAAAGATGCACGTGAAAAAGCCTGTCAACAAATTGCTCGTTTTTTTTATACAGGCGCAATTCCATTCAATTCTGTTAAGAACCCGAAATTTGTAAGCATGATTGAAGCAATCGGCCAACACGACCCCGGAATGAAACCACTATCTTACAATGATATTAAAGTAAAATACCTAAAGCAAGAGGTGAGAGTATGGAATGCAAGAAAGTTGGTTGTACAATTATGACAAACGGATGGTCAGACAGAAAAAGGAGATCCAGATTACTTATAATAAACAAATGGAAATGATTAATTATATTATTTTTGGTATAGATTATGTGTAATTGTATGATATGATTGATGTCAAATTCAATTTCATCATTTAAGTCTTGTTTTAACAATGTAGCGGGATCTTACAATCCACAATCTGATCCTACGATCCGATTCGATCATCCCCTTAAACAATCCTACCTAGGATCTTGATCCTGACAACCTTGGTTATCACCGCAACCAAGAAAAAAAACTAATTTTGAACATAAAAGTGGATGAAGTTCCATAGGCGGGGTCGGACGTTCACGGACGACGGTTCATAGCGGCTCATAACAGAGCCGGAATAAAATCATATACACAGTACTCTACTATACTTAATAGAGAATATAATTGCCCAAATAACACTATTACCTAAACATATATCCCTTTTAAATATATATGCATAAATACCTACTAAATAGTAGTTACATTCAAACCTACATGATAATGTGAAAACAAATGAGATAAATCAGAGTTAAACAGAAACAAATCTAACAAACCTTCCAGATTTCACCAATAGATACCAGTAGCAATTCAAGTATTGTTTTATGATTACACTATGAGGTCTAAAGATGAATACTTCACCATGGAGCAGCAGAATCTTGCCTCACAGAAGGAGACCTCGATAACAAGCTCCCATCTCTTGAAAACCTAGACAAACTCCGCTCCTTTGGAGTAGCCGCTGCTGGGCTCGCCCCCCGGTAGCTGGCACGAAGAGTCTCATCAACTGCCTGAGAAGATTTCGCAATTGCGTTCCTCACAAACTTCTGAGCAGCGGGTGAAAGATTTCTCACGCTGGGGGTTGCGCTACCGCCCCTCGATGGGGAAGGCAAAGGAGGCTTCTGATACATCTTAGACCTCTCCCTCAACCTCCGAGTCGCTTCCCGGGAAAGAGAATGCGCCTTGGCATCCCTCGAAGGCGGAAATGGAATGCTGAAATGTGGCCCGTCGCTACTCCCGCCATTAATGAGCGGCGACTCTTCGAAATCCAGTCTCAACGGTGTTCCCTCTATGGCACCCCAGGTCATAAATGGTGATTCTCCCACGCCGGGAGCAGGAGAAGGCGTCTTCACAAAGTTATAGCCTTTCACCGATTCCTTTGCGGATTCAATGTAGAACTGATCTGGAGTTTTTCTCAGATCCTCCAAGTCGTATTTTTTCGATTTCTCTGAATTCCGATCAGCGAAGGGCCAAGAGGCGCTGGCCGGTGTGGTGCCTGGGACTGGAGTGTAGAGAAAAGAGGCTGCTTCTTCATCCTTTGTGGGCTTTGAATCTGCAATTGACTTCCCATGGAATCTTGTGTTAGACCTGTCGATCTCCTTCGTCAAACCCTTCAGCCTCTCAGCCATCTCCTCTGCAGTCAGGGGAACCTCCCCGCGGTCAACCGGATTATACATCAAGAGATTCTTCGCCGTGTATTTCCACCCGTCAAGTGTCGCCAGCGGCTGTCCCGATGTGCCATAGCCATCTGTGATCCGATCCCTGTTCTCATCCACTACGGTTTTCGAAGGAAATTCTTCATTCTCTCCCTGCAATAGATGAGCATACTGCTCCCTCCTCTTCCTGTTCACCTTCTCCATGATCTTTGAAAAGCTCTCATTGTCCTCGCTGGTGTACTTCCGGCAAAACTCATCTAGGGAGAGTGAGGTGTCAGCGACGGAAGATGGATCGATTTCATCAGTAGCCTGATTGGCGGAAGAGGAAAGTAAGGTCGGCGTTTTATCTGATCCAAAGGGCGTGGATGAAGAGAAGGGAACGAAGGCAGCCGAGGCGGGGGTGCGGCTGCGGCTGTCGGTATCGGCGGTGACGGTGGCGGCGGAGGGCGTCCTTCCGGAAGCTGCGGCGGCGCGGCGCTCGAGGATCTTGAGCTGGGCGTCGCGGATCATGACAGGGTCGCGAGTACGGACGGCCTCGAGCCAGTCGAGGCGATCGCGGAGCTTGGGGATGTCGGGGAAGAAGTCGCGCTCGATGATCTTCTCGATGGAGGCGATGTAAGTTTCCTCGTCCAGGACAGCGGCCCGGCGCTTCCTAGGGTTCGGTGCGGCGGGGGAGAAAGAGGAGGATGTGGTTCGGGTGGTTAGGGTTAGGGTTTGCTCGCCGGAGGAGGGGGTGGAGACGGCGGCGGAAGGGGTGAGGGAGATGTGGCGCGGGGAGTTCCCCGGAGAGAGGAGCATCGTCGGCGGAGAACTGGATCGGGAGGAATTTGGGTGAGGATGCCGAGGGAGATTGAAGGCAGGAATAAAACGCTCGAGATGCCGAGTATTCGGTGTATTTGAAAATAATTATAAGGAGGTCAATTTTTGAACGGATTCACAGGTTCTATGAGTTTTTAGTTTGTTCTGCATTTATCCGTAAACTGCATATATCCAAAACTGGCATGCATATAACATGACCCGGTTTATATGGAGGAATGTATGTGGACATTAAATTTGGCTATGCGCATATAAATGCTATCTGCACACTGATAAATTTTATTTGCAATCAAAATTTTATGTGCACGCAAGCACTTCTCTTCATTGGCTGGTGCGTCCCTCCATGAAAACCTTGAATGCCTCCCTCAGTCGTCCGGCGGATCCATCTTGCACTTGTTGGATATGAATGTCTTAGACTCCGTTTGGGGAGACTTATTTTCACCGGTCAAGCGGTTACGACCGCATGTAACAGACCTTATAAGGTAAGGTCCGGTACATGCGGTCGTAAACGCTTGACCGGTGAAAATAGACTCCGTTTGGGAGGACTTATTTTCACCGATCAAGCGGTTACGACCGCATGAACCGGACCATAATTAAGGTCTGGTTCATGCGGTCGTAACCGCTTGACCTGTGAAAATAAGTCCTCCCAAACGGAACCTAAGTCCCCCCAAACGGAGCATTAGTGAAGTAGATGCGGTATTTGTAGCTCCCCATCCCCCTTAATTTTTTCGTTATTCGTCAACCTTCCTTCTTCGACATGTAATGATCGGCTTTCCGGTTAAGAATCTCGTCAATTGTTGTCACCTACAACCTAATGATTGGTGTTCTTGCAAAGAAGGGAAAATTTTTTAAAAAAAAAGGCCTGAGCTCTTATAGCATTCATGGAGGATTTCGGGATCTGGCCAAGTGTTGTGACTTGCAACACTGTAATTCAAGGGCATTGCCTAAGAGGAAAGGTCCAATCCAGTCTACAAATTTTGCATGAGATGAGGGAAAAGAGAATCACGTCGCGTTACATTTTGGGGAGGAGATGATGCATAAGGGAATCAAGCCTACAGTATCCCCTTACAACTTGCTTATCCATGGATTGTTCATGGAGGGGAAGGATATCGAAGCCACTTCCCTTATCGAGGACACGAGGGAGAAGGGGATGGTCCCGACGCGATCACCTACAACAATCTAATCAAGGAGTAATCAAAATATAGGGATGTGATGAAGGCATTCATTTTGTTCAAAGAAATGCCAAGTATGGGTGAGAAGCCCACCAAGGTTACCTACACTTCTCTGATATATGCTTAGGTTATTCAAGGTCAGTAATGACATACCAAGTGTACCATAAAAATATGAGAATTAATTTCAACCAATAAGATCGCAGTATTTCAATAATATACTTTCTTAAAATACATCAAATTACGAATCAAATTATAGGAAAATGTGTTTCAAAAATTACAAGACTTTAATTATACGTAACTAACATCATAATATCCATATTACCTGAATTTTAGATTCACATTATGTAATTTGACTGAAATACACAAAATATGATGACACTATAGTGTACCAAGGTTATCCAAGGTCACTAATGACATACCACGTGTACTTTAAAAATATGAAAATTTATTTCAACTAATAAGACCACATTATTTTGATAATATACTTCCTCAAAATACATTAAATTATAGGAAAATGTATTCCAAAAATTTCAAGACTTTAATTATACATAACTAACCTCATAATATGCATATTACGCAAATTTTAGATTTGTCATATGTAAATTGACTGAAAAATACACAAAATATGATGAACACTATAGTTTATGTCACACTTATTTCAAATATTAATTTAAGGAGTTATACTCATCCTCGAGAAATGTGTCACACCATTTTGGAAAGCCTGTAACAAAAACTACAAAGTTCATGTTGACCATATGGTCTGGTTATGCACCTAAGGCACTTAGATTTCAATTTTGAAATTGTTGTATTGGGGTGCTAATAATAGATAATTAAATGATGATGGCTCCATCTATAGGGTTTCCAGCGAGAGTTGTGGCTACTCTCTCTTCCTAGAAGAACCCTCTAATGAGACTTAGAATACATGGAGTGGTTACTGCTACCCTCTCTTCCTAGAAGAACCCTCTAATGAGACTTAGAATACATGGAGTGGTTACTGCTTCACTTGGTGTTTCGAGTTGTCGAATTGGCCGATAAGGCCTCCTTCGATGGTCAATAGCATCTAACAACCCTAAACGATCTAGCAGAAGATGGGATTGAAGGAAACTCATTATGGAAGGGTTTAAATGTGTAGATCTTTGGAGTAGAGGCATGGCCAACATTAAGACAACGACTCCATTTGGGGGGGGGCTTATTTTCACCGATCAAACGGTTACGGCCGCATGAAAACAGCTTGACCGGTGAAAATAAGTCCCCCAAACAGAGCCAAAGAGTTCTGGAGTTTCATTTGGAGTCGCATTGAGGTAAACAATGGAATGGGGTTGGTTTCATGCCAACAAATCATGAGGGGAAGGTTATAGAAGTTCATCCCCCCTAAACGAGAAAAAAATTTCCCTACGCTAAACGTAGGATGCCTTGCTGCGTGAATAAAAACAATTCATTGTTGGGGCTCATCCTTTCAATTTCAAAATTTTGAGCTCCCGCAATAGCTCGCAGCCTTTCCGTCATCACCGCCTCTTCCGCCGCTCCGCCCTTACTCCACCGGCGTAAGAGGCATCATTATTCTCGGAAAAAACATTGTCGTCCCTCCTCCTCCATTACCTCCGTCGGTGTAGCCCTTGGAATGCCTCTTTCCCGGCGGCTTGTCCAACCCTAAACCGAAGAAGACGACATCCAAATTTTTTTTGTTTAGTTTAGGGTTTAGGGTCTTCTCTGTATTGTTGTTGTTTGTCTTTCTGAGATGTTCTCTGATTTTACACAACTCCTGAGTTAAAGTTTAGAATTTTTAATATTGCTTGCGGTTACATTGTTGACGCAATGTGGCCAAGGAGGGGTGAAATCCATATGGACCATGTTCGCTCAACTAAATTGAGTGAGTCAGGTTAGGTCAATTCACAGTGTAGGGTTAGCTTTATGTCGGTCTAGTCAATTTTATCTTTACATTTTGTATTAGAGTAAAGCTAAAATAAAAGCAACAAATAATTTATTTAACGAGTTGGGAGAAGAAATAATTTGGAATTATAGGTATCCAGAAAAAAAAATTTTATTCAAATCTTGGTCAAATTGGAAAAGGATAGCATAAAAAGTCAAGCTTTATCAACCAACGTGGTCAGACGATTACCTACGGTCCCTCTCGCCGGCCGGCCGACGCGTTGAACAAAAGCGTCCTTCTTAAATTTGAGCAATTCATAATTAAACAAGTAATTCTTTTTGGAATTATTTTACTTTGTTAATTACTTAATTATACAATATAATTTTTCTAGTTGATGAGACTTGGGCTCCGTTTGCGATTTGGCATGTTGTTGACGGTCGTAAACGTATGGGTTAAACCGTCATTCATTAAAAATTACTTAACAAACATCATCCGTATGAACATAAAAGTGGATGAAGTTCTTTAGGTGCACGCTAACAAATGACGATTTCGGCTATATTTGGTTCGGCGGTGGCGGGTGCATCCGGTTGGTCGAAACGCCACTTTGAAACCGGAAGGGGAGAGGCGGGAGTCGAAACGGAGAGGATCGGGATCGTTTCCTCCTTGCCACGGGTGCAAACGGAGCAAACACCGCTGTCGGCCGTTTGCTTTTCCGCCGTCCGGCAATATTTGCTCCAAACGGACATTTTGCCCTGGTGAACTTAGCCCCGTTTAATGATTATTTTTTTAATTGCCTTATCAATGTGGCAGACAATCTTCCTCGTTTGATGGGTTACACTTGAATAGTTTTTTTGCTTATTTGTTCTAGCACATTAAGGTGTGTTTAGTCGTATATCTTTGGAAGAAAAAAGTGTTAGACTATGGTATGATGGAAGGTCTCTTAGTTCGCGAGCGATCACGAAATCAAAAATCAAAGAAGAGAACAAAATGTTATTTTATTGTTTGACAGGATAGTCCGTAGTGTAGTCGGGTTGCATCATGGAGGCCAGGTTTTGTCGCATATCCAGGGGTGTGAAGGAACTTGCCCTCACGGCTCCGTTGTGCAGGTGAGATCGCCAACTCTTTAAATAAGTGACATTCGCAGGACATGGATGACATTCCACATGTTACAATGATAACATATTTATAAGCAAAGATGAGGGTGTACCTTGTTGTAAGAAGGTGGACCCCACCCCCATGCGAGTTTAATGTGAGTTCGAAGTTGCCAAGGTGATATAATGAGCTTGACAAGGTGATCTGTTGAGGTCGCAAAGGTGATCTGTTGTGCTCGACGAGGTGATTTGTTGAAGCCGCCAAGTCATATTGTTGTCATAAGGCGGATCTCACCTCCATGTGAAATCAATGTAAGCTCGACGTGGTGATCTGCGGAGGTCCCTGAGGTGAATTGTTGAGATCACCGAGGTGATTTGTTTTGGAGATGTTGAGTCTGATCGTACTGTCGATTCTTCCATTGTTTTTTGCGGATCCAACTTGTTGCGCCTTTGACGGGAGAAAAGCCAAAAGAAATCAAGCAAGAGGATTGGGATCGACTAGATTGCCAGACCCTGGGTGTTATACGGTTGACGTTGGCGTAGAACGTGGCCTTCAATATCATAAACGAAAAGACAACCGTCAGTTGGGGTAGGAATCGTAACTGCGGTCAGTAGCTCTTCAGGAAGTAAAAAAATTGAAGCTTGACAAGTTCGGGATTTGATTCTTAGCGAGGAAGTTTGCAAGAGAGAATCAGGAGAATCCTCAGGTCTTCATTAAATTTTGAAGCTAAGGAAAGGGTTATCAACATGGGCATAAGTCAAATAATGGCATATCAAAGTCCAAAGGAAGGAGTCAATCAAAACCTCGAAGTGATGTCACATGTTGGAACTATGGTGTTCCAGGCCACTTCATGAGTAATTGCAGAAAACCAAGGAAGAATAAGGAGAATCAAAAAAATCAGAAGAACAAGCCCCAGGAAGAGGAATCCGCAAATGCAGCCAGTGAAGACATCTGTGACGCACTCATCTTTAGCGTCTACAGTCTTATTGAGTCTTGGGTTCTAGATTCGGGTGCTTCATTTCACTCAACGTCGTGCAAAGAACTGTTGCACAACTTCGTCTTAAAAGAGTTCGGAAAAGTTTATCTTGCCCATAATGAACCTTTAAGTATTACAGGGAAGAGTGATGTTCATATAAAAACTGCTAATGGAACTCACTGGAAGTTGCAGGATGTCAGATATGTACTTGGGTTAAAAAGAAACCTAATCTTTGTGAGTCAACTTGACAGCATGGGATACACGACTGCATTCGGTGACGGCTCGTGGAAAATCTCAAAAGGTGCAATGATGATAACAAAAGAGAAAAGATTGGTATATTGTATATGACATCAAATAGTTGTGATACATCTGTCATAGCAAATTGCAATGACGACTCCAAGTTATGGCATCAGAGGCTCGGACACATGAGCGAGAAAGGAATGAAGTTGCTGGCATCGAAAGGGCATCTTCCTGGCTTGAAGACTATTGATGTTGGCCTCTGTCAAGATTGTGTATTTGGCAAATAGAAAAGAGTCTGTTTTTCAAAGCTCGGTAGACAACTAAAGAACAAAAAGCTGGAGCTTGTGCATTCAGATGTTTGGGGGTCAGTCCTAGTTCAATCCCTTGGAGGCTCTTGCTATTACGTCACATTCATTGACGACTCCACTAGAAAGGTATGGGTTTATTTTCTGAAAAGTAAATCTGATGTGTTTGTCACTTTTAAAAGGTGGAAAGCTAAAGTCGATATTCAGACCGGATTGAAGATTAAATGTCTGAGGTCGGACAATGGTGGGGAATATGATATTACAAAGTTCAAAGAATTTTGTGCATCCAACGAAATACGGATGATAAGGACAATCCCAGGAACCCTTGAACAAAATGGCATAGCTGAACGGATGAACCAAACACTGAATGAGCGTGCGAGAAGCAAGAGAATACATGTTGGATTACCAAAAGCTTTCTTGGCAGATGCGATGAGTACAGCAGCCTACTCAATCAATAGAGGTCCATCAGTTCCTTTTGATGTAGGCTCACTCTTTCGAGCGTTATGGGTGGCCGACGGAACTAACACGACGTCCTCTGATAACTCTCACGTCACACTCAAGCACTTAACGCAGCAACGACACAATTAATATTGTTACTAATTAAAGATTACAGGGGGGTTCGCAAGGCCCCTTAAGATAATACCAAGGCGATATGCCGAGGTCCTCTCAAGCAAAAAGAACTCACACGGTTCGATCGAGCGTTGTTGTACCAAAAGAGAATCCACCGAAAACAAAAGATTTGAACAAGGGTGGTTCTCTCCCAACAAAATAAAATGAGGGCCGCCACGCCTCACGAACTTAAACGAAAGAAATAAATACAATAATAACTAAAAGAAATTAGCCACGAAAATTCAAGCGTTTCACAAGCCACGCAATTTGCCAATGCCACAAGATCTATCTAAAGAAGAGAAACACATAAAGGTGGAAATGTTCGTTACCCAACCGGATTTGATGACTCTGGTTCACTCTACTAGAATCGATCTTCAACGGCTCCGCTAGAGATACGCCGGAGGGAGAGAAATTCGCCGCCTTCTTCGTATCACGCTATATTTGGAAAGTCCCGGCGAAATCTTCTGAATATGGAAATAATATTTTCCAATAAGGCAGGAGAGAGAAAGGTGGCAGGATATCAGAAATAATTAAGGAATGATATAATTTCAAATATGGTAGGTAGAGAATTTAAGGACGGAGATATATTTTGAATATGGTAAATAAGGGATGAATATGGTAGAGGATTTTTACGGTTTTTAGGAAGGGGAATAGGGTGGGGGTCAGATTTGGTGAGGAGGAGGTGGAGGCCTCGAGTGAGAGGTAGGGTGGCCGGATTTGTGAAGGGTAGTGGTGGTGGGACTCGGGTTAAGGAGTTTTGGTGGTAGCCGGACTTGTGAGAGTGGAGGTGACGGCTTGGAGGTTGGGGAAAAGAGATGGCTCGTGTAGCAAGGAGGCAAGGTAGAGATGAGGAAGGAGAGGAAGGGAGGCCGAGAGAGAGGGGAGGGGAAGGGTGGCCGGCGGCCAAGGGAGAAGAGGAATAGAGGGGGCCGAAATTTGCCTTGGAGAAGGAGGAGGATTTCAATCTTGAAATTGGTTTTCTTTTCATTCATTCACTAGGGAAAAACAAAGGAGTACATGCCTTTATATAGGCTTTACAATCAAGGGAAAAGGGCTACATGCAGCCCAACATGAAAATGAAATAAGACACAACCATACACCATGGTTTTATAACATAACCATGTTACAAATAATACATGAAATTAAACATGAAATAAAAATGATAATTTTGAAATAAAACAACTAATAAAATATATTATTACTCAATTATTATTTATTAATATATATTATTAATAAATAATAATTGGGCTTGCGCACCGGACGGCTATTGTGGCGACGTCAATAATTGGGCGTGCGCTCCGGACGGCTATTGTGGCGACGCTTCCAAGGGTCATCCGTAAGCATGCTGTCGCCGTCATCAAAGTGTTGCGGGCCGACGTCTCCATTCAAATCTACTGGGTCACCATCATCGTCAGATGGAGGACGCTCCTTGGCCACATGTCGTGGGAAGTCGGCTCCATCAATCCTCCCCCTCTTAAGAATACTCATCACTGATGAGTATACCTGTGTATACTCGCCTGGAAGGTCATCGGCGAGGAAGAAGAACCTGCATGGAAAAAGGTGGTCATGGAGGGACCTCAAATACGCGTTATCCAGAGAAGGAAAAAGAATTTCAACAACATCCACCAACATACCTCCGATGGAGACCGAGAAGGAGAACGATCCTAGGAAACTGTCACCACCCAACCCAATAGAAAGCATAGTGGAAAATATATACGGAGAGGTAGACATTTCAAGTGGCATAAAAGCATAAAGCGTAAAGTATGTAATGATGAAAATAGGAGTTATGCCCCAATCAGTGGAAACTTTTAAAAGAAATGTCATGTCACCAAACTTCCGTAAAATTCGTAAAGAATAGACTAGCCGATTCGTTATTATTTCTAAGGTGCCCGGGAGCATCCGTTCAGGGGTGAGACAATCCAAAACCAAATCAATCACACAACGGTGGGAGACTTTTTGACACAAACTCGCAAGTAAATTAAAGGACGCATTTTGATGGGTTAAAAGGATAAAAATGCGCCAAATTAACTTAAAACCATGTGGGGTGAACTCATGTGCAACATGACTAGAGTTAATAGTAGAAAATAACGGAACTATGTCAGGTGGCACGGGTGCTTTAAATTCAAAAATTAATTTGGTGGAGCCGAACGTTTTCGTTTTAAATTTGGAATTAAATTTTGATTTAAAAATGTCGTAATGAATAGCCAGCAGAAAACGTTCGTCACCAACTACGTTTACCCACATCCATCGTAGTAAGCCTAATGGGGAGGCGGTAATAATAAACTTCTCCAAATATAAAGGGCTACGAATGACTAGCTCGTGTCCTAACAAATTATCTACTCGAGTTAAATGAACCGGAGGGAGAGTCGACATGGGTGATTCCGTAGGGGAAGTTAAGTCACACTCAACGTCAAAACACGGATTACTCGTCCAAGAACAAGCCTCCGGTTGCAGGCCGTTAAAATCATAGGAAAAATTAAACAGTGGATTCGTCCTCACTGAAAATTCAGCCGACAAGTCTTCCAACTCATTCGATACTTCATTTAATTCAGAATTAGTGATCGTATCATAGGTAGGCAAAATCGTATCCGACAAAATTTCTAAACAGTTTTCGGCCCCAGGTAAAGGAGCTATCAATGAAATGTCTATCGGACCCTCAGGGCAACCGTCCTCCAAAGAAAAGTCTTCCGCGCAGGGTAAATCTACCAAAGCTTCACAACCTTCGTTGACCAGCTCTTCCCATGAGGTGGGTACGTCGTCACAATCAAAATAAAGGGATGGGCAAATCGAATCCCGTGGAGTATCAAAATTAACTTGACTTTTAAGCGGCGTTGATACCATAAATGAACTAACTCCCGGATGTATCACAATAAGATTATCCCAAATTGAACAACCATCCCAAGGTGACTCTTCCAATACCGTTGAAACATCTATTAATTCTGGGTCAACCATAATAATACCGGGTCCTATCAAGTCATCACCTAAATTAGTAACAGGAAAGCTTTCAACATTGGATGACTCTACCGACTCAGCCGGAACGTCTTCTGACTTAGGGTCATCAGATGACTCCCTGACTAAAATATCGTCGAAGGGGGGTGGAGATGATTCCTCGGGGGAGAAATCCTCGTCCAGGTCACTAGGGTAACCAATCTCCTCAACGTCACTAAAAGCGTCAGCGAGAATTGTCTCATCCTCAGTGACGGGCTTAGTCATATTCACATCCTCAGGTTCAACAGGAGAGTCACGCACTATCGTAAGTGAAGGAAGACTCTCACCTGGCTGATTAACTTCATCATCCAGAGATTTTATATCCACATAAGAATCCTCAAAGGTATCAGTCACTATACCAGAGGGCTTAGATGTCGAGGCTAAAGAAGCTAGCACCCTAATAGTAACCTCCCTCTGATACCAAATTTGATGTAGGCTTACTCTTTCGAGCGTTATGGGTGGCCGACGGAACTAACACGACGTTCTCCGATAACTCTCACGTCACACTCAAGCACTTAACGCAGCAACGACACAATTAATATTGTTACTAATTAAAGATTACAGGGGGGTTTGCAAGGCCCCTTAAGATAATACCAAGGCGATATGTCGAGGTCCTCTCAAGCAAAAAGAACCCACACGGTTCGATCGAGCGTTGTTGTACCAAAAGAGAATCCACCGAAAACAAAAGATTCGGACAAGGGTGTTTCTCTCCCAACAAAATAAAATGAGGCCCGCCACGCCTCACGAACTTAAACGAAAGAAATAAACACGACAATAATTAAAAGAAATTAGCCACGAAAATTCAAGTGTTACACAAGTCACGCAATTTGTTAATGTCACAAGATCTATCTAAAGAAGAGAAACACATAAAGGTGGAAATGTTCGTTACCCAACCGGATTTGATGACTCCGGTTCACTCTACTAGAATCGATCTTCAACGGCTCCGCCAGAGATACGCCGGAGGGAGTGAAATTCGTCGCCTTCTTCGTATCACGCTATATTTGGAAAGTCCCGGCGAAATCTTCTGAATATGGAAATAATATTTCCCAATAAGGCAGGAGAGAGAAAGGTGGCAGAATATCAGAAATAATTAAGAAATGATATAATTTCAAATATGGTATGTAGAGAATTTAAGGACGGGGATATATTTTGAATATGGTAAATAAGGGATGAATATGGTAGAAGATCTTTACGGTTTTTAGGAAGGGGAATAGGGTGGGGGGTCGGATTTGGTGAGGAGGAGGTGGAGGCCTCGGGTGAGAGGTGGGGTGGCCGGATTTGTGAAGGGTAGTGGTGGTGGGACTCGGGTTAAGGAGTTTTGGTGGTAGCCGGACTTGTGAGAGTGGAGGTGACGGCTTGGAGGTTGGGGAAAAGAGATGGCTCGTGTAGCAAGGAGGCAAGGTAGAGATGAGGAAGGAGAGGAAGGGAGGCCGAGAGAGAGGGGAGGGGAAGGGTGGCCGGCGGCCAAGGGAGAAGAGGAATAGAGGGGCCGAAATTTGCCTTGGAGAAGGAGGAGGATTTCAATCTTGAAATTGGTTTTCTTTTCATTCATTCACTAGGGAAAAACAAAGGAGTACATGTCTTTATATAGGCTTTACAATCAAGGGAAAAGGGCTACATGCAGCCCAACATGAAAATGAAATAAGACACAACCATACACCATGGTTTTATAACATAACCATGTTACAAATAATACATGAAATTAAACATGAAATAAAAATGATAATTTTGAAATAAAACAACTAATAAAATATATTATTACTCAATTATTATTTATTAATATATATTATTAATAAATAATAATTGGGTTTGCGCTCCGGACGGCTATTGTGGCGACGCCAATAATTGGGCTTGCGCTCCGGACGGCTATTGTGGTGACGCTTCCAAGGGTCGTCCGTAAGCATGCTGTCGTCGTCATCAGTGTTGCGGGCCGATGTCTCCATTCAAATCTACCGGGTCACCATCATCGTCAGATGGAGGACGCTCCTTGGCCACATGTCGTGGGAAGTCGGCTGCATCACCTTTGGGTTTCCAGATACCGGAAGAGGTAAGGACGGGGAAGAAGGTAAATTTGTCTCATATTTGAGTTTTTGGTTGTGTTTCTTATGTTCATGTTGACTCTGATAAAAGGGACAAAGTTTGATCTCAAAGCGAAAAATACAAATTTTATTGGTTATAGTTTTGATTACTTTAGTTACAGATTTTGAGATGATCAAAGTGTGACAATTTTAAGGCATAAAGATATAACCTTTAATGAAACTGTGATAAGGATAGACTTGTAGCAGGTTCTAACACTGCCGAAAAACATGTAGAGAAGCATGAAAGAGCGGAGTTGGAATAGATATCTGAAAATGATGTGGTCATAAAGGCTCAAGTTCATCCTGAGAACACGGTAGTTGAACCAGAATCGGAACCTGAGTTGGGTTAAATCACTCCAAAAGTGGGAGTTAGAAGATCTATCAGAGTGTCTAGACCAACACAACGGTATTCTCCTTCACTATATTATTTTTTTAACTGATAATGGTGAACCTGAATATTTTGAAGAAGTCATGACGATGAAAGACTCTAGCAAGTAGGAGCTAGCAATGAAGGATAAAATGAACTCTTTGGAGAAAAATAAGACTTAATTGGGAGCTAACCAAGTTGCCAGAAGGAAATAAAAGGTGCAAGCATGACGACAGTAAAAGGTGCAAAGCATGGCTAATTGTGAAGGGATTTCAACAAAAAGTGGTATCGATTATACTGAGATTTTCTCTCATGTTGTTAAGCTAATCACTATCAGATTAGTGCTTAGTATCGTAGCTACAGAAAATCGACACCTAGAGCAGTTAGATGTGAAAACCGCATTCCTACATGACGACCTAGAGGATAAAATTTACATGCTATAACCAGAAGGCTACGAGATTGTTGGCAAGGAAAGATTAGTGTGCAAGCTTAATAAGAGCTTGTACAGCTTAAAGCAGACTCCAAGGCAATAATATAAAAGGTTTGATAATTTCATGTATGACAATGAATTTACTAGAAGTGATATGGATCACTGCTGTTATTTTAAGAACTTTGGTAGTCATTATATCATCTTATTACTGTATGTAGATGATATGCTAGTTGCAGGATCCACCATGGAGAAGATCAATAAGCTAAAATGAAATTTGGCTGGAGAATTTAAAATGAAGGATCTTGGACCTACAAAACAAATTCTTGGGATGAGGATCACTTGTGATAGTGAAGGAGGAATCCTAGATTTATCTCGAGAAAAGTATATTGAAAAGGTGACAAGCAGGTTTGAAATTCAAGATTCCAAGCCGAAAAGTATACCCTTGGGAAATCTATATAATCTTATGTTTAAATAATTACGTTTTAATGTAATAAATATGCTCAAACTTATCCAACAAAGTTGAATATCAAAAAATGGACTCCACAATTAGGTTCAGAAGGTCAAAAAAACATTAAAATTGACATTATTTATTATAATCAAATAGTATTGGAAAAGCACAATTTTTGGCGCAACCAGCGTGCATTTCGAAAAATGAAGTCCGCAAGTAAATGCAAAACGTCAAAAAACATAGAGATCGATATATAATTTGTTAAAATTAGAGTTCGTTAGAAAATGTGCAATTTTCGGTGCAATCGACATAAATTTGGTTAAACGAAGTCCGTCATTAGACTCAAAATGACAAAATCCATAAAAATCGATATTTTATTTGTCAAAATCGGATCACGTATGAAAAAAAACCTAAATTAGGCAATAACCGCTTGGAAGCTTGACCCACGGAGGCCGAAAACAAGTCCGGAACGTCAAAAAACGCTAGGATAGGTACTTTCATAATTTTCGTATCACCGAAAATCCAAAAAAAGAGCCTGAAAAGAAATTGGGTGTATTTTGCCACATGGCTGCACCACGACACGCCATGTGGCATTCAGCGCCACATGGCGCTCCAATACAGTGCCACACAGGTGTTGCATGGAGCAGCGCCATGCAGGCGCTGCAAGAAAGCAGCGCCTGGTGGCCGTTTTGGCCACCACGTGGCAAGCAGCATGGCGGCCACATAGCACCACCATGCAGTGCCTCTTCATGAGGCGCTGCGACATGGCCGCCATGTAGCGGCCTCCAGCGCTGCTGTAGCGCCACACAGCAGCGCTGGGGCTGGTGCATGGCGCCGACACATGGCGCAGAGGTGCCACGTGTCAAGCCCGGAGAGGTCCAGTAATGGGCAAAATAGTTTTTGAGATTTCTGGGAGTTCTAAAACTCCGATTAAGGAGATTTTTGTGGCGTTGGAGAGATATTATAAATACGCATCCAAAAGAATGTTTAAATCAGTTCAAATCCTTATCAATTTCTCGGAAATCAAGAGAGAAGGAGAGACATAGGAGAGAGAAAGTGTCAGAACGCTGCAAAAATTTAGGGGAAGCTTCGAGAGAGTTTCTAAAAAAAGATTTCAGCCTTAATTTGTGTCAAAGTGCTGCTCAAGTGCTGCCCAAGTTCTATTTTTGAGAGATGAAGCCCAAATTTCTAAAAGTGCACCAAGATGGTGTCTGATATTAATTCAAACGCCGAAATCGAGGTACGTTGAAAATAATACAGTTTTTATATATCAGCTTATTTTATTATGAGATAATTTGAAAATTTCGATAAGCATAACGAAGGGTGGAATTATGTTTATTCACGTGATAAGGATATCCTAAGTTGTAAGATTCATGCATACATTCTGAAACTCTGAAATATGTGTTATTGTGTCGTAAAATGCATGATGTTATGAAATCGTTATTATGCAATAAACCGCTATTGTGCCGTAAAACGCACGATGCTATAAAACCGTTATTGTGCAAGAACACCACGATGCTATGCAATATTGTACAGTATATGTTATGAGCAAACTAGGAAGAAGAGATCTAGGGGAAGAAGAGAGGTGCTAGGGTAGAAATGAGAGGGAAAAGAGAAATAGCTTGGTTAATTCTTGCATGCCTCCAAAAGAGAGGGGTCCGGGTATATATAACCCCGGACCCAAGGCCGGCCAACCAAGGGGGCCGGCCGGCCCCCATGGGGCTGAACCAAATGTGGTTCAGCCCCCTTGAGCCGATTTGTTTAAGAAGAGGGGGCTGAACCAATTGGTTCAGCCCCGTTGTTGCCTTGCACGCGCCGTTGCCGCCGCTGGTAATGTTGCCCGAATAGCCTAGCCTCGTCGGGAGGCTTAACATTCCCTTCCCCATCAAAAGCCAGCTTGTCCTCAAGTGGGTAATCGGGGTAAAGCTCCCGGAACTCCAGCAAGTCCACCCACGTATTGTGCTCCGCGGAGAGATCCTTCCATTTAATTAACAGCTCCGGACAGTGCACTGTGCCCCGACGTCGCCACTTGACCAAGAGTACCTCCGCCGGTAGGGGGCGAAGCTCGCCTCCGGAAGTAGCCTCGGGCAGGACGGGAAAGACCGGAACCGCCTCACCCAGCTTACGCTTCAACAAGGAGACATGAAAGGTAGGATGAATTCGGGAGCCTTCGGGCAATGCCAAGGTATACGCAACTGGCCCGACCCGGCGCGTGATCCGAAATGGACCATAGTAGCGGGGTGCCAGCTTCTGATTCGTCCTCTGCGCCACAGACAACTGCCGGTAAGGGCGAAGTTTGAGGAACACCTCGTCCCCCACCTGGAACTCCCGTTCCGTCCGATGGCGATCTGCCTGTGCCTTCATACGATCCTGCGCCGCCCGAAGATTCTCGCGCAGGGTGGCGAGGGTCCGATCACGATCACGGAGGGCTCGATCAACTGCTGCCACCGCGGTACTGCCGGACTCATAACTGCTGAAGGAGGGAGGTGGCCGTCCATAGACGACCTCAAAGGGGGTGAGCTTGCTAGCGGAGTGATACGACGTGTTGAAGCAGTACTCCGCCCAATGTAACCAATTGGCCCATGTCCTCGGCTCATCCATGACAAAGCAACGAAGGTAAGTTTCCACGCCCCGATTCAAGACCTCCGTCTGTCCATCGGTCTGGGGATGGTGAGCCGTACTGAAACGCAAGGAAGTCCCCTGCAAGCGGAAGAGTTCCGTCCAAAATCGGCCAACGAAGGTAGGGTCCCGATCGGAGATGATCGCCCGAGGGATCCCATGCAATCGAACAATCTCCCGAACAAATAAAGCCGCCACAGACTCCCCTGTGTAAGGGTGGCTCAGAGCAAGGAAGTGCCCATACTTGGACAACTTGTCCACCACCACTAAGATAACTGATTTACCCTGCGACTTGGGCAGCCCATCAATGAAGTCCATAGAAACCGTGTCCCAGATTTGATGCGGAATCTCCAAGGGGGTGAGTAGCCCGGCTGGAGAAGTAGTCTCATACTTCTGCCGTTGGCAGATATCACATTTTTGAACAAACTCCTGAATGTCACGGCGCATTCCCTTCCAAAATACATTGGCCCGGGCCCGCTGGAGAGTGCGAGAAATACCAGCGTAACCGCCCGTCGGCGACGAATGGAACTCATGCATCATTACCGTCCTCCAAGCTGACTGCCAAGGGATGACCACCCGTCCCTGATAATAGAGTCGGTCGTTTTGTAAGTGATAACCTAGGGTTACCTCACGAGCTTGCCGCAGGTTCTCCACAATAACCCGTAACTCGGGGTCACGCTGCACGTCCTCCTGAATCTCATCCAGCGACTCCAACTGTGGCATCGAAATGTGTGCCAAGGCCCCCTCTGGTAAGCGCGAGAGGGCGTCCGCCACCCGATTGTCCTTCCCCGACCGATACTCGATCTCATAATCATATCCCAACAACTTGGTGACCCACTTCTGTTGAAGGGGGGAGGAAATCCGCTGGTCGAGAAAGTGCCTCAAGCTCTGATGATCTGTCCGTATTTTAAAACGATGTCCCAGTAGGTATGGCCGCCACAAGGCCACCGCATGAATAACCGCGAGCATCTCCTTTTCATACACCGATAGGCCCAGTGTCCGTGGAGCCAAGGCCTTACTGTAGAAAGCAATCGGCCGCCCCTCCTGCATCAAGACTGCTCCCATTCCCACGCCGGAAGCATCCGTTTCGACCACAAATTCCTTAGTAAAATCAGGGAGTGCCAGCACTGGAGTCGTCGTCATTGCCTGCTTCAACGCCTGAAAGGCGGTCTCGGCCTCATCCTGCCACGAGAAAGCATCCTTCTGTAGCAGTTGCGTAAGTGGTCGTGCAATCTTCCCATAATCCCGAACGAATCGCCGGTAGTACCCAGTGAGGCCCAAGAATCCTCGCAGCGCCCGGATGGTCAGAGGTCGGGGCCACGAAAGCATACTCTCGATCTTCCGTGGGTCGGCTTTCACCCCTTCCGCAGAAACGAGATGCCCCAAGTACTCCACCTCCTGTTGTCCAAAAGAACACTTGGACTTCTTAGCGTAGAGTTTATGTTGCCGAAGAGTAGAGAAGACCTGAGCCACATGACGTAAATGATCCTCCCAAGTAGCGCTGTAGATCAGAATGTCATCAAAGAAGATCAAGACGAAGTGTCGCAGGAATGGGCGAAAAATCTCATTCATATTGGCCTGAAAGGTAGACGCCCCCCCCCCCGTCAAGCCATTCGCCATCACTAAGAACTCGTAGTGGCCATCATGAGTCCTGAACGTCGTTTTATGCACGTCCTCCTCCTTCATAAGAATCTGATAATAGCCGGATCGCAAATCCAGCTTCGTGAATGTAGTCGCCCCACTCAACTCATCCAGCAGCTCTTCAATCACGGGAATCGGAAACTTATCCTTCACGGTGACACTGTTTAAGGCGCGGTAATCTACGCAGAAACGCCACGATCCGTCCTTCTTTTTAACCAGAATGATCGGTGCTGAGAAGGAGCTAGTACTAGGCCGTATAATGCCGGCCTCAAGCATTTCCTTCACACTACGCTCGATCTCTACCTTCTGCATGTGGGGGTACCTGTAAGGACGAGTGTTGGGCGGCTCCGCCCCCGTCTGTAGCACAATCTGGTGATCACGAAACCGTGACGGTGGAAGCGTCCCCGGCTCCTGAAAAACGTCATCATACTCCTCCACTAACGCTCGCAGCTGGTCAGGAACCTCCATCGGTCTATCCTCGCCAGACCTCACCCCCAATAGGACCGTCATCAGACTAGCAGACTCCTGAAGCTGCTGTAAGCTGCGAATGGAGATCTCTTTGACTGGAGAAGATCGGTGCCCCTTCAAACAGAACTGGCGCCTCCCTTGCGAGAACTCCATCGTCATCTGGTCCCAATCAAAAGTCACCCTTCTCAACTGTTGTAGCCACTGCACTCCAAGCACCATATCTGAACCCCGGATCGGTAAGAGATAGACATCCGTGCACCCCACATAACCCTGCATCTGAAGCTCCATCGCCTTCAACACCCCTTGGCACTGTAGTTTGCTACCGTCTGCAACCATAACCTGGAACGCCGCTCCGGCGTCAATCTCGTGCCCCACCCTTTGTGCCACATCGGGATGAATAAAATTATGAGTACTCCCACTGTCCACCAGGATGGTCACCCTCTCCTGTCGAATCCTCCCCGCCAGCCGCATAGTAAGCGGAGGTGGATTGCACCCTTCCATGGCATGAAGGGACACACCCAACTCCGTCAAATCGAAGTCCCCCCCCCAGGCTCCAAATCCTCCTCCAGTAACTCGTCCCCCTCAAGCTGCTCCTCCTGATGTAACATAAAGACTTGGACCTTCTGACACTTATGTCCTGGCGTAAATTTCTCATCACAGTTAAAGCAAAGGCTCTTCTCCTTCCGTGCCTGTAACTCGTTCCAAGACAGCCGTGTCACCGTAGGTCGGCCGGTCACTGGAGTCTCCCTCCTGGCCGCGGCCGGTGTAGTAGTGTGCCTTGTCAGACTGCGGGCTCGCTGCCTATTCAACTTTTCCTCTTGGATGCGCGCCAAGCTTATCGCGTGGTTCAGACTACGGGGCATGTAGGCATGAACCTCATCGCGTAAGTGATCCTTCAGTCCTGATACAAAACAGCTGAGGAGTGTCTTTTCTTCCCACTGAACCCTGTTGGCCAACTTCTCAAACTCCGTCCTGTACTCCATCACGGTACCCTTTTGTCGGAGCTTCTGTAAGAGCGCATCAAAGTCTTCAAACTCCAAAGGCCCAAATCGATCCGTGAAGCCTTCCACAAATTCCTCCCACGGAACATACTCCCGTCCCCGCAAAAACCACTGTGTCCACTGGAACGCGTCATCCTCCAGATGGAAGGACGCTAACTGCACCCACTGAGTCTCTGGCACCTCCTGATAGTTGAAAAATAACTCAGCTTTCTGTACCCACTCCAGCGCGTCGCCCCCACTGTACCGAGGGAAATTCATCCGAGTCAACTTGGGAGCCATGTACGGCCTTTGGCCACGTTCCCCCGCCACTGGGGCCCCATGACGGAAGGGCCCCCCTTCTCCCCACTACAGCCCTCTTACAAAGCCTGGTGGTTGCCCTCTCCCTGCCGGTGGGGGTAACAACCCATCCCCACCTTGCCTCCAAGGAGCATGCTCGGTAAAAGTCCCGGCCCGTCCGTCAGCACCAGTTGCGTACCCGCCACCCCTGGCTGCCATGTCCAGGCCTGCCGGCCCAAATCCGGCCCTCCCCGTGCGTGCCCCGGGGGGTCCAGCCACTCCGAAGCCCCCTCCAGCCATGCCGAAGCCACCCGGCCCAAATCCGGCGCCCTGATGACTCGCCAGCCCCGATCCGAGCCCCACAGGGGCCGCCGATGTCCACCCGACCCCTCCGGAGCCTCCTGTTGCATTCCCCGCTCCACCGTAACCCGCCGGGACAAACCCGACCCCCGACATGCTCGCCGCAGCGAGTCCGACGCCAGCGGCTCCCGATCCCGCACTTCCCGCACCCGATCCGCCAAATCCAAGCATTTCCGGCCTATTCCCTGTAGATCCGCCCGGTTCCTCCTCTGCCACCGCCTTGCCCTTCAAATTTTGCGCTAATAGCGTCATGATATCGTTCAAGCGGTCTTCGATCCGCTCCTCCAACCTTTGAGTGGACGTTTTGACATTTTCTTCGATGGCGGCTACTGAATCGGTAAGCCCCATCAAGTTTTCCTCTAGGGTTTCCAAGCGGCCATTCTCCTCTTGCGAGCGTGTATTCACCATGACGGAGGAAGGAATCCTCTGATACCAAATGTTATGAGCAAACTAGGAAGAAGAGATCTAGGGGAAGAAGAGAGGTGCTAGGGTAGAAATGAGAGGGAAAAGAGAAATACCTTGGTTAATTCTTGCATGCCTCCAAAAGAGAGGGGTCCGGGTATATATAACCCCGGACCCAAGGCCGGCCAACCAAGAAGGCCGGCCGGCCCCCATGGGGCTGAACCAAATGTGGTTCAGCCCCCTTGAGCCGATTTGTTTAAGAAGAGGGGGCTGAACCAATTGGTTCAGCCCCGTTGTTGCCTTGCACGCGCCGTTGCCGCCGCTGGTAATGTTGCCCGAATAGCCTAGCCTCGTCGGGAGGCTTAACAGTATATATGTATTGGATGTGCACATTCAACATTTAACATGTGATAATCATGCCTGAAAAAGAGTTGCATAAATTAAATGTTTTCAGTATGTAAGTAAAATTAAGTATTTTATTAATGATGAACTTGCACTTTATTCATTCATGCATATTGTACTGTATTATTCTTTCAGGGTGAGTGAGAATGCTCACCGGCCTACTATGTTTTTAGGTATCGATGCGGACCAGGGCGATTATAAGCAGTGAGGAAAATATATTATCTCATGTATGTGTGTACTATGTATAAATAAGATGCAGTATCAATGATGTATCTATGTAATCTCTTTTGATTATGAATAAAAATAATAGTTTTGTTATTTTGTAATTTCTTGCTTTGCAATGTGTAACAATAAAAAAAATCATCAACTCACATTTACTATTCCCGCCTCATTAATTCGAGCTTATCTGGCCAGGGTGTGACAAAGTCAGTTCAAGCTTAGCAAGGAGCAGTTACCAAAGATAGATGAAGACGGGCAATACATGTCCAGAGACTCATACATATCCGCAGTTGGCGGCTTAATGTATGCTAATGGTCTGTACAAGACCTTATATTGCACATGTACTGGGAGTTGTCAGCAGGTACATGGCAGATCCAGGAAGAACGCATTGGGAAACTGTGAAGTGGATACTTTAGGTATGATATTGCGGTTTATGAAGAGCAGTTTGACTCTTCAAGGTTTCTCTGATGCAGACTTGGGTGGCGATCTGGACAGTCGAAAAAGCACATCAGGATATGTGTTTACTTTGGGAGGAACTACAATGAGTGGATGTCTAAACTTCAGAGAAGTGTTTCATTATCAACCACCGAACCAGATTACATGGCTATCTCAGAAATTGGCAAGTAGATGATCTTGTTGAAGAACTTTCTGAAGGAGTTGGGCAATGAACAGAATGACATTTTTTTATTCAGTGACAGTCGAAGTATTATTCATCTGGCAAAGAACTTCATTTTTTATGCAAGAACCAAACACATTCAATGAGGTATCATCATATCTGGGAGCTAAAAGATGATGGAACTCTGTCATTGAAGAAGATTGTCGGTGCAAAGAATCCTGCAGACATGCTCACCAATACAGTTAGCACTGATAAACTGAGGCTCTGCATTTCCTCGGTCGGCCTCTATAGATAGTGATGAGGAGATGCCACACTAGGGGATATTTGTTGTGGATGCAAAAAAAAAAAAGAAACGAGCAGTTGCAAAGGTTGCTAGTTTTTTTCCTAGAACAGTCTCCAAGTAGGAAATTGTTGGAGATGTGGAGTCTGATTGTACTGTCGATTCATCCATTGCTTGTTCGGGGGGGGGGGGGGGGCAGCATCCCCCTGAGTGGGGTTGGGGGCATCGCCCCCGAAGCAATTTGTGTGTCTGGATATTTATGTAATATTATTATTATGATAGCACTAAGACTTCAAATTAAAAAAGGTTTCCTTGTTATTCGTTTCTGTAACCGAAAAATTGAAAGAAAATGAGAGAAACACTAGTGCGACCGTGGACATAGGCAATGATGCTGAATCACATAAATTTGTGTATTTGTTGTGTTGATTTCTTGTTTTTTTTCATTGTTTTTTAATCTCTTCATTCCTAAGAATCTGTTGTGCTTGACAAGTAGATATGTTGAGGTCATTGAGGTGATATGCTGAAGTCCCAAGGTGATCTTGTTGTCATAAGGCGGATCCCACCCCCATGTGAAGTGAATGTGAGCTTGACGTCTACTGTGGCCGGCATGGGGATTTGTTGGGCTCAACGAGACGCTCTGCTGAGATATGATCTCCAAGATGATCGAGGCGATCTGTTGAGGTCGCCGATGTTATATGTTGAAGTCGTCAAGGTGATATTGTTGTCATAAGGTGGATCCCACCCTCATGTGAGGTGATCCGCATCGGGAGTCAGTCCCTCTCAAATAGAATCCATCAAATACCATGCACCAAATAATGCTTGAGCACCATGACTGTTAACTTGCTCTTGAACATTGCTGAATATTCCAGGCGAAATTCACAGGAGCACGGAACACACAAACTACACAAAACATACTTGATCCCAAAAAAACCACTATTAATACCACCGTTGGAGAAAGATGAATAAGAGGGAGACAGAATTTGGTTAGATAATCATGTGATATATCTACACCACAAAGAACATCAGACGAGAAGGCTTAGTTTAGCATGACGGTAGCAGTTGCGAACGCGGTTGTTGAAGTCGGGAAAATCCCAACTCCAAAATTCGGATCAGTGCAGCCTGATGTTACTGGTCTAGTGGTCAGGCTCGACGGCTAAACGGGCTAAAACACAGAAATAGGAAGACAGCAAAAAGGACCCCAGGTGCTGCGACAGGGAGGCCCCACCACGTACCCGGATGTTTAGAAGAAGCTTCTCCTCCACAATCAAAGATGGCCGAGCAGGGTACAAGGTGGACACTAGCTGGGAACTTGACTCTTCGGAGAAAGGATTCAAAGGCTTGGCTAAAAAGTCCAAGGAAAGAGATGGTCAAGATCTTTTTCAAGATTTCAAAGTCCATATTATTGTACCTCTGGGGTCCTAGTTATAGGCAAAAACCTAAGGGGGTCTCTGGGCGAGAAGACCCAGCCCTGCGATAATCGGTTGCAGCCTTCTGGCGACCTGGCTCGGTTACTAACGAGTATCGGCTGACGATTATCTGCGGTGTCGGTCAGAAGTCGTCTGCTAGGCGAGTATTGTTGTTGCTCGCCACTGGTTCTGTTCGGAGCTTGCCTATACGAAAAGGACATTGAAGCTTGCTCGCGCTGCTGGGTGGTCGCACGTCCTGGCGAGTATGATCATCGCTTGCGTCTAAAGGTCCCCTTATCTCCACTGCTGACCATTAAATACTGGTCAATCTTCATATACTGGTGTTGCTTGTTGACTTGTGGATTGTAGACCCTTGACGAATAGGGGTCGTACAGCGGAGGTTATGACCCGTTGTTCGTGAACGTTCAACCTCACCTAAGAAACTTCATTCATTGATATATTCACGGTAGAACTATTTATGGAAAAAATACAAGTTTTTTGGGCTCATAAGTGCTAATAAACTTTAAGAGTTGATTTCTCATCAACCGCTCAACGAAATTCAAATCCGAAAGCGGTATTGGATTCTTTAATTCGTTCTATAAACTTTAAGATTTGATAGGACTACCAATCTCAACAAATTGACATTTTATAGCTAATTGTCATAAACTCGTTAACTATATTAAATAATCATCACCATTATCATACTCATGAAAATTAGTCGAACATTTCCTAAAATTTTTGCCCCTATCAACAATAATTTTATTTGAAATTTTCATAAATCTTAACTATTTTTAGAACAAATTTTTCCGCATTTGTTACCTATAACTAGCTTAGAGAGCAATGTGATGAAACTCTAAGCTTAGAGAGCTTAGATTTTTCAACATTGCATCTAATTCTTCATTTTTTTTATTTCTAAAATCTTCACGTTAAAAATACTATTATCATTTTTTTAATTATGTGCGCATTTGAATAGTGAGGGTTGTGTTAGGTAGACAGCCAGCGTAAAATTTAGTCACCCTTATTAATGGGATAAAGGCTTGAGTGTTATTGTTGTTGTTATATGTGTGCATCTGAATCTTTTAAGTCTATGACACACTACTTATTTTTTAGAACATTAATTAAATCATGACATTTTAATTTTTACTTTGCACCGGGGCTGAGTCAAAGTTCTAATTCCGACACTAGTTATGTTCAAAACTAGTTTTCTTCTCCAATTGATCAATGACATAGAAGAGGTGAGTACTTCAGTACACCGAAAGCAACCAGCTTCCAATTTCCACTGGCAAAGTCCAAAATAAAGAAGATGTTGCATAGATGTCACTTAAAGTTCGCTTTGCTTTCCTTCTTAAAAAAAATATACATAAAAATTCATTTCAGGCTGCATACTCATCAAACAAGAGTAACAGCCCTCAATCAACCAGCTCATTCAGAGCTGCTTTCTTCATTTTAGAAGAGAGAAAAGCTTTATTGAATCAACATATGCAAAAATAATACAGGGATGTGTGAAAGAAAAAGAAAACCAAGGGCCAGAAGACCCTGCTATCATTGTTTAGTTCAAGCTAATCTTGACTTTCCCGCTAAGGTTCATACATGCAGAGGCTATCAAACCCCATGTATTCACTTCCATGGATCTTCTGAATCATGTTCGAAATGCCAACTCCGCCTGCGGGAAAACTCCGACGAGTAAAGCACAAAAAGAAACTGATAAAAACAGCAGATTTTTAAGGTAAAAAATCAAGTTTTGAAAGATTACCCAGTGAGATTGCACTAACGAAAATGGTGAAAGCCAGGATGAAGATGATGAGAGATGCCCTGCCCAGTATGTTGATCAGCTTCCTCACTGCGTGTTGCCCGATGAAGGCGGCCGCCGTGGCCACTAAAACAAAGTAGAGGGCTGCCAGAATGAAGAAGGAATCAGTCCTGTGGCAGAAGTTTTAAGTAGAACAAAGGCGCTTTTGACGGGGCACATCCGCACGGATTTGAAGGAATGCCGCCGCAGCTCCGCAGCCGTTTGACGGTGCTGGAGTTGGGCATTTCGCAGACCCCGGCAAACAAAGCCTGAGTTGATTGTATATGAGAGGAATTGTCGTAAACTAGCGGCAGCAAATGAGAATTAAATGAGTTCAATACCATAAGGGACTGGGAATCTCTTGAGGAGATAGTATTCTATGACAGACATGGAGGATGAGAATGTCATGGCGAAGGTAGCTGTGGCACTTGAGACCTGCACAAAATTTCAACTATGAAGACAAACATTTAATATTTTTGCAGTTACATTGAAATCTTCACTCACTTGAGAGCTCCCACATTATTAGTTATTAGAACCAAGGGGCATTTACTGGGACTGTTAGATTGTGGAGCTTGACTGTGTTGGGTGTACTGAACACTGTTAGATTGTGGGGGCATTAGAACTAAGGGGCATTTATGTAATTGCCTTGATGTTATAATGTGGGTATAAAAGGCCTTGTTTTCGGCCTAGGGTTCTAAGTGTTGAAAATCTGAGTAGGAGCGGAGGAAGAGGAGAAGTGTATTCCCTTCTGATCATTCTTCATAGTGGATTTTCTAGGCGCGGGTGATTGTGGTTTTTTCCCCGGTTTTGGAGTTTTCCACGTTAAATTCTGTGTGTTTTTGCTTACTATTTTTATGTGATTCTTGTGTGTTCCGTGAGCGTCGTATTTCCTAACAGGGACCTCCCCTCTAAGTTTGTAAAATTACAGATTGCACCCAATTTATTATTGAAATTACAAAAAGCTCCCTTGAATGTAACAAAACAAAACATTTACCTCCCCTGCAGTTCACATTTTATAAAATCCATGCACAAAAATACCCCCCTCTGAGTACATTTTTAGGGGGGGTATTTTGTGCGTGGATGTTATAAAATGTGAACTTAAGGAAGGAAAATATTATGTTTTGTAACATTCATTGGAGGTTTTTGTAATTTCAATACTAAGAGGGGTGCAACCTGTAATTATGCTAATCATGCAAAGTATTATCCTAATACTTTGCATGATTAAAGGGATTTTACTTTTTGAAATAACCAAAACCTTCCTTCGGAGTTTACATAGTTGGGTGCACTTGTAATTCTAGAGGGGGTGTCTTATAACTTCGTGAACTCGGAGGGGAAGGTTTTTTTTTCAAAAAATAGAGTGAAAATCCTTGTAATTATGTGAAGTCTCAGAGCGGTCCCTGTAATTAACCCTTGATTATTATTGAGAATATAGTCACATGTTGAGAAACTCATATAGACTTGTGTACTAGATATAGACCTTGAAGAACTTTACCTATAGCTAATTGGTTGTAGGTTGGAAGTATAGGTTCTAACATGGCATATTAGGCTCAACGGCCTGCACCTAGGTTACTCATTACAAAAGCAGTCTGTGTATTAGAGGTTGTTAGAAATCACGGTGGGGCCCATTGAGGGGGCACGTGAAATCCAGATCCGTGGCCGACTGCAGTCGTGGCAGAGCATCCCCAACCAAATCACCCAGGATGAATTTAACCGGGGTAGGTTGTTGGGAGCCGGGATCGAACCCGGGACCTCCCATTTATCAAGGTCCTTAGCGGAAGCCTGATACCCAACTGCGCTGGGTGATTTGGTTGGGGATGCTCTGCCACGACTACAGTCGGCCACGGATCTGGATTTCACGTGCCCCCTCAATGGGCCCCACGTGGTTTCTAACAGAGGTCAAAGACCCTACGAGTTAGAGGGCATTTTGAGAATATAAGCCCACGTCGAGAAACTCATATAGTCTTGTACACTTAATATAAATATTGTGCGCCTCCGCCTCTAGCCAAATAGTTTCAAGTTGAATGCATGGATTCTAATCATTAACACTGTCCATTGAGCGAAATCTTTTTTAAAACTACTCCATCTGAGATGAACGATGGGATTTCATATCATTTGTTCCTAAAGACTTACTCCTATGAACTCTTACCAATATATATTCTAGTTACTGGAAGCGAGACTATGGCTCTGTTTGGCACAGCGGTAGCAGTCGTGAACACGGTGGCTATGAACCATCGTTCGTGAACATCCGACCTCACCTAAGGAACTTCATTCCCTTTTATTTTCAAAACTAATTTTCTTTTCTTGGAAGTGGTCATAACCGTTGTCATTGTCAAACATACATTCTATGGCGATGGCATTATTGTCCACACTCGTCGGGGCAGAAACGTCGTGCCAAACGGAGCCTCGTTCAAAAACTCGTGATGAAATTGGGTGCAGTTAAAGCTCAACCATTATATTTCATCTCAATTTTGTATTATTGAAAAGGGTTAATTACTGGGAACTTACCAACAACTTTTGCATAATTACCGAGACCTCCCCTCTACTTTTTCAAATTACAAAAACCTCCCACTTTGAAATTGCAATGTTACAAGACACCTCGGGGGAAGGTTTTAATAATTTGAACAAATAGAGGAGAGGTCTTGATGCAGGATAGGCGTCACGCATGTCTGCCATCCTGGAGTCCCGCCAGGGGGCCCACTTAGAAGTCCACCAAGGCGTCTTTATCAGGGTTGCAGCTCATACACCCCAACTCATCTCCGGTCCCACCACAGGACACAGCGGGTTGTTAAGGTCGGGGATCGAACGTCTGTCCTCTTTGATAAAGAGTCTTCAGGCAGCTTAGTTGGTGATGAGACTCTGCCTGAAGACTCTTTATCAAGGAGGTCGGGTGTTCAATCACCGATCTCAACAACTCGTTGTGCCATGTGGTGGGACAGAAGACAACTTGGGGTGTACGGGTTGCAGCCCTGATAAAGCCGCCTTGGTGAAGTCAAAGGTGGGCCCTCTGTTGGGACTCCAGGATGGCAGGCAGGTGTGACGCATGTCCTGCATCATAAAAGTGCACTTTTTTGTAATAGTCCGGGAAAATCCCACCCAGGAATCCACAGAGGGCTATTAGTCAGAATCCACCAGACCTAGCCTTCCATGACACCGCTAGCAATACAGGAAAGACACTCGCGTCTAGAATCCGCCAGTGCAGCATTCCTGCATGTCCAGACTGCAGTCCATTCACCCCAACCCGTCTCTGGTCCCACCACAGGGCACAGCGGGTTGTTGAAGGCTGTAGCTTACCTTTGATGAGGGCAACTCAAGTTAAGAGGGCAGCGCTGAAACTTCACAGGAGGTCACCCATCCCACCACTATTCTCGCCCAAGCACACTTAATTATAGTGTTTATCCACTCCTCATCATGAGGTCTTTGTAATTATATGGAGTCCTAAGGGAGGTCATGATAATTAACCCTCATTGAAAAGTATGGAAGCAATACGATACGGATATGCACTTCACGAACTGATTAGTATCCCAGTCTACAATTAATTAAGTCGCGCATGAAGCACATGGTATCTTGTATCCCTACACTATATAAATGGGAGTGGAGCTAGTTATATGAAATCCTAGAAGTCCTATCATAGTAATTCTCTTGGAGAGGACTCTTCAGGGAACCGGCCCTCAACCGCTTCGCACGAGTATATCTCGGTATTATATCCGGCTAATGTTTTATTGATATCTAATTTGTTGCGTATCGCAATAACCCCAGAACGAGATTACGATTTGATTCAAATGCTAGGCAGTGACGAAATATGAATCATGAGTCTATAGCATCAATGGAAATGTAAACCATAATATTGACACAAAACTCAGTAGAAGAATTTACATGTGAATAAAAACAAACAAACATACCTGAGGAGGAATCCCAAGTTCTAGGAAGAGAGGGCCAAGAATGAATCCTCCACCAAGACCAAGAAGTCCACCAACCATGCCAGCAAGAACACCAACCAGACAGTACATGATGAGCTTGAAGGCCTTCCAATCCGCACCATCTACCCCTTTAGATGCGATCACCCTCTTTCCTTTGTACAAGCTAATGGCTTCATATAAAGTTACAGACACGGATACTGGGATCTGCATAAATTGCGCAGTTCCTCCATTTCAAAGAAAAGAATTGTCAAATCCTCAAAATCCAATACAAAATAAACATAGACACAACACCTGCAGCAAATTCAAGATCCAGTACCAATTCGAGCAGGTCACAGTGTATTCCTGCACAAAATTTTAACAGGTTAGTAAAAAGGTTCAATTATCATTAGTAATCAAGCTCCTCATAGCCTGGCGCTTGAACAATGCTTCTTATATGTATGAAGTTGGTAGTTCTGATTGGGATATATGCATGAAAGAGGTGTTGGCGTAAAATGTAGAAACTATCCACTAGGTGCAACCAAATAAATACAGGGTGGACAAGAATATATAAACTGAAATCTGAACAAGAAACTCTGAATATATTAAATATGACTGCAATAATTAAAACATGAACAAATATATCGACGTCCGTTGCAGAATACACCGCGGAGTAGTCGTGTATAAAAAGCCCGGGCCCGGAAAGCCCGTCCGGGCCGGGGCTGGGAAAAGCCCGGCTAGGCCCGGCCCGGGCTTGGGGCCTTATTGGGCCCCCATTTTAGTCGGTTGCCCGACCCGGTGCCCGGGCCAGGCCGGGCAAAGCCCAGGCACCGGGCTAGTCTGGCCCCGACACCCGTGCTGGCAGAAAATCACACCAATTAGGCGGGATTTTAAAATCCCTCTAGGTGGGATTAAAATTCCGCCTAATTGGCAGGATTTTTAGGGAAATCCCGCCTAGTTAGGCGAGATTTTAATCCCGCCTGGAAATCAGGTTGGCCTAGTTAGACCTGAACAGAGTCGTCGTTCACGGTGCTCCCTCTTGCGGCCGACAAAGGCTGATAGTACCAACTTTAGTGTTGGCGGCACTTCACCACCGATGCCGCAAACCTCAGCGCTCTTTCGCCGCAACTTCGGCGCCACTTGCACGTCACAACCTTGACAAAAATGAGATCTTCACGGCCGAGCTCTCAGATCCTCACTCTTCCAATTGGTAAGTTGCCACTTCCACCAAGAGTGAATACAATTTAATTCCTTTTAAATGAAAGTGGCGTGTAGAGCTTTTTTTCACACATCACATTTTTTTATACTTTATTATAACATGAGTGTTGCATGCATATTATAATATATATATATAAGAATCCATGTTTTGAGTATTTTCTAATCTCCCTGAAAGGAAATCATAGGTAAGATTTTTTAGGAATTAATTAACAAGCTCGCGAAAAGCAGGCCTGGTGGTTTTCTCCGAGTCGGATGGAAATCACGCCCAACAAATCTCCCTATTCACAATGATGAGCAGGAAACCGTCATTCCGGCGATCCTCAGACAGTGTTATATCAGGGCGGGTGCACACAATTGCGTACATAAGACTGTCAACTACAGAAGCATAGGGGACCTTCTGCATGTCCTTTTTCCCCTCAGGTGTGCTCGGGCACTGGTCAGCGGTAAGTCTGAAGTCAGCTGCAAGCGGCGTGCTCACTTTCTTCATTTGATCTATACTGAATCGCTGTAGCACCTTCCTGATGTATCTCTTCTAAGGTACTCATAGTAACTTAGAGTCACTATCTCATTGAATATGCATCTCAAGGATGGTCTTTATCGCTCCCAAGTCTTTTATTTCAAATTTGGAGCTCAACTACCGTTTTAGCTCAGCAATGCGCGCAGTGCTCCTTCCGATTATCAGCATGTCGTCGATATATAGCAGTAGAATACTAAAATCATCTGGAGCATATTGCTTCAAAAATACGCGGTGATCAAGGGTGGTTCTCCTGAAGTCAATCTCCCTCATAAAAGCATCGAACTTCTTATACCACTGTCGCGGAGACTGCTTCAGCCCATATAAGTTCTTCTTCAGGCGACAGACTAAGCTCTCCTTCCCTTTCACCCTGAAACCCTCAAGCTGCTCCATATACGGTTCTTTCTCAAGATCGACATGCAGAAAGGTGGTCTTGACA
The DNA here is from genome assembly GCA_039583875.1 of Platanthera guangdongensis. Lineage (NCBI taxonomy): Eukaryota > Viridiplantae > Streptophyta > Magnoliopsida > Asparagales > Orchidaceae > Platanthera > Platanthera guangdongensis. Next base: position 162,863,747 of record CM077159.1, read on the forward strand.
TCCATCTGCTCGATCTCCAGGTCTAGTCTCGCAGTAAGGCCGAAAACAAACCGGATTGACGACATCTTCACAACGGGAGAGAAGATCTCATCAAAATCAACTCCATGTTTCTGACTAAATCCCTTCACCACTAATCTGTCCATGTATTTGAGTTGTGTCGAGGGGTCTCCTTGCTTTATTCTGAAAATCCACCAATTTTTCAGAACCTTTTTGTCTGTAGGCAATCTCACCAAATCATAAGTATGGTTCTCATGCAAAGACTGCATCTCCTCTTGCATAACAACCATCCATTCTTTTTTCGTCGTGCTCAGTACTACCTCATCAAAGCACTCGAGCTCTCTCGCATTAGTCAACATAATATACTTTGTAGCAGAATATTTCAAAGATGCATCTGATTCGAACAGACCTTCGCAGAGTGACCTCAGCTGCTGGATGACCTCAGCTGCTGGTGTATTCTCGTCATCAATGATCTCCTATGTAGGCTCACCATCAATAATGTCCTCATAAACTGGAGGTGGCTCGGCGGCCTCCTCGGTGTCATCACCTCCAATCGTATGAGACTCTACATTAGTGCGAGAGTCAGCCTCATCAATCTTCTCAGGATCAATCATAATTTGATCCTCAGTAAATACAGCATCGTGACTGTGTACAAGTTTCTTCTCAATCGGATCAAAAAACCTGTAGTCAAACTCGTCGCTGCGTTCATATCCCAAAAATATGCACTGTCGGGTCTTAGAATTCAATTTTGATCTTTTTTTCCTTCAGGACGTGCACAAAGGCTTTGCAGACAAAGACCCTCAAGTGACTATATGAAGGGTCTTTCCCATACCAGACTCTATCAGGAATATCTTCCTGTAATGCAGAACTGGGTGAGAGATTGATAACGTGTGCAGCCGTATACAAAGCATCACCCCAAAACATGTCAGGTAGCTTTGCCTCGGACAGCATGCACCTCATTCTATCCATCGGTGTCCTATTCATTCTTTCTGATATGTCATTCAGCTGCGGTGTCGTAGGCATAGTCTTTTCATGCCTGATCCCTTGATCTCTGTGGTACTCATCAAAAGGACTAATATATTCTCCCTCGTTATCGGACCTGATGCACTTTAGCTTCTTCCCAATCTGTCTCTCTACCTCGGCGTGGAATCTCTGAAAAGTGTCGAGGACCTCATTATTGGTCTTAATAGCATAGACCTAAAGTTTCCTCAAAAAATATAAATGAACGTCACAAAATAGGACGCTCCTCCTCTCGTATGGACCTTCAGTGCTCCATAAACATCAGTATGTACGAGCTCTTGTGGCTCGTACCTTCTGGTGGAAGTATGGCTCTGGAATGAAACTCTATTTTGCTTCCCAGACATGCAGTGATCGCACATTTCCAACTGATCTGCAGATAAATCAGTGATCATCTTTTTCTTGGAGAGACATCCTAGTCCCTTCTGGCTGATATGACATAAGGATGCGGATGCTCCATCTCTAACAGTATTATCCTGAACAGCTTCAGGTTTTCCCTCAATATAATATAATTGAGTATCTCTCCAACCTCTGGCTACTACAAGCGATCATTTAATCAGCTTCCAAGAATCTCCACCAAAGACACTGAAGTGTCCATCATCACTTAGCTTCCCGCCTAAAACTAGGTTGAAGCGGATGTCGGGTACGTGTCATACATCCCGTAGAATCAGCAAACCTCCCGTGTTGGTCTTCAAGTGCATGTCTCCCCTCCTAATGACTTTAGATGTGTCATTATTGTTCATTCTAAGAACTCCACAATCGTGAGTCGTGTAAGTGATAAACAACTCTCCATTGTGGGAGACATGTGGAGAAGCACCTGAATCCACAATCCAGCTATGGTCATTACATGAGAGTGCAGTTATGACGGCATCTCCAACAATGACGACATCGTCCTCCACTGTAGATACAGTAGCTGCAGTGTGACTCTCCTTCTTATCATCAACAGGCACTCCTTTCTTTATTTCGGCATTCTTTATAGAATAACAGAAATTCTGGATATGCCCCTTCTTGTAGCAGTAGTGACACTCCACATTTTGGTAGCGGGATTTTGATTTCCCCATGCTTTGGCTCCTTTCGCTTTTTCTTCCTCTACTCTTGCTCCTGTCTCTCCCTCTGAGCTCGGTGGAGAGGACATCAGCTCGTGAAAAAGAGCCTGAATGTCCTTGTGATTTTTTTCGTACCTCCTCGTTTAGGATGCTACTCTTGGCAATCTCTATAGTAATAATGTCACCGGGAGAGGAGTTGATTAGAGAAACTCTGACCATCTCCTAAGAGTCTAGAAGAGACTTCAGCAACCACAACGCATTGACTTCATCCTCGAAATTCACCTTCATAGCAGTGAGGCGGTCAATAATGCCTTGGAATTCGTTCACATGATCCAGAATAGGTGATCCCTCTCTGTATCTAACTCGCCCAGCTTCTTTAATAAATATAGTTTGTTGATGCTTGTACTTTTGACATACAACATCTTCAGAGTCTTCCAAAGGATTTTCGTGTCAACAATACTCACGACGTGATTGTAGACGTTTGGTTCCACGAACCGTCTGATGAATCCGCATAATTTTTGGTGTTCCACCTACTTATTTGGATCAATGCCTTTAGGCATCTCCTCAATGATAGGAGCATGTCAGCCCTTGATATAGATGAGATCCTCCATCAGTAAATGTCAGTGGTGGTAGTTCGCGCCGTTTAGTTTCGCTATTTGTGAACTTGAAGTGGACTTCATCGTGCTCTGTCACTGATCGGACTGACCTCAACTCTCTGAGTCGACTATTTTAAAGAAAGGAATCAAAGAGGATAGAGAGTGGACAAATGGTCGTCACCTACCGCATCTGATCACTAACCTAATATATTTGATCGACTTACCTTGAATCTCAGACAAGTCAGCCCGATAATAGCTCTGATAATGAACCTGGCTCTGATACCACTTGTTGGGTTTGAGAGCACGCAAACCCGACTCAAGCACCTGCAAAATAATTTAGCGAGAGCACCTGCGCGATTGTTTTAGCAGATACAAATACGCAAAAAAAAAATGGAGAGCACGCACAAAACTTTTTAACGTGGAAACACGGTTGGGTGAAAACCACGGGACGATCGGAGTTCAACCCGGAAAGCTTCCACTAAAACGTGTATAAAAACACGCAAAAATTACAGGTTTTCCTTCCTCGATCCACAAAGGATCTTCGCCACTTTGCTACGCAATAATTAATAAATACAAGTTATCACAATAATTATCGAGACGGATTAACACAATCCTCTCCGATGTATTTTGTGCATAATTTGCGCTTCTCCAAAATATTTGTACTAAAGCTGCCCCTAGACCTGAACAGAGTAGTCGTTCACGGTCCTTCTTGCGGACGATAAAGGCTGATAGTACCAACTTCAGCGTTGGCGGCACTTCTCAACCGATGTCGCAAACCTCAGCACTCTTCTACCGCAACTTTGGCGACACTTGCACATCACAACCTTAACAAAAATGAGATATTCGCGGCCGAGCTCTCAGATCCTCACTCTTCCAATTGGTAAGCTGCCACTTCCGCTAAGAGCGAATACAATTTCATTCCTTTCAAAAGAAAGTGGTGTGGAGAGCTTTTCTTCATACATCACCTCTTTTAATACTTTATTATAGCATGAGGGTTGCATGCGTATTATTAAAATGATCTCCTTTTGTTCTTTTGACTCAAGATGATAAGATATATTATTATATATATATCATATAATAATATATATAAGAATCCCATCTTTTGAGTATTTTCTGATCTCCGTGAAAGGAAATCTTAAGTAAGATTTCTTAGGAATTAATTAACAAGCTCGCGAGAAGCAAGCCTGGTAGTTTTCTTGGAGTTGGATGGGAACCACAACCAACAAACGGCACCAACGCCGTCGCACGGGGTCACACCACGGGCAACCGCCGGCGGGGCGGCGACCTTCCTTCAAAGTTTGCCCGTGGCGGCAGCACCTCCTCACGAATGGAAAATGGATTTCTCCTCAAGCTGCGGTCTTCCTCCCAAAACTACAAGCGACTTACTCTTTTTCATCTTGGGCAGCTCTTATTTATAGATGTTCCTAAAAGTTAAAAACAGGAAATCTTCAAAATAGAAAATAATTTACGGACCGAACCAAAAACAACAAGAGGGTCTATAAATCAATTGAAATAAGTACAGCTGCGGCCATCAAAATGAATGTAATAAGAGCACAGAAGCCTCTGGGGTTCATAATTGAACTCACTTCAGCTTTATAAATATGAGCACATGTAAGGGTATACCAAAAATAATAAGGCTCCGTTTGGGGGGACTTATTTTCATCCGTCAAGCGGTCACAGCCGCATGAACCGGATCTTAATTAAGGTCCGGTTCATGCGGTAGTAACCACTTGACTGGTGAAAATAAGTCCCACAAACGGAGCCTAAATCTCGTCATTTTCAAATGAAACAAACGGTTGAGCTTGAGTTCAGACTACCACCAAACACTTACATCCTCATACCTTTGCAATTTGCAGCACAAGAAATGCGACCCAGACAAAAACTAGAAGGCCAAGCTCCTTCCAGCAGACATTTTCTATGGCTGAAACCTGAATAGAACATTCATGTTAAGGCGGATATTTCAAAAGATATATAGCTAGTCTTACATTTCTGAGATCACCTCTTCTTTTCTGGTCTCCTTTATCAATATCTTGGAAGCTGCACTAGCTGGTCCACCGGGTAGCGGCCTGTAATCTGCTCCTTCGTTCCCTGGATACAATCAAAATCAAAGCATAAACAGACATTTTGACATGAAACTACATCGATCAAAGATTAATGTTAATTTGCAATTCAGAAACCAAAAGAATTGCTCTGATTACCAGTCGCATTAGCTTGCTTGGAATTCTCCTGGATTAGAATTTAGAGAATAATGTTAATTTGCAATTCAGAAACCAAAAGAATTGCAAGATTGAGTATGTTGAAGTAATCAAACCTTCTTCATTATGGTCTCCTTCTTCCAAGTTTCAACGCCTTTCATGAAAGCCTTGGTCGATGTTCCTGCGAGAAAAGATTACTGAAATGATTACTCTGATTGTGTGTGCATTTTAACTCCATTTCAGTGGGATAAAAACATCAATGGAGATATTTTTGTGTTTGATAAATCTCTATTTTGAAGCTCTGGCCGTGCGATGAGGAAGACTAATAACTTGATTTTTCACTAGGGTGGGAGCTACATTTCTCACCGGAGCTCGCCACATCCCTCCCCTAAATGGAGCCCTAGACAAACCTTAATCGAAAGCATTGTTTTGCTCTTGAGAACTAGGCTTAATTACCTATGAACAAGATGATTAGGAGAACAGTGACCATCCAATCAGCAAATAGTACATTGAAGGCAACTCCAACGCTGATTCCAAGCATGAGCATTGGCTGAAACAACAAGGCCAAATCATAGTCGATGATGGGCATGTCCAAGGTCGGATGACGAAGCTTGAGATTATAGTAAACAGTTGATCCTGCTGCTCCCATGATCATAACTGTCCAAATAACATCCCAATTATCAGCATATTTGGACTTCAAAAATGAAGAAGAAGAACCAACATTTCAGAGTCTCTATTATTTTTGGTGATTAGTGCAGACAGATCAAAATCAATTCATTCAAGAGGCTGAACTTTAGAGGGTCATAACTTTCAATCCGCTCAACAAAATTCAAATTCTAAAGTGGCAGTGGACTCGTGGCTAACGAACACAAAATATGTACCTTAATCTAAAGTTTTGATGAATTTCTAACCAAAACAAGATAAGGTATATTAAATGATACAAATTTTTGTGGATTTTGAGTTTTACAACTCTGAATGTCTCCAATTGTAGAAATGTTTCAAGAGATAAACTCAGAAGGACGTGAAGAATAATTCTGAAAAGCTTCATCACATTCAGATAAGTCATATTTATTCATTCTTGTATTGATTTGCCCCTATTTAGAGTTCATTTTTAGTTTTTTTTTTAATCCAAGATAAGATAAATTGCTTCCAATCGATGAAACATTAATGACAAACGCTTCAATTCAATTTACGGCAGTATAAAACTGAATTTTAAACTCCAATGCAATCATTTTAACAAAACAAATAACGAAGGTGAAAAGGGGGCAAACTCTGTTTCTCTGTGCTCACATTTCGAAATGGCCGTGGAAGATTTGGGATCGAATCCAATAATAAGAGTAAGCATGGGCACAAATATTCCACCGCCACCCACTCCTCCCACACTTCCAAATGCAGCTCCGAAGAACCCAATCAAAGACCCAGCTATAATCCTCCATCCAAAGTCCATCGGCTTTGCATGAGAGAACACAAAAATCCAATCTTTTTAGCTTCGTATGATGCATTCAAATCTGTTATTACATAAACAAAACAAAAAAAATCCAAAACCATACCAAAATAACGCATTTCCCCTTTTTTTCATCCTCTTACCGGCCAAACATGCTGATACGAAGACTCGTCCGGCTGCCACAGGAAGTTCACTACTGCATGCAGGTAAGCCTGCCCCGCCGCCGCCGCCGCCGCCATTGGCCGGAAAATATCTTCCCGCCGTTACTCGCCGCTTTGCAATAAAAAAATAATGAATAAAAAAATAAGCTTTCTGGAGTTTCAAGTCGGCTCTCTCTGCGACGTCGCGTTTTTATTCAGTCCCGAGGGGCAGAGTTGAAACGAGGCAGATGGTTTGGTTTAAAATGAAATGCCCGTGAGATATTATGAAATTACAAAACGTACCACTCCTTGGATACTATGAAATTACAAAACGTGCCACTCTCGTGAGATATTATGAAATTACAAAACGTGCCACTCCTTAGTGCAAATTAATTTCACGAGATTTCGTGCTTTGTGGAGTGCGTACCAGCGAATATAGGAACCAAGAGTCTTGAAACCCGTGGGAGAGACACGTGGCGGCGTACGTGGACAGCCGAAGCTTCCACCTATCAGCATTGCGTCCGTACAAAATTCATTCGAGATTGAACTAGAGAACCCTTGCCTTGAACTATCCTTATAGAAAATTAAGCTAGCCAGATTTACGCGAAATTTTTAGGTCTGTACTCCGTTTATAGATCGTCGTTCGGATAAACGTGATTTTAACACGTGGCGAAAAAAACGAATTAAATATGGGTTTTTTTAGTTTCCGCTGTAATAATTTACCCATTATTATATTCAAATCTTCCCTTCTAAAATATAACAGTAATAGAACAGCATCCGCGCAGTCGTATTTGACATCCCAATTATTATTATTGGCATCTCAACTTTCATTACTGACATCTCATATTTTAATTATGTCATATTGGATTTCATTTTTGTTGAGTTTTGATATATATTATTGTCATTTATTTGTGAATTATAGGTAGCTGTGAAAGATAAATTTGTATTTTAAATTGTTCAAAATATCGTAATATATATTGTTTTTTTATCTCAAGAAACCATAGTCATTCATATCGGTTTTGTTCAACATTTCATCGAAGTTATCCACAATTTGCTGCATTGTAGAACCAAATGAAGAAATAAAACACTTGAAGGACAGAAATTGAACTCTGTCAGTATTTTTAGACATGATGAAATTCTGGAAAATCAACAACAAAGATATCATTAATGTTGGGGATGACCTTTATTTTATAGGAATTGGGTGTGCACATAACCACGCTCTCATGATCTCCACCCAAAAGGAGCGGGATCATGGGTTTGACCGCGCACATGATCACAACGCATGATCCCTCACGCACCGATCTCACTACGCATAAGGGGGAAATCGCCGCACCTCGCCGACGACGGGCGGCCGGCCTCCCCCCGGACGCAGGTCGCCCGCCTCCGTTCACTGCACCGGCCCCCGGTCACGACCGAAAGAGCGGCCAAGGGGGGCGGTCGCCCAGGCCGCCCCCTCGCTCGGCCGCCGGTGCGGCCAAGGGGGGAGGCCGCCCGGGCGGCCCCCTCGCTCGGTCGGCAGTGCGGCCAAGGGGAGGGGCCGCCCGGGCCCCCCCTCGCTCAGTCGATGGAGTGGCCGAGGGGGAGGCCGCCCCCCCCCCCCCCCCCCTCGCTCGGCCGCCGGCACGGCCCAGGGGGGAGGCCCCCCGGGCCACCCCTTCCTTGGTCGTCGGGGGCCAAGGGGGCGGCCGCCCCGGCCGCCCCCTCCCTCGATCGTCGACGAGCGGCCAAGGAGAGCGGCCGCTCCTCCCCGGCCGCCGTCGGCGGCCCTCCCCTCGCCGATGAACTTGGCGGCAAGTTCGTCGGCCTCCCGTGGAAGCCCGCTCTCGCCGCCCAATTAAGTGGGAGAGACCTCTGCCGTTCGATTTGTTCGTAACCACTCACTAACCGCCAGGTTAGCGGGGGAATTTAATTAATATTTTATTATTTATTTATGACGGTCTCCAAATAGCGGGATACGTGCATCTAAACTATAGTATAAGCATTCATGAAGGTGGTCATGGTGTGCGGATAGCCGCATAACCACCTTAACCACCTCCTGGAGCCTATAAAGGAGTTCAGTCATCCTCATTTATCATCTTTTTCTTTGGAGTTTTCTTCTTCCTCGGGTCAAAGCTCTGTCAATTTCCTCCTACGAGCCACCTCCAAGCCACACGCGAGTCACACTTGAGCCACACCCGAGCCACAAGCAGGTCAAATCACGGTCACCCTTCAAAGCCAAATCACCCAAGTTCCAAGCGGGTCCCGCAACTACAAGACTGAGTGCTTCGTGTAACATCTCGACTTTTATTGAGCCACCAGAATCCTAGTGGGCCCAATAAAAGTGGCCCGAATCCTACCCATGACCTGGTACGAGATAACCCTAAGCGGGAAATAGAGCTAGAGAACTCTGAATTAAGTTCTGTCGGTTCCTGTGTCCTCGAATAATCGATACGAGTGCATCGGAACTCGTTCAGTTAGACCCCGAGATCATACAGTGGATGTGACCATTCCTCGTAAAACACAACGAGAGCAGATTTTGGATATCGAGCTAGATAACTCTGAATTGAGTTCTGTCAATTCTTGTGACCTCATATAACCTAGACAAGTGCATCAGAACCCGTCGCGTCACAGTCCGAGATCTAACGACAGTTTTACACACTTTGACCATTGTAGCGCGTTGCGACGTGCAAATTTTGGACTTTCGCAAAACGGACTCTGATTCAACCCCAGTCAGTGGCGTTGGACTCGTGTGGTCAATACGAAGTCAACGGAAGTCACCCCAGTTGTACAACCCCGTATCCGGCGAGTGAGGTCGCCAGGAACCAGACCGGCAGGTTTAGATTGCTCAAGCAGCAAGCGAGCTCGGCAGGGAAATTTGAAGGTCGAGCTTGTTGGGTACATTGGTTTTAATGTACCTGATTTGAAGAAGCCTCACCCTACTCAATGATAACATCAAAATGTATTTGATGTATTTTTGAGTTTACTTGTGCAGGTTAAGTATTTGCAGGAAAGGTGAAAAAGTTTCTAAGTTCATGTGTCGACACCCAGGAGGAAAGTGTCGACACTTAAGAAGACTTGTGTCGACACCCAGACAAGCACTGTCGATACTTGGAGTGATTGTGTCGACACCAAGGATGCTAAGTCGACACCAGGCAGAAAGTGTCGACACAAGGAGCTGTGTCGACACTCAATGAAGAAAAGTCCAGTAAAGCAGTGTCGACACTTAGCAGTTGTGTCGACACCCAGTGAAACTGTGTCTACATCAGAAAGTGTCGACACTTGGAAGATGTGTCGACACTCAGCAAAAGTCAGCATAGTCTAAGTATAAGTGTCGACACCCAGAGCAATGTGTCGACACACAGCAAAAGAGTCAACACTTGAAGAAAGTATCGACACAAGAACGAATGTGTCGACACTCAGCTGAAGACTCAACACTTGAAGAGAGTGTCGACATAAGGAGCTGTGTCGACATTTAGCAAAGATCAGCAAAATTCTAAGTACAAGTGTCGACACTAAGGGAAAGTGTCGACACTCAGCCAGAGTCTCAACAGAAGAAGAATGTGTCGACACAAGGATCAGTGTCGACACTCAGCAAGTATCAACACAGAAGGCATGTGTCGACACCAAGAAGATGTGTCGACACTGAACAAGTTCAACACATGAAGATGTGTCGACACAAAGGAGTTGTGCCGACACTTACAATAATTCAGCAATATTCTGAAGAACAAGGACTTGTGTCGACACACAATATCAGTGTCGACACATGAAGAAGAAGCTGTGTCGAGAAGTGCATTCTACAACACAAGGAGTTGTGTCGACACCTTGAAGGCTAGTGTCGACACTTTGTCAACTTGTGTCGACACTTGGTCTATAAGTGTCGACACTTAAAGACAGACAGTCTCGACACTTTCAGACAGTTACAGATTGTTTCAAGAACTGACTGGATGACTTGACAGCTGCCATTCCAGCCGGTCTACTGCACCTGTCAGAGTTGTCAGAAATCAGTTATGAACCGGACCAGCCGGTTACCATGAAGAAGGCCTATAAATAGGCTTATACTGTCTACAGAAACATGTTGTTGTTCAAGTGATCATTCACAAGAGAGACACATAAGAAGATCTAGCTATCAAGTGAAGATCTAAGTAGTTGGAGAGAGAGAGCTCCATCCAAGAAGACAGCCATTGGAACCAGGCTGAGAAGAAGGGTTCAGATTTTGTTCTGAATCTTAAGTTGCAGAGATCAAGGATCAACTGCAGAGGAGATCAATCTTATTGTGTTCTACATTCAAGAAGCTTTGAAGAAAGCCAAGTCAGGTTGATCTCAGCAGAGTTCATTTAAGAACTCATCAAGAAACTCTCAACTCTTCTCTCTTTTCTCTGAGTTGTAGAGTTTACAATTTTGTATTCATATTATCTTGTAGGATCCTTAGGGATCTGAGTTTGTAAGCCTGTAATTATAAAGGCTGAGTGTAGGGCCTGTGTGCCTGAGTGTAGGAGAGTTGTATCTCTGAGTGTAGGCCTGTTGTGGCTGAGTGTAGGCCTTGGTGGCTGAGTGTAGGCTTTGTGAAGAAGCTGAGTTGTAGGGCCTTGGGCCTGAGCTGTAGGAACCTGTTTTGGGGTTCTGAGTGTAAGATCTGAGGATCTGAGATAGTGGAGGAGTTTGGCCGAATCTAGTACACTGCTAGATAGGCGAAGGGGGAAGTGGATGTACCCAAATCTTGGGGAACCACTATAAATTTGTGTGTTCACTGTGTGCTGGATTGATTGCTGTAATTGTTGATTAATTGTTGTGTTATAATTCTGTGATAAAACTCTGAATTCTGCCTAAAAAGTTAACAAGATTTAAGTCACCTATTCACCCCCCCTCTAGGTGAGTAGGTACAATATCTTTCAGAGCTCGGCATTCGTCGACCCCGAGCTCGGCATCCGCCGAGTCAAGACCGGGTTTCGTCAAGCTGAGCTCGACTAATGAAGGAAGATCGAAGGGCGAGCACAGTATCCTGCTGGCACTCGTCCTATTGAGCTCGGCAGACAGTATACGAGCAGGACCTTCAGGGATGGCCGAGCTCCTCAGCTCGCCCAGGTCTATGAGGTATTTTTAACCATTTTGCCCCCGCTGGTCTGCCCATAGCCCTTCAAAATAGCGGAGTTACGCTATTGGCAGGCCAACCTGGACTGCACATAGCCGTTCAGAACAGCGGGTGTTGGCTATTTGCAGGCCGTTTTCAGAAATCTATAAATAGGACCCAAGGGGTATCTCAAAAAGCATGCTTCTTGTGCCCTCTTGCTCCATCTCTCGAGTGCTTTCTGAGGATACCTTAGCTCGGCCTTTGGCTAAGGAGGGGAAGCGCTCTAAGATCTTTCGGGTGTGTGGTGGGTCCTCCCGTCGAGCCCTTGGGTCAGTTCTTCTTTGCTTACTTTGTTGTTTTGCTTGCAGGAGAGACGTAGGTGCGCGATCACCCCTTCCCTAAGCAGGAAATAGAGCTAGAGAACTCCGAATTAAGTTCTGTCAGTTCCTGTGTCCTCGAACAATCGATACGAGTGCATCGGAACTCGTTTAGTTAGATCCCGAGGTCATACAGTGGACGTGACCATTCCTCGTAAAACACAACGAGAGCAGATTTTAGATATCGAGCTAGAAAACTCCGAATTGAGTTTTGTCAATTCTTGTGACCTCATATAACCTAGACAGGTGCATCGGAACCCGTCGCGTCACAGTCCGAGATCTAACGACAGTTTTACACACTTTAACCATTGTAGTGCGCTGCGATGTGCAAATTTTGGACTTTCGCCAAACGGACTCCGATTCAACCCCAGTCATGTTGAATTTTCTCAAAGTGGTCAGCAAGGTAGCCCAAACGCTAAATTAATATCTTCGGAACTACCTAGTTCTCACTCTGAACCAGCGGAAAACCAAGGACCAAGGTTTAACAGCAACAAACAATGGAAGCACAAGCAGATCTTTTATACATTCCACTGCTTTACAAGACGAGGTATACGTAGCGAGACATGATTTCGATAGTACACAAGCTATCACAGAAAGTTACACAAAAACAAGTCGGGCGGACAGCACCAGAGTCCGCCGAGGTCGCCAAGTCCGCCGAAGCCGCCCGAGCTATGTTGCAATCCACCGAATAGACACGGAGTCTGCCGAAGCCGCGAGGCCGCATGGACACACCGTTATTCACCTCCTGCTGATGAACTGAGCAACAGAACGCCTACCCGCCTGAGACCGGCGGACAGGTTATTGAAGATGGCAAAGTTGAAATAGAGAACTGACAAGCCGCAGAGCGACCTGCTGAATCCGCAGAGACCACACACTTCCAAGTACTTGACCGAAGTCAAAGCCAAACTCCTGGATCCTTGAAGCTAACCGCGCGACCTGCACACAGCAAACCATCAGCTCTGAATCAATCCGCGCGGACAGAAAACTGAGACCGCAGCTCCTCGCTGAACTCAACTTACTGTTCACTCAAGTTACTGTAGACGTGCCAGGAGGGTCCTATTTATAGGCGAGGTGAGGAGTGTGGTCACCGCCCTAGAGATAGTGACACCGCCCTAGCACGTGCGATAGCAAAACACCATCCGCCGAGTCCGCAACGACTTAGTCGGATACCAAGGAATAAACCGCCAGGAGCAAGGCAACTTTGGCGAACCCTCTTCAGTCCGCCTAAGCTATGCGGACAATGCATCAGCCCGTAAAGCCTACAACCACTGCAGGACAGCAACCCCCTTCAATGGTTGTCCGCACAACCCCGAGGCAGTCCGCATAGAACAAGACACAAGCCTCCATCCGCCACAAGTCCACGACCAAAGGCAGAGTTAGCAACAGTCTGCCCGGTCAACAGCGGACTTGGCGGATACTGCGGACACCCTAGTCTTGGCACAGAGTGTGACCAAGTCCAGAACCATCAAAGGCCTAATGCGAGCATGGAGGACATAGCTCCGTCCGCCAAACATCCTAGCACACAGACCGCCAGCAGTCCGCAAGCTACTCGCACACCTGCCCAAAGCAACGACCACCTCCCGGATTCCACACACCAGTTGTAACGCCCCAGTTTTTGCGAGAGGTTCAGTCTGCAGTTCTGAACATTTTTGGGTTTCTGGCAGGGGGCACACGGCCTGCGACACGGGCGTGTCGCAGGGCGTGTCGAGGCCGTGTCGACACTCGGCCCAAGTGTCGACACTTTCGCTCGACAAAGTGTCGAGAGTGGGGCACACGGCCTGCGACACGGGCGTGTCGCAGGGCGTGTCGAGGCCGTGTCGACACTCGGCCCAAGTGTCGACACATTCGCTCGACAAAGTGTCGAGACTGGGCACACGGCCTGCGACACGGGCGTGTCGCAGGGCGTGTCCCGCTTGGTCGACGACCTTCGCTCGACGTTTTTCCGCGGTATCGACACAAAGCCTGTCGACGGGTGTCGAGACTTGGCACACGGCTTGGGACACGGGCGTGTCCCAGGCCGTGTCATCTCTCGGGTTGGTTTCGAGGCCGTGTTGTTGGAGGCACACGGCAGGCCACACGGCCGTGTCACTGGGGACACGGGCGTGTCGGGTTGAACACGGGCGTGTCGGATGCCCGTGTGCGGTTCCAGGCACGTCGATTTGAGACGGCGAATGAGGCACACGGCCCTGGACACGGGCGTGTGTCAGGCCGTGTTCGGCCCAGGTCTTTTATTTTCCAGGCGAATCGTGGCCACTCTTTCCCAGATTTTGGGATCTGACGGCTCAGGACTGTTCTTGGGAAGTTAAGTCCGATTCTAGGGTGGGAAACCCTCATTTGTTCTCCAAGTCCTCTCTTTCTAAGTTCTTGAGAAAACTAGAGCAAGGAGGAAGAAGAAGAAGCCTTGGGCTGTAGGAAGGGTTTCGGAGCTCCAAATCGCGAGCCGAGTCCGGATCCTTGAAGCTTGGAGCGTTGCGAAGTTTTCCATCCGGCTATTTTGCCATGGCAAGGAAGAGGAGTCGGAAGGTAACGACATCTCTCCTCTCGATCCTTAGGATGCACGTATTAGCATCATTTAGTTTTCTTTCTCTCTAATTTTTGGGCACCAAACTCTCAAATGAGAGGGGTTTTGGTTTGTCAAGTTTCAAGAGGAACTTCCGGGTTGATTGAGTCCGTCCCCGACATATTTTGCATTAGAGATCCGCTTCGCTAGTGGATTAGGCATGGTGGGTGAAGCCGTAGTCGCGACCGTTAGTCCGACTCGGTGATGTTGCATACGAACTTAGGGATTCGTAGAGATTTTTCGTTGCGGCAAGATGTCGTTTGTGTTGTGGTGGTGATTGTCCCGTTTGCTTGAAAGGTACGTGCAGTCGGACCCGGATAAGGTTAGCTCCTCGTGGCGGTAGATGGTTTCCTTGAGGGACAAGGTTAGCTCCGCACGAGTTGGAGATGGTTTCCTTGGTGCGCGGGAACGCTGCAGTACAATGAGGGATTATGATGTATTTAGTCTTGGTTTGTGTTGTGCCAAGGCGTGGCTATGTCTCCGTGGTCGGCTGGCTATCCCGTGACATATGCGTCATGTGTGGAGAGTGTCCCGGCGAGACTAGTCCCCTTCTGTGAGACTGACGAGAATGCCAAGCTTGGGGCAAGCCCGGGCAAAGAGGCCATGAGTGGGTGGGGTCCAGCAAGGCTTCTTAGAATCGGTCGGTCTGTGTTTGTTGGAATCCTGACATGAGACGTCAGAGCTTGCAGGCAAGCCCGGGGCTAAGCCCACGAGCGGGTGGGGCCTTGGCAAGAATTCCTTGTGGCGGCCTGTGCGCCGTTTGAGGGAGAGGTGTCTCCCTTAGTGTTTGCGGCTTTATGCCAATGGGGAAATGTGAGTACCCAAATGATGTGATGTTGTGCTAGATGCATACGCAGTAGGGTACCTTGGGTGAAGCTCAGGTGTTGCATTCATGTTGCACAGTAGGCCCTTTCTTTATATGCTCAACCAGTAGAGAACGTGTTTGATGATTGAGACATCCAAGCCTGTTTTAATGCTTTTCTATTTATAGATGTTTATATTGCATATGAAGTGCTGACTTGCAGGTTGGAGGGTTCCCCGGGGTCCGTTAGGGGCGGCCGGGAGGAGATGTGTTGTTACACAGTTTGAGGTCAGCCTTTGCTGACCCACGTTACTAATAATTTTTACAGGTCAAGGATCGCATGCAGGAGCTAGCACGCCGGCCAGAAAGGCCTAAGCCCCATGAAGTGTTTTTCCCTCTTTTGTAGCACTTCAGTTATGATGATGTTTGTTTGAGACTATTTTGTCCGGCTTGCATGCCGAGGTAGACTAGGAGTGCTGAGCACATTCATGTTTGATGTACTACTTTTCTTTGGACACTTGATGTAGGCCTTATGGCCATTTGTTTTACTCTTTAGTGGTGGATAACTTCTAGTCTTGTTCTGTTTCCGATGTGTTGTGCAAAGTGTTTTGAGTTTGGGTAGCTATATCAACTTATAATGCTAAAGCTGTGGCGCTCGTATGTTGTGGGGCCCCGGCCGGACCCATATTATACGTTCACTACAGGGGAGGTGTTACAATTTGGTATCAAAGCGAGGTTAGATTCAAGGTTAGTGCGTAGAGAAGTTATCCACATAAGAGTAATGCGGGACCGTGAGTGTCCTTATGTTTTAGTCTTGCGATTGGAGACTAATCCCTTATTTCTTGTTTTCCTGAAGAGTGCAAGCAACGAGGCGGGCACTTCAAGAGCAAGGGATGATCTCTCAGCGAGCAGTGCTACTGCTCCAGGTCTTCTGGGCACGGGTGTAAACCCAGCTGACTTCTGCCGTATGCCTGTAGAAGCGATGGTGGCAGCACAAGCGGCGGCTGCAGCCCAGGTAGCAACCTCTGCTACACCGGACACGGCGACGGCCGTGCCAGGCGGAGAAGCCAGGCGAGTGGAGCCTTTGGCAGAAAGGGTGGTGGTAGGGCATGGAGACCGACACATGAAGTATTTCCTGAGTTTCCATCCCCCATCTTTCAAGGGTGTTGGAACGCCAACGAATGCGGAGGATTGGTGGGTTCGTATTCAAGAACTGTTAAGGGCGGCAGAGACGCCAGAGGAAACGAAAGCTGAGTATGCGGCGTTCATGTTGGAAGGAGACGCCAAATTGTGGTGGGTGAGCCATAGCGGCCGCCTGTTCCCGGGGCGCACCCCGTCAGTGGAAGAGTTTGGGGACGCTTTTCTTAAGAGGTATATTCCAGTTTCAACACGGTTGGCCCTACAGAGGCAGTTTCTGCATCTAATGCAGCGAGACAAGACAGTGGATGAGTACGTGCAAGAGTTCACCCGTTTGGGTCGTTATGCGGGAACGACAATGGCGGATGATGTAGAGAGGGATAACCTCTTCTACCAAGGTTTGAGGGAGAATCTGAGACAGCCCCTCATCTCCATGCAGAGGGCGGGATTTAACGAGCTAGTTGAAGCCGCCAGGAGTTTGGAGAGTGATCTGGAGCGGACCCAGCGTCGAAAGGGTTTTACTCCCAAGCATGGGGAAGGGAAGCCCTCCCAATCTCATGTAAAGTCTGATGGGAGCAGGTGGAGGAGGAAGCCTCATCCTTCCAGGTCGGGTGAGAGGAGCACTTGGACGCCTGGGGGTTCTCACTCTAGGGGACCGCCGACGTGTTACAACTGCGGGAAGGTTGGGCACATAGCCCGTGCTTGTCAGCAAGGGGGAGCGGGGCAAGAGTCAAAGCAGGAGCAGTCTGTGCGCTTGGGCCCCAGTGCTGCAGAGAAAGGAAAGATGGCGGAGTAGAGCGCTTCTCAGTTCCAACCGGTGCAACCAAGGGCTTACAACCTTGGACAGCAAGAAGCGATCCGCCAAACCGATGTGGTGACAGGTATGAAGAAAATTTAAGTTTGCATTTGTGCTTCATACTTTTAGACCCCTTTCCGTGTGTTGTCTTGTTGTAGGCTTCGTGTTAGTTTCTGGATACCCCGCTAGGGTATTGTTCGATACTGGGGCTTCGCACTCTTTTCTTGCGGAGAGTTTCATCCGAAGGGTAGGAGTCGAGACTTTCTCGGCAGACGCGGAACTGAAAGTGCGCATGCCCAATGGGTCATCTATGACCACCGGGGCTAAAGGGCGCATCGGTTGGGAGCTAGACGGAGTTGACTTCGTTTTGGAAGCGGCAGTGTTGCCGTTAGTAGAGTTCGATGTCATTTTGGGCATGGACTGGCTTGCAGAGCAGCGCGCCAGCATTGATTGTTTATCCAAGGTAGTGACCCTAAAGAGTAAGGGGCAAGCGGAGGTCAAGTTTATGGGCCTTTGTGGAGTAGCCCATTCCCTAATTACGGCCATGCAAATGACACGGGCGGTTAACCAGGGAGGTGTGGTGCTGGTAGCATTGTTGGAGGTTCGTCTCTCCCAACTTTCGATTGAGGAAGTGCATGTGGTGGCAGAGTTCAAGGATGTGTTTCCGGATGAACTTCCTGGAGCGCCTCCTCGGCGGGAGATCGACTTCTCGATCGAGTTAATGCCGGAGGCTAGACCGATGTCGCGTCCCCCATTTAGGATGGCACCAAAGGAGTTAGCGGAACTTAAGGTACAGTTACAGGAACTGTTGGAGCAAGGGTATATTAGACCCAGTTCTTCACCGTGGAGCGCACCGGTGTTGTTTGTTAAGAAGAAAGACGGTAGCATGCGCCTATGCATAGACTACCGAGAGCTGAATAAATTGACCGTCAAGAATAAGTATCCGATTCCTCGGATAGACGATTTGTTTGACCAATTGGTGGGGTCAATGGTATACTCGAAGTTGGACTTGAAGTCAGGTTACTATCAGCTGCGAATTCGGGATGAGGACATACCCAAGACTGCTTTTGGGACAAGGTACGGACACTTTGAGTTTACGGTGATGCCGTTCGGGTTGACGAACGCACCATCGGTGTTCATGGATCTGATGAATCGAGTATTTCGGGACTACTAGGATTCGTTTGTGGTTGTCTTCATTGATGACATCTTAGTGTACTCAAAGTCTGAAGTGGAGCATGAGACCCACTTGAGAGTGGTCCTGCAAGTGTTGAGGGAGAACCAATTGTTTACAAAGTTCTCAAAGTGCGAGTTCTGGTTGGCCAAGGTGGCGTTTTTGGGCCACGTGATCAGTGGTGATGGGGTGGCAGTGGATCCAGCGAAAGTGGAGGCCATCAGAGATTGGCCGGTGTTGAGGACCGTGGAGGAAGTCCGAAGTTTTCTTGGACTAGCCGGGTATTATAAGAGATTCGTGGAGAATTTCTCGAAAATAGCTCTACCCCTTACCTCACTCACTCGCAAAGACCATAAGTTTGTGTGGACCCAAGAGTGCAGTCAAGCATTCGAGGCACTAAAGGAGAGGCTTATGATGGCTCCAATCCTGAGTTTACCGCAAGGGACCGATGGATTTCAGATTTTCAGTGACGCATCGGGATGCGGTTTGGGTTGCGTGTTGGTGCAACATGGCAAGGTAATAGCTTTTGGGTCTCGACAGCTGAAACCTCATGAGAGGAATTACCCCGTCCATGACTTGGAGTTGGCGGCGGTAATCTTCGCGTTGAAAATATGGCGACACTATGTGTATGGCGCAAGGGTGGAGATCTTCACGGACCATAAAAGCCTGAAGTATCTCTTAGATCAGAAGGACTTGAACATGCGGCAATGCAGATGGGTTGAATTTCTTGGAGACTATGAAGTGGCGATTCAGTATACGCCGGGTAAGGCCAATGTGGTGGCGGATGCGTTGAGTAGGAAGTACTCGGGGCAAGGAAATTGGATCGAAGCTCATGATGAGCGGTTGGTTCGGGAATGGGAGTCACTTGGGTTGGAATGTGCTGCGAGAGGCGAGTCTAGCGTGGCTCGGTTGAACTGGATTGAAGTGCAAAGCGACTTGTCCGATCGTATTCGGGAAGCGACTCGATTGGATGTGGAGTTTCAACCTTTTGTGTTGGAGGCTCAAAAGGGCGAGAGCAGCGCCTGGGAGATGATTGGGGGAATCTTGAGAAAGGATGGAAGGGTTTGTGTACCGCAGTTTGGCAATCTCCGTGAGGAGTTGATGTTTGAGGCTCACTTCTCAAAGTACTCCATTCACCCGGGCAGTACAAAGATGTACTTGGATATGAGGAAATCCTTTTGGTGGCCGGGGTTGAAGCGAGACGTAGCTTTGTATGTGAGTCATTGCCAAACATGTGCCTTGGTGAAGGCCGAGTGTCAGAAACCGGGCGGGTTCCTGAAGCCCCTTCCAATTCCTGAATGTAAATTTGAGGACATCTCCATGGACTTTGTGCATGGTTTGCCTAGATCGCAGCATGGTAATGATGTTATTTGGGTGATCGTGGATCGCCTAACCAAGGTGGCTCACTTCATCCCAAATCGGAAAGAGGACAGCGTGGAGAAGCTGGTGGAGTTGTATGTTCGCAACATTGTGCGACTGCACGGAGTTCCTAAAAGCATAGTCAGTGATCGAGATGGACGATTTACGTCCAAGGACTGGAGATTGGTTCAGAAGAGCTTGGGCACGAAGCTAAAGTTTAGTACGGCGTTCCATCCTCAAACTGATGGGAAAACGGAGAGAACGAACCGTACTATGGAGGACATGTTGAGGATGTGCGTTCTTGATTTTGGCAAGAGGTGTGAGGATCACCTCTTCATGGTAGAATTTGCGTACAACAACAGTTTTCAAGCTAGTATAAAGATGGCGCCATACGAAGCTTTGTATGGGAGGCGGTGTCGAACGCCAATGTCTTGGGCAGAGGCGGGAGACACCAAACTTTTGGGAAAGGATGCGGTAGTTGACGCTTGTGAGTTGGTACGGACCATCCAAGAGCGTATGAAGGTGGCGCAAGATAGGCAAGCAAAATATTTTAATGCTCGTCACCGGAAGTTGGAATTTACAGTTGGTGACTGTGTTTATCTGAAGGTCAAGCCGTTCAAAGGCGTCTCACGGATTCGCCGACTCAAGAAGTTGAGTCCAAGGTTTTTGGGGCCTTTTGAAATTGTTGAGCGGGTAGGAGAAGCAGCTTATCGGTTGGCATTGTCCGCAGACTTGGGTGGATTACATGACGTTTTCCACGTCTCCGCTTTGAGGAAAGCCTTGGTGGAGGCTAGCGTGGTGATAGAGCCGGCATCGGTGCCGATTGAGGAAGACTTGAGGACGCGAGTCCTCCCAATTGCTATAGAAGATTCGGAGACTCGGCAGTTGCGGAATAAAGAAGTCAAACTCGTGAAAGTTCGATGGGACAACTACGGTCGTGAGGAGTTCTCTTGGGAACGAGAACAGGCCATGCTAGAAGATTATCCAGAACTCTTCATGTCAGGTACAATTTGAGTTTTGTACCCTTTTGTTTTGAAATTTCGGGACTAAATTCTGTTAAGTGGGGGAGAGTTGTAACACCCCAGTTTTTGCAAGAGGTTTAGTCTACAGTTCTGAACATTTTTGGGTTTCTGGCAGGGGGCACACGGCCTGCGACACGGGCGTGTCGCAGGGCGTGTCGAGGCCGTGTCGACACTCGGCCCAAGTGTCGACACTTTCGCTCGACAAAGTGTCGAGAGTGGGGCACACGGCCTGCGACACGGGCGTGTCGCAGGGCGTGTCGAGGCCGTGTCGACACTCGGCCCAAGTGTCGACACATTCGCTCGACAAAGTGTCGAGACTGGGGCACACGGCCTGCGACACGGGCGTGTCGCAGGGCGTGTCCCGCTTGGTCGACGACCTTCGCTCGACGTTTTTCCGCGGTGTCGACACAAAGCCTGTCGATGGGTGTCGAGACTTGGCACACGGCTTGGGACACGGGCGTGTCCCAGGCCGTGTCATCTCTCGGGTTGGTTTCGGGGCCGTGTTGTTGGAGGCACGCGGCAGGCCACACAGCCGTATCACTGGGGACACGGGCGTGTCGGGTTGAACACGGGCATGTCGGATGCCCGTGTGCGGTTCCAGGCGCGTCGATTTGAGATGGCGAATGAGGCACACGGCCCTGGACACGGGCGTGTGCCAGGCCGTGTTCGGCCCAGGTCTTTTATTTTCCAGGCGAATCGTGGCCACTCTTTCCCAGATTTTGGGATCTGACGGCTCAGGATTGTTCTTGGGAAGTTAAGTCCGATTCTAGGGTGGGAAACCCTCATTTGTTGTCCAAGTCCTCTCTTTCTAAGTTCTTGAGAAAACTAGAGCAAGGAGGAAGAAGAAGAAGCCTTGGGCTGTAGGAAGGGTTTCGGAGCTCCAAATCGCGAGCCGAGTCCGGATCCTTGAAGCTTGGAGCGTTGCGAAGTTTTCCATCCGGCTATTTTGCCATGGCAAGGAAGAGGAGTCGGAAGATAACGACATCTCTCCTCTCGGTCCTTAGGATGCACGTATTAGCATCATTTAGTTTTCTTTCTCTCTAATTTTTGGGCACCAAACTCTCAAATGAGAGGGGTTTTGGTTTGCCAAGTTTCAAGAGGAACTTCCGGGTTGATTGAGTCCGTCCCCGACATATTTTGCATTAGAGATCCGCTTCGCTAGTGGATTAGGCATGGTGGGTGAAGCCGTAGTCGCGACCGTTAGTCCGACTCGGTGATGTTGCATACGAACTTAGGGATTCGTAGAGATTTTTCGTTGCGGCAAGATGCCGTTTGTGTTGTGGTGGTGATTGTCCCGTTTGCTTGAAAGGTACGTGCAGTCGGACCCGGGCAAGGTTAGCTCCTTGTGGCGGTAGATGGTTTCCTTGAGGGACAAGGTTAGCTCCGCACGAGTTGGAGATGGTTTTCTTGGTGCGCGGGAACGCTGCAGTACAATGAGGGATTATGATGTATTTAGTCTTGGTTTGTGTTGTGCCAAGGCGTGGCTATGTCTCCGTGGTCGGCTGGCTATCCCGTGACATATGCGTCATGTGTGGAGAGTATCCCGGCGAGACTAGTCCCCTTCTGTGAGACTGACGAGAATGCCAAGCTTGGGGCAAGCCCGGGCAAAGAGGCCATGAGCGGGTGGGGTCCAGCAAGGCTTCTTAGAATCGGTCGGTCTGTGTTTGTTGGAATCCTGACATGAGACGTCAGAGGTTGCAGGCAAGCCCGGGGCTAAGCCCACGAGCGGGTGGGGCCTTGGCAAGAATTCCTTGTGGCGGCCTGTGCGCCGTTTGAGGGAGAGGTGTCTCCCTTAGTGTTTGCGGCTTTATGCCAATGGGAAAATGTGAGTACCCAAATGATGTGATGTTGTGCTAGATGCATACGCAGTAGGGTACCTTGGGTGAAGCTCAGGTGTTGCATTCATGTTGCACAGTAGGCCCTTTCTTTATATGCTCAACCAGTAGAGAACGTGTTTGATGATTGAGACATCCAAGCCTGTTTTAATGCTTTTCTATTTATAGATGTTTATATTGCATATGAAGTGCTGACTTGCAGGTTGGAGGGTTCCCCGGGGTCCGTTAGGGGCGGCCGGGAGGAGATGTGTTGTTACACAGTTTGAGGTCAGCTTTTGCTGACCCACGTTACTAATAATTTTTACAGGTCAAGGATCGCATGCAGGAGCTAGCACGCCGGCCAGAAAGGCCTAAGCCCCATGAAGTGTTTTTCCCTCTTTTGTAGCACTTCAGTTATGATGATGTTTGTTTGAGACTATTTTGTCCGGCTTGCATACCGAGGTAGACTAGGAGTGCTGAGCACATTCATGTTTGATGTACTACTTTTCTTTGGACACTTGATGTAGGCCTTATGGCCATTTGTTTTACTCTTTAGTGGTGGATAACTTCTAGTCCTGTTCTGTTTCCGCTGTGTTGTGCAAAGTGTTTTGAGTTTGGGTAGCTATATCAACTTATAATGCTAAAGCTGTGGCGCCCGTATGTTGTGGGGCCCCGGCCGGACCCATATTATACGTTCACTACAGGGGAGGTATTACACCAGTCCGCCAAAGACCTCTACAGCAAAGCACCTGCTGTAACACCAGAGCTCGTTAAGGCCACAACCAAGCTCTAAGACCAGTCCGCAACAGCACAACCGTGGACACGCCAGTCCGCAAGCTTCCCGCGGACATGAGCCAAACCGCCAATTACACAAGCTTGCAACGCGGCCACTAAGCAATGCACCAGTCCGCAAGTCTCTATCCGCTCAGGCCGCTCCTTAGCTAAACCAAACAGCCAATGCCCTATCCGCAGATTCCAGGTCGCACAGTCTGCGGACTCTATGCAAACAACCCGCTCAGAACAGCCGGCTTCCACTAGACTTATCACTAGGCCGCAGTCCGCCCAGTCCGCCAATGTTGTCCGCCCAGGCCGCCCGGCCTGTCCCATCAACCACTTCCACTTCACATATTTCAACACTCCCCCTTGAAGTGAAAGTGGTGATCAAGCCCAACAAGCTGCACAAGCACTCAAAGGGACCCTTCGACAGTGGCTTCGTGAAGATGTCAGCAAGATTATCTTCACTCTGAACATGCCCGACCAACAGAGATCCCTCCAATACCTTCTCCCGTATGAAGTGGTGATCGATCTCAATGTGCTTGGTACTGGCGTGACACACTGAATTGTTTACCAGCTTGAGAGCACTCTCATTGTCACCCCGGAGTAAAGTTGGCCCTTGCACTTCTTCATGAATATCCTCTATAAGCCTCCTCAACCAGATGGCTTCCCGAGCAGCCAAGGCCGAAGCCTTATACTCTGCCTCCGTAGTTGAGACTGACACCGAGTCTTGCTTCTTGCTACACCACGAGATGTTAGCTGACCCGCAAGTGAACACATAACCTGAAGTCGACCTCTGATCATTCGAATCACCGCCATAGTCAGCATCCGTGTACCCAAGCAAGGAAAAATCTGAGTCCCTTCTATAGAGAAGTCTCATCTCAGAAGTTGACTTGACATACTTCAAGATATGCTTTGCCGCCACTAGATGAAATTGCCTTGGTTCAGCCATAAACCGACTTACTCGGCCAACAGCGTAAGCAATGTCTGGCCCTGTAATCGTCAGATAGATCAAGCTCCCAACAAGAGCTCTGAACATCAAGGGATCATGAAGAACTCTTCCCTCATCTCGTCGAAGCTTCTGCCCATGTTCCAGTGTAGTAGAGCACTTCTTCCCTTCGCCCATGCTGAACCGCTTCACAATGCGATCTGCATACCCTTTTTGGCTAATGAGAATCCCGCACTCCTTCCTCTCTACCTCAAGACCGAGAAAGTGGTGAAGCTCTCCCAAGTCTTTCATCTCAAACCGTATAGCAAGTTCAGCTCTGAGACTTGCTACTTCCCCCTCCGAATTCCCTGTGATGATCATGTCATCCACATACAGCAGGACCAAGACTTGTAGCTCCCCCTTCTTCTTGACAAACAAGCTGGAATCCGAGTTGGAAGCAAGGTATCCACAGAATTGCAAGTACTCTGCAATCTTCACATACCAAGCTCTAAGAGCTTGCTTCAACCTATAGAGAGCTTTCCTGAGTTTACAGACATAGTCCGGATGATCTTCAAAAACGAATCTGAGTGGCTGATCCATGAAGATGTCCTTGTCAATCTCTCCGTAAATAAAAGCATTCTTCACATCGAGTTGCCGCATTCTCCATCCCTTGCTAGCAGCCAAGGACATCACCACTCTAACTGAAGTCATCTTTGCAACTGGACTAAATGTCTCCTCATAGTCTTCTCCATACTGCTGTGAGAATCCTCTAGCGACCAGGCGAGCTTTGAATCTATCAATGCTCCCACCTGCCTTCTTCTTCAACCTTACACCCACTGGCAAGTGACCGGAGTAATGTCATCAACCTTGGGCACAAGGTCCCAGGTTTCATTCTTCTTCAGAGCATCAATCTCTTCCTTCATGTCATCTTCCCACTCCTTAACTCCAGTGGCCTCGTTGAAGGTTGCAGGCTCTCGCTCATCCAGAGGACCTGCAAAGAAGTAGGAGACAAAGCTGACTGCATTCCCATCACAGTACCGAGTCAGTGGCTTAATAACCCTCTTCGATCTCCGAAGGGTCGGCTCCTTACTCACTGCTTCCGTTGCTTCTTCGGGCTCAACTCCTACATGGGGCAAGCTTTGAGCAGTGCTCCCCCTGCTTCCTGAGCCATAAGGCCCAGCCTCGGAGTTAGAAGAAATAGGAGCTATTGGTGAAACAGCAAGCTCCTCTTCCAAGCCTTCAACAGCCACCACCGATGCTTCATCAACCTTGCTACTTCTGTTTAGCTCAACCGAGCCACCTCCATACGACGTCAGCTCGTCAAAGACAACATCTCTTGACACCACAAACTTCTTCGTCGCAGGATCCATACATTTCAATCCCTTCTTCCGCTCATCGTAGCCAACAAAGACAAGCTTCCTTGTCTTCGCATCCAGCTTAGTCCGTGAAGCATCCAGGACATGCACATAGCAGGTTGAACCGAACACCCTAAGGTGTCTGACACTCAGCTTCTCCTTCAGCAACAACTCAAAAGGAGTCTTCATGTTAATCAGGCTGAGCGGCATCCTATTGATGACATAAGCAGCACAAGACATCCCCTCTACCCAAAAGGACCTTGGAATATCTTTCGCATGAAGCCAGCATTTGCAGGTCTCCGTCAGATGACGGATCTTCCGCTCTGCTATCCCATTTTGTTGTGGAGTGTGAGCACAAGTAAGCTCTCGTTGGATCCCATACTTCCTGCAGAAGTTAGAAAACTCGGAGGAGATGAACTCACCACCGTTTTCCGATCTAAGCTTCTTGATCTGCAAGCCAAGCCGGCCTTCTACCAACTCCTTGAACTCCACAAACAATCGGAAGGCTTCTGACTTCTCCTTTAAGAAGTACACCCAAGTATACCTTGAGTAGTCATCAATCAAGACAAGCATGTGTCTGCTTCCACCAAGGCTGGCAATGACCGTTGGTCCCATCAAGTCGCCATGAATGCACTCCAATGGTAGCTTGCTCCTTGTTTGTGACTTATCAAACGGAAGGTGATGTGTCTTACCCTATTGACACCCCGCGCAAACATGTCTGTCACCAAAGGAGGACAACTTAGGCAACCCCTTCACCAAACATCTACTAGTCATCGCCTTCAGCTTGTCCATGCCTACATGCCCCAGCCTCTCATACCAGATAGCATCGCTATCGTTGGCCCTCATACGATCAACATAAGAATTTGTGACAAGAACAAATAAGTTCTTCACCCTCCTTCCTACATGAGCAACATCAGCCTTAATCGCTGATACGTTGCGAACGAACCTCACGTCTGTTGGCCCAAACAGAACGTGGTACTCAGCGTCCACCGCATTGGTCACCGAGAAGAGGTTCTTCTTCATGCCTGGTACGTGATACACACTCCTTAACGTGAGTGGCCCCTGATCACTACCCAAAGACACAACCCCCTATTTCTCTACTGCATAAATAATATTATCAGCAGTGATAATGGCTTCATTACCTGAGTATGCTTGCATGGAGATGAACTTCGTCTTATCTCCGGTCAGGTGATGACCACACCCGGAGTCCACGATCCACTTGCTGTTGAAGTCCTCAGCAGACAAGGCACGGACACAAATGCCCGTTATGAAAGCTCCGCCCCATTCTGCTTCCTCACTTCTTGAGCAAGCTTCCTCCTTTCCCGCAGCATGCCCAGGCTGCAGTTTGACCTTGCAGTCCCGCTTGAAGTGCCCTCGCTGATGACACCGGTAGCACTTCAGGTTCTTCTTCCAGTCCTTAGGAGCATTGCACCTCTCCGGCTGATAAGACGTTGAAGGCTCCTTCTCACCAGCGACCTGCTTCTTCTTCCTCTTCCCTTCCCATCCTTTCTTCTTGCCTGAGAAGAGAGCTTCGCTGCATTCCTGATTGATATTCACTCCAGCCATCTGTCTTGTCAAGCTCTCCTGTGAGGCAAGCAGGTTCTCAAGCTCCAGCAGAGATGACTGAGTAGCCCACCCTTGAATAGATGTCACAAAGGCCACATACTCCTCCCGCAAGCCGCGGATAATGTGTCTTTTCATCTTTGCCTCAGAGATAGGCTCATCAGGATCAAGTGCCGACAGCTCAGCACACAAGCTCTTCATCTTTAAGAAGTACTTCGAGATGGAAAGGTCTCCTTGAGTTGATCTAGCCAACTCATTCTCCAGAAACTGAAGTCGCGCCACATTCTTCCTATTGAACAACTCATCAATGGTTGTCTAAATATCAGCAGCCAACTCACATCCAATGATGTGATCAAACAGTTCTGGTGACATGGCCCTCTTGGGAATAAACTCCGCCTTAGCATTTATTTTTCTCCAGAGTCTAACCTGCTCAGCAGTACCAAACGCAGATGTAACTTCCTGCCCGTCGTCACCACTGACGACTTCCCATAGCTCCTCACCCAGAAGATAACTCTTCATGCACGACTTCCACTTCTTAAAGTTAGTCGACGTTAAGAGTTCAATGCACAGACCTCTTGCATAACTCCCTTCCATTGCAACACTTGTTAGCAACCTTTCAGAAGCTTCGAGCAACAACACAGGTTGAGCATCACTCAAGCACAGAGTAACAACACTGGTTGATCACCGCTAATGCAACTGAACCTCCCTCTGATACCATGTTGAATTTTCTGAAAGTGGTCAGCAAAGTAGCCCAAACGCCAAATTAATATCTTCGGAACTACCCAGTTCACACTCTGAACCAGCGAAAAACCAAGGACCAAGATTTAACACCAACAAACAATGGAAGCACAAGCAAATCTTTTATACATTCCACTCCTTTACAAGACGAGGTATACGTAGTGAGACATGATTTCGCTAGTACACAAGCTATCACAGAAAGTTACACAAAAACAATCCGGGCGGACAGCACTAGAGTCCGCCGAGACCGCCGAGGTCGCCAAGTCCGCTGAAGCTGCCCAAGCTATGCTGCAATCAGCCGAATAGACACGGAGTCCGCCGAAGCCGCGAGGCCGCGCGGACACACCGTTATTCGCCTCCTGCTGATGAACTGAGGAACAGACCGCCTACCCGTCTGAGACCGGCGGACAGGTTATTGAAGCTGACAAAGTTGAAACAGAGAACTGACAAGCCGCAGAGTGACCTGCTGAATCCGCAGAGACCGCACACTTCCAAGTACTTGACTGAAGTCAAAGCCAAACTCCTGGCTCCTTGAAGCTACCCGCGCGACCTGCACACAACAAACCGTCAGCTTTGAATCAATCCGCGCGGACAGAAAACTGAGACCGCAGCTCCTCGCCGAACCTAACTTACTGTTCACTCAAGTTACTATAGACGTGCTAGGGTGGGTCCTATTTATAGGCGAGGTGAGGAGTGTGGTCACCGCCCTAGAGATAGCGACACCGCCCTAGCCTGCGCGATAGCAAAACACCATCCGTCGAGTCCACAATGACTTAGCTGGATACCAAGGAATAAACTGCCAGGAGCAAGGCAACTTTAGCAAACCCTCTTCAGTCCGCCTAAGCTATGCGGACAAGGCATCAGCCAGCAAAGCCTACAACCACTGCAGGACAGCAACCCCCTTTAATGGATGTCCGCACAACCCCGAGACAGTCCGCATAGAACAAGACACAAGCCTCCATCCGCCACAAGTCCACTACCAAAGGCAGAGTTAGCAACAGTCCGCCCGGTCAACAGCGGACTTGACGGATACTGCGGACACCCTGGTCTTGGCACAGAGTGTGACCAAGTATAGAACCATCAAAGGCCTAATGCAAGCATGGCAGACATAGCTCCGTCCGCCAAACATCCTAGCACACAGACCGCCAGCAGTCCGCAAGCTACTCGCACGCCTGCCCAAAGCAACGGCCACCTCCCGGACTCCACACACCAGTCCGCCAAAGACCTCCACAGCAAAGCACCTGTTGTAACACAAGAGCTCGACAAGGCCACAACCAAGCTCTAAGCCCAGTCCACAACAGCACAACCGCAGACACGCCAGTTCGCAAGCTTCCCGTGGACATGAGCCAAACTGCCAATTACACAAGCTTGCAACGCGGCCACTAAGCAATGCAGCAGTCTGCAAGCCTCTATCCGCTCAGGCCGCTCCTTGGCTAAACCAAATAGCCAACGCCCTATCCGCAGATTTCAGGCCGCACAGTCCGCGGACTCCATGCAAACAACCCGCTCAGAACAGCCGGCTTCCACTAGACTTATCACTAGGCTGCAGTCCGCCCAGTCCGCCCAGTCCGCCAATGCTGTCCGCCCAGGCCGCCCGACCTGTCCCATCAACCACTTCCACTTAATAATTTTCAACACTCCCCCTTGAAGTGAGAAGTGGTGATCAAGCCCAACAAGCTGCGCAAGCGCTAAAAGGGCCCCTTCGACAGTGGCTTTGTGAAGATGTCAGCAATATTGTCTTCACTCCGAACATGCCCGACCAACAGAGATCCCTCCAACACCTTCTTCCGTATGAAGTGGTGATCGATCTCAATGTGCTTGGTCCTAGCGTGACACACTGGATTGTTTACCAGCTTGAGAGCACTCTCATTGTCACCCCGGAGTAAAATTGGCCCTTGCACTTCTTCATGAACATCCTCTATAAGCCTCCTCAACCAGATGGCTTCCCGAGCATCCAAGGCCGAAGCCTTATACTCTGCCTCCGTAGTTGAGACTGACACCGAGTCTTGCTTCTTGTTATACCACGAGATATTAGCTGACCCGCAAGTGAACACATAACATGAAGTCGACCTCCGATCATCCGAATCACCGCCATAGTCAGCATCCGTGTACCCAAGCAAGGCAAAATCCGAGTCCCTTTTATAGAGAAGTCTCATCTCAGAAGTTGACTTGACATACTTCAAGATATGCTTTGCTGCCACTAGATGAGATTGCCTTGGTTCAGCCATAAACCGACTTACTCGGCCAACAACGTAAGCAATGTCTAGCCTTGTAATCGTCAGATAGATCACGCTCCCAACAAGAGCCCTGAACATCAAGGGATCATGAAGAACCCTTCCCTCATCTCGTCGAAGCTTATGCCCATGTTCCAGTTGAGTAGAACACTTCTTCCCTTCGCCCATGCCAAACCGCTTCACAATGCGATCTGCATACCCTTTTTGGCTAATGAGAATCTCGCACTCCTTCCTCTCCACCTCAAGACCGAGAAAGTGGTGAAACTCTCCCAAGTCTTTCATCTCGAAGCGTATAGCAAGCTCGGCTCTGAGCCTTGCTACTTCCCCCTCTGAATTCCCTGTGATGATCATGTCATCCACATACAGCAGGACCAAGACTTGTAGCTCCCCCATCTTCTTGACGAACAAGCTGGAATCCGAGTTGGAAGCAAGGTATCCACAGAATTGCAAGTACTCTGCAATATTCCCATACCAAGCTCAAAGAGCTTGCTTCAACCCATAGAGAGCTTTCCTGAGTTTGCAGACATAGTCCGGATGATCTTCAGAAACGAATCCGAGTGGCTGATCCATGAAGATGTCCTTGTCAATCTCTCCATAAAGAAAGGCATTCTTCACATCGAGTTGCCACATTCTCCATCCCGTGCTAGCAGCCAAGGCCATCACCACTCTAACTGAAGTCATCTTTGCAACTGGACTAAATGTCTCCTCATAGTCTTCTTTATACTACTGTGAGAATCTTCTAGCGATCAGGCGAGCTTTGAATCTATCAATGCTCCCATCAGCCTTTTTCTTCAACTTATACACCCACTTGCAAGTGACCGGAGTAACGCCATCAACCTTGGGCACAAGGTCCCAGGTTTCATTCTTCTTCAGAGCATCAATCTCTTCCTTCATGGCATCTTCCCACTCCTTAACTCCAGTGGCCTCATTGAAGGTTACAGGCTCTCGCTCATCCAGAGGACCTGTAAAGAAGCAGGATACAAAGCTGACTGCATTCCCATCACAGTACCGAGTCGGTGGCTTAATAACCCTCTTTGATCTCTAAAGGGTCGGCTCTTTGCTCACTGCTTCCGTTGCTTCTTCGGGCTCAACTCCTACCTAGGGCAAGCTTTGAGCAGTGTTCCCCCTGCTTCCTGAGCCAGAAGGCTCAGCCTCGGAGTTAAAAGCAACGGGAGCTGCTAGTGAAACAGCAAGCTCCTCTTCCAAGCCTTCAGCAGCCACCACCGGTGCTTCATCAACCTTACTACTTCTGGTTAGCAAAACCGAGCCACCTTCATACGACGTCAGCTCGTCAAAGACAACGTCTCTTGACACCACGAACTTCTTTGTCGCAGGATCCATACATTTTCATCCCTTCTTCCACTCATCGTAGCCAACAAAGACAAGCTTCCTTGCCTTCGCATCCAGCTTAGTCTGTGAAGCATCCGGGACATGCACATAGCAGGTTGAACCGAACACCCTAAGATGTCCGACACTCGGCTTCTCCTTCAGCAACAACTCAAAAGGAGTCTTCATGTTGATCGGGCTGAGTGGCATCCTGTTGATGACATAAGCAGCACAAGACATCCCCTCCGCCCAAAAGGACCTTGGAATATCTTTCGCATGAAGCCAGCATTTGCAGGTCTCCGTCAGATGACGGATCTTCCGCTCCGCTATCCCATTTTGTTATGGAGTGTGAGCACAAGTAAGCTCTCGTTGGATCTCGTGCTTCCTGCAAAAGTTCGAAAACTCGGAGGAGATGAACTCACCACTGTTGTCCGTTCTAAGCTTCTTGATCTACAAGCCAAGCCGGCCTTCTACCAACTCCTTGAACTCCACAAACAACCTGAAGGCTTCTGACTTCTCCTTTAAGAAGTACACCCAAGTATACCTTGAGTAGTCATCAATCAAGACAAGCATGTATCTGCTTCCACCAAGGCAGGCAGTGACCATTGGTCTCATCAAGTTGCCATGAATGCACTCCAATGGTAGCTTGCTCCTTGTTTGTTACTTATCAAATGGAAGGCGATGTGCCTTACCGTATTGACACCCCGCACAAACATGCCCGTCACCAAAGGAGGACAACTTAGGCAACCCTTTCACCAAACATCTACTAGCCATCGCCTTCAGCTTGTCCATGCCTACATGCCCCAGCCTCTCATGCCAGATAGCAGCGCTATCGTTGGCCCTCATACAATCAACATAAGAATTTGTGACAAGAACAAATAAGTTCTTCACCCTCCTTCCTACATGAGCAACATCAGCCTTAACCGCTGATACGTTGCGAACGAACCTCACGTCTGTTGGCCCAAACAGAACGTAGTACCCAGCGTCCATCGCATTGGTCACTGAGAAGAGGTTCTTCTTCATGCCCGGTACGTGATACACACTCCTTAACGTGAGTGGCCCCTGATCACTACCCAAAGACACAACCCCCTCTTTCTCTACTACATAAACAGTATTATCAGCAGTGATAATGACTTCATTACCTGAGTATGCTTGCATGGAGGTGAACTTCGTCTTGTCTCTGGTCAAATGATGACCACACCCGGAGTCCACGATCCACTCGCTGTTGAAGTCCTCAACAGACAAGGCACGGACACAAGTGCCCGTTATGAAAGCTCCGCCCCATTCTGCTTCCTCACTTCTCGAGCAAGCTTCCTCCTTTCCCGCAGCATGCCCAGGTTGCAGTTTGACCTTGCAGTCCCGCTTGAAGTGCCCTCGTTGATGACACCGGTAGCACTTCAGGTTCTTCTTCCAGTCCTTAGGAGCATTGCTCCTCTCCGGTTGATAAGACGTTGAAGGCTCCTTCTCACCAGCGACCTGCTTCTTCTTCTTCTTCCCTTCCCATCCTTTCTTCTTGCCTGAGAAGAGAGCTTCGCTGCCTTCCTGATTGATATTCACTTCAGCCATCTGCCTTGCTAAGCTCTCCTGTGAGGCAAGCAGGTTCTCAAGCTCCAGCAGAGATGGCTGAGTAGCCCACCCTTGAACAGATATCACAAAGTCCACATACTCCTTCCGCAAGTCGCGGATAATGTGCCTTTTCATCTTTGCCTCAGAGATAGGCTCATCAGGATCAAGTGCCGACAGCTCAGCACACAAGCTCTTCATCTTTAAGAAGTACTTCGAGATGGAAAGGTCTCCTTGAGTTGATCTAGCCAACTCATTCTCCAGAAACTGAAGTCGCGCCACATTCTTCTTATTGAACAACTCATCAATGGTTGTCCAAATATCAGCAGCCGACTCACATCCAATGATGTGATCAAACAGTTATGGTGTCACAGCCCTCTTGAGAATAAACTCCGCCTTAGCATTTGTTTTTCTCCAGAGCTTAACCTGCTAAGCAGTACCAAACGTAGTTGTAACTTCCTGCCTGTCGTCACCACCGTCGACTTCCCATAGCTCCTCACCCAGAAGATAACTCTTCATGCATGACTTTCACTTCTTAAAGTTAGTCGGCGTTAAGAGTTCAATGCCCAGACCTCTTACATAACTCCCTTCCATTGCAACACTTGTTAGCAACCTTTCAGAAGCTTCGAGCAACAACACAGGTTGAGCACCACTCAAGCACAGAGTAACAACACTGGTTGATCACCGCTCATGCAACTGAACCTCCCTCTGATACCATGTTGAATTTTCTCAAAGTGGTCAGCAGGGTAGCACAAACGCCAAATTAATATCTTCGGAACTACCCAGTTCACACTCTAAACTAGCGGAAAACCAAGGACCAAGGTTTAACACCAACAAACAATGAAAACACAAGCACATCTTTTATACATTCCACTTCTTTATAAGACGAGGTATACGTAGCGAG
Organism: Platanthera guangdongensis; assembly: GCA_039583875.1. Taxonomy (NCBI): domain Eukaryota; kingdom Viridiplantae; phylum Streptophyta; class Magnoliopsida; order Asparagales; family Orchidaceae; genus Platanthera; species Platanthera guangdongensis. The sequence continues at coordinate 162,897,652 of CM077159.1, forward strand.
ACATGATTTCGCTAGTACACAAGCTATCATAGAAAGTTACACAAAAACAAGCCAGGCAGACAGCACCGGAGTCCGCCGAGACCGCCGAGGTCGCCAAGTCTGCCGAAGCCGCCCGAGATATGCTACAATGTGCTGAATAGACACGGAGTCCGCCTAAGCCGTGAGGCTGCTCAGACACACCGTTATTCGCCTCCTGTTGATGAACTGAGGAACAGACCGCCTACCCTCCTGAGACCGGCGGACAAGTTATTGAAGCTGGCAAAGTTAAAACAGAGAACAGATAAGCCGCAGAGCGACCTGTTGAATCCGCAGAGACCGCACACTTCCAAGTACTTGACCGAAGTCAAAGCCAAACTCCTGGCTCCTTGAAGCTACCCGCGCGACCTGCACACAGCAAACCGTCAGCTCTGAATCAATCCGCGCGGACAGAAAATTGAGACCGCAGCTCCTCACCGAACCCAACTTACTGTTCACTCAAGTTACTGTAGACGTGTCAGGGAGGGTCCTATTTATAGGCGAGGTGAGGAGTGTGGTCACCGCCCTAGAGATAGCGACACCGCCCTAGCCCGCGCGATAGCAAAACACCGTCCGCCGAGTCCGCAACGACTTAGCCGGATACCAAGGAATAAACCGCCAGGAGCAAGGCAACTTTGGCGAACCCTCTTCAGTCCGCCTAAGCTATGCGGACAAGGCATTAGCCCGCAAAGCCTATAACCACTGCAGGACAGCAACCCCCTTCAATGGCTGTCCGCACAACCCCGAGGCAGTCCGCATAGAACAAGACACAACCCTCCATCCGCCACAAGTCCACGACCAAAGGCAGAGTTAGCAACAGTCCGCCCGGTCAACAGCAGACTTGGCGGATACTGCGGACACCCTAGTCTTGGCACAGAGTGTGACCAAGTCCAGAACTATCAAAGGCCTAATGCGAGCATGGCGGACATAGCTCCGTCCGCCAAACATCCTAGCACACAGACCACCAGCAGTCCGCAAGCTACTCGCACACATGCCCAAAGCAATGACCACCTCCCGTACTCCACACACCAGTCCGCCAAAGACCTCCACAGCAAACCACCTGCTGTAACACCAGAGCTCGACAAGGCCACAGCCAAGCTCTAAGCCCAGTCCGCAACAGCACAATCGCAGACACGCCAGTCCGCAAGCTTCCCGCGAACATGAGTCAAACCGCCAATTACACAAGCTTGCAACGCGACCACTAAGCAATGCACCAGTCCGCAAGCCTCTATCCGCTCAGGCCGCTCCTTGGCTAAACCAAACAGCCAATGCCCTATCCGCAGATTCCAGGCCGCACAGTCCGCGGACTCCATGCAAACAACCCGCTCAGAACAGCCGGCTTTCACTAGACTTATCACTAGGCCGCAGTCCGCCCAGTCCGCCAATGTTGTCCGCCCAGGCCGCCCGGCCTGTCCCATCAACCACTTCCACTTCACAATTTTCAACAAGTCAGTGGTGTTGGACTCGAGTGGTCAATACGAAGTCAACGGAAGTCGCCCCAGTTATACAACCCCATATCCGGCGAGTGAGGTCTCCAGGAACCAGATCGGCAGGTTTAGATTGCCCAGGCAGCAGGCGAGCTTGGCAGGGAAATCTGAAGGTCGAGCTCGACATTCGTCGACCCCGAGCTCGGCATCCGCCTTGTCAAGCCCGGGTTTCGTCAAGCTGAGCTCGACTAATGAAGGAAGATCGAAGGGCGAGCACAATAGTATGTTGGCACTCGTCCTATTGAGCTCAGCAGACAGCAGGCGAGCAGGACCTTCAGGGATGGCCGAGCTCCTCAGCTCGCCCAGTCTATGAGGTATTTTTTACCATTTTGCCCCCGCTGGCCTGCCCATAGCCCTTCAGAACAGCGGAGTTACACTGTTGGCAGGCCAACCTGGACTGCACATAGCCATTCAGGACAGCGGGAGTTGGCTATTTGCAGACCGTTTTCAGAAATCTATAAATAGGACCCAAGGGGTATCTCAGAAAGCATGCTTCTTATGCCCTCTTGCTCCATCTCTCGAGTGCTTTCTGAGGATACCTTAGCTCGGCCTTTGGCTAAGGAGGGGAAGCGCTCTAAGATCTTTCGGGTGTGTGGTGGGTCCTCCCGCCGAGCCCTTGGGTCAGTTCTTCTTTGCTTCCTTTGTTGTTTTGCTTGCAGGAGAGAAGTAGGTGCGCGATCACCCCTTCCCCAAGGGTGAACTCCACAAGAGACTGATTTTCAGTTTCAACATTTTGGTGCGGTGAGCGTGGAGCGTGGTCAGTACAGAAAACCTTCAGTGAGCTCGATGACAGGAGGACAAGGATCTGACAGGTCGGACTCGCCACCCCCCCCCCCCCCACCTCTGGCCACGGTGGGGATGTTCGAAGATTTCAGGAACGAGGTGTTGGGCCTCGTCAAGTTCGCACTCGGCGCACGGGCCGAGTGCTCGACTCCAGCTGCCCAGATCGCAACTGCCCCCTCTCTGGGTGAGGACGCCCCAGCAGGCGAGCTGGGAAGGAAGTGGCCAAGGAGGGCCGGGGTGCGAGCTCCCCGGGCGCGTGCTCTTCCCCAGATTGATAGGAGGAGGCCGGATCGGCGAGCTGGGCCCGCGAGATGGGTCAGCTCACCTAGTAGTGGGAGGCAACCCCTTTACCGAGTTGGTCTCTTCCGCTCCAGTTCCAGAGGGGTTCAGGGAACCCGAGATGTCCTACTACACCGAGAAGGGAGACCCGATCCAACACGTCCAGTGGTTTGAGGACGTGGTCTCGATCCGGCAAATGTTGGATGGGTTCAAGTGCCGACTCTTCGTTATCACCCTCAAGAAGAAGACGAGGGAGTGGTTTCACCAACTGCTGGTCAGCTCCATCTACTGCTTCGAGGACCTGTGCTGGGGGTTCATGTTGAGGTTCACTACCTCGAGGAGGAGGAAGAAGGAGTCGGAGTCCCTGTTCCACATCAAGCAGGGAGTGAATGAGATGTTGGGAAGCTATGTCGACCGGTTCCAGGAGGAGGTCACCCAAGTCCAGGAGATGCCGGGCTACAGTCTAATGATGGCTTTCACCCTGAGACTGCAGCAGGGTTTCTTCATGATGGAGTTAAAGAGAGTGCCCCCCTCTCCTACGAGGAGCTGATGGAGAGCGCGGCGAGAGAAGTCGACGGGGAGGCATCGAATCCGGAATTCGCCCGGAAGCTGGCCAGGTGGGCCACGGAGGAAGAGAAGGAGTCAAGAGGCGGAAGAGGGCAGGAGGAGAGGAGAGTCGAGCCCCGGCAGAGGGAGCAGAGGCAGCTCCAAGGGCATCAGCATCCCAGGTGGGGGCGTAAGGAGCAAGACCATCGGTTGGGCTGGAGGCCCGAGTGGCAAGAGTAGGGGCCACGGAGAGGGTACCAATGAATGGACCGTCATCAAGGGGGACAAGATCAATTCCACCCCCCGGGTTGGAGGTGGGATAAGAGGCCCTCCACTCCCCGATCAAGAACAGGCTATGGCCATAGCCATAGGGGAGAGGAGGAGACTAGCAAGGAGGAGGAGAGAAGTTAGGGTGGAGTTGCCCTACTGCGACTTTCATCAAGAGGAAGGGCACGCCACAGCCAAGTGCCCAGAGTTCCTCGAGATGAGGGGAAACAGGGAGCAGCAGCAGCAGGGGCGCCAGGAGATGAGAATCGAGTAGGTCCTGCCTCGGGCAGAGGAGGACCGTTGTGAAGACCGGGTGGACGTCGGGACCCGAGGAGGGATTGGGGTGATCCATGGGGGGTGGGGGTTGAGGCTTCCCGGAGGGTGAGCCTCCATACCATGTATTGTCGGAGCGTTGGCTCCACATCCCAAACCCCACCCCCAGAAGAGAGGATCACCTTCTCAAGGAGCGATTGCCGGATCATGAGGATCCATTTTGCGATGCGCTGGACATCCAGATGGCCATCAAAAATTTCACCGTCTCCCGGATCCTTGTCGACAACAGAAGCTCCATCAATGTCATCTTTAAGAAGGCATTTGGCGCAATGAAGGTGGAGGCGAAGAGGGTGTTGGCCTCAGATGGGCCTTTGTTTGGCTTTTCGGGGGAGAGGAAGGAGGTAGAAGGAGGAGTAGGACTCCATGTCACCCTGGGGGGCAGTCCCGGAACTGTAGGTTCGTCATCGTGGATGCCCCCATCAGCTACAGTGCCATCTTTGGGAGGCCCCTCATCAGCGCCTTCCGCTGTGTCCCCTCGTCATTCCATCAATGCTTAAAGTTCAATGCTGAGGGGATCCAGGTCCGCGTCAGGGGGGACCCCAAAGTGGGGCGGGAGTGGTACGTCACCGCCGTGAACTCCATCTCTTGGCAGGAGGGAGCCGAGGATATGGAGCGAAGGATGGAGGAGGCAGAGCAGGAAGCTGGCGGGGAGGAGATGGAGGTGGAGAGTTGCACCGAGGTTGAGGTGGCAGGAGGAGATCGGGAGGATTCGGCCAAGGCAATGGCTGTGGAGGAAGAGGTGGAGGCGGAGGTCCTCATCCCAGGGGAGAGGGATGTTGGAGAATGGGGGGAGCAATCTAGGTTGGAGGCTGCGGAAGAGGTGGTGGAGTTGGAGGTCCTCACCCGTGGTGGAAAGGTAGAGAAGGTCCGCGTCAGCGGAGGGCTGACCCCGGAGGCCCAAGGCAGGATGCTGGCATGCATCTAAAAGAACGTGGACATCTTCGCATGGAGTGCTGCGGAGATGTCGGGGGTTGATGCAGATGTGGCCTGCCACCGCCTCAACTTGGACCCGGGAGCACGCCTCGTCCAACAAAAGAAGAGATCCACCACGGACAAGCTGGTCGAGCCCATCAGAGAGGAGGTGGCAAAGCTTCTCAAGGTCGGCTTCGTGTCCGAGATCCAATACCCTGGCTGAGTCTCCAATGTAGTCATGGTTAAAAAGGGATACGGCCGGTGGCGTATGTGTGTCGATTTTTCCTTGCTTAATAAATCTTGTGCTAAGGACTCTTATCCCTTGCCTCGGATCGACGCGCTAGTTGACTCAGTCGTTGGTTTTTCTGTAATGAGTTTTCTAGATGCATTTTCAGGTTATCATCAAATCAGGATGCACCCCCGATGTCAAGGACGTCTCGTTCATCACGGGGGATGGATGCTACTGTTACAAAATGATGTCATTTGGGCTGAAGAACACCTGGGCAACCTATCAAAAGATGATGGACCGGGTCTTCAAAGAACAGAAGGGGAGGAACTTGGAGGTATACGTAGATGATCTCATGATCAAGAGTCAGGATGTGGACTCCCACCTCCAAGACCTAGAGGAGACCTTTGTCACCCTGCGCAAGTACAAGATGCGATTGAACCCCCTAAAGTGTGTCTTCGGGGCCAGCAGGGGAAAGTTCTTGGGGCACCTCCTCACCCCCGCGGGGTCGAACCAAATCCTGATAAGGTCAAGGCTATCATAGAGCTGGGGTCGCCGCGGAATACTCTGATTCTGGGCCAGTGTAATAATCAGAATCTTCAGATAAGCTTTTTACCTTACTTGGACCAGGCTGATCCTGGCAGTGATCTTCATCAGTCAGGGTCATCAACCCTTTGCACTGATGATCTTTAGTTCCATTTATTGAGTCCAGCAATTGCAAGAACTCAGTCTCTTTTTCTGTTACAAACAGACCAATATAAGCTTCAGCAACAGATTCAGAATCTGAAGATGATGGATCTGTTCAGCTTTTCTCTTTCTTTGCTACAAGGGATTTCTCCTTCTTGTTCTTATACTGAGACTTCTTCTTATCTGCAGATTCCTTTCTTTTGTCTGGACAATCAGCTACTACATGTCCAGATCTGTTGCAGTAATATCACACAATCTTTGTAGTTGTTGATTTGCTAGATTTTGACAAACTCTTGTCCTTTCTAGATGACTTTCTTTTCTAATAATATTAATCCTTGGACTGAGAGGAGGATGGCTTAGTTCCCCACTGCTTCTTCTTCAAAAATCTCTGAAACTGCCTTGTGAAGACAACAAAGTTCTCATCAGAATGATTGCTGTCTAAGGTGTGACTATCAGAACTTTCAGAGATCACTTCTGCAGCTTTCTTAGAAGGAGATGGAGACATCCTCCTGTCCTTTCTTGTGGCTTCTGCCTTGAAGGCCACCGACTTTTCTCTATGGTCAACTTTAGTACTTTTCTCTTCCTCTTTTCTGGCCATGATTTGCATTTCATAAGAAAGCAATTTGCCAAATAGTGTTGGAGGAGAGATTTCTGCCAGTCTGGCCACTTCCCTGATGACACGGATATTGGTGTCCCAATCCTTAGTCAAAGATCTAAAGAATTTATCATTCAACTCATATGTACTAAATACCCTTCCATATGACATTAGTTCATTCACAATTCTGAAGAACTTCTTGTAACATTCAGTGATGTTGTCTGATTTGCTTTGTCTGAAGCTCTCATATTCCTGATTAAGCATTGACTATCTATCTTGTCTAACTTCTTCTAATCCCTCCATGTAGACTATCAATGTGTCGCACATCTTCTTGAAGGTTTTATAGTGAATCAGATTTTGGAATGTTGAGTCATCTATGACACTCACTATAATATTCTGAGCTCTCTTGTCCATAGTAGCCAAGATAATCTCATCCTTAGTCATTTCTGAAAAATCTTTTGGTGTCCTCTGATTAGCATCAAGAACTGAGACTTTCATTGGAATATAAGGTCCTTCCTTAATAGTTATATATATTCTTGGATCAGATGCTTCCATAAACAATCTGATCCTTTTTTTTCATATTCCAAAGATTTCTTTCCTGCATATGGGCAACTTCATGGAACCAAGTTCCTTATGATTTTCTCCTGAACCCATCTTTTCTAATTTATTCTGCCTTACAGATCTTACTCAGACTGTTAAATCTATCTTTGAGTAACCTCGCTTTGATACCACTTGAAATAATTGGTTTCAAGATAACCTAAAACACCTAGAGGGGGGTGAATAGGTACAATTCCTTTTTACTCTAAGACAGAATATTAATTCAGTTAATCAAATAGAATCAAACAGTTCTATAGCTACCACATCACAGAAATCACACAATCACACAGGCCTGCACATAAAGACCCCGGTCCCGGTCCTGGGCAGGACCGGTCTTTTGGGACACCGGTCCCGGACCGGTCCTGCCCAAACCGGTCCCGGTCCGGGACCGGTTTTACCTTTGAAAACCGGGACCGTCTGGGACCGGAAGGACCGGTCCTAACCGGTCCCAGACCGGGACTGGTTAATTAAAATAATTATTTTAATTATTATTTTTAATATTATTATATTTCAATTTTAATGATTTAATTAAATTAAATATTAACATGTAATAATTTGAAATGCAAAATTGCAAAGTAAATAAAATTTTTTATTAAATTTGAAATCAAACTACAAAATACAAATTACAAATTATAATACAAAATCAAAATACGAACATTTTTATTAAATTTGAAATTATATTACAAAATACAAATTCAAAATTTTGAGTTGAGCAATGAGCCTTGGACTCGTCTTCATTCTGCGGCGCTCCCCAGATTTAAGTTATTAAGCTCGTCTTCAACTTCAGACTCACTGTCTTCAATTGACGAGACGTGTTGTCTTCTCCTCAAAGCGTCCAAATGGTCCTTGTAGCAAATGCAAATCTCCAAAGATTCTTCGGTAAAACGGCTCCTTCGCTCGTTCAGAATCCTGCCACTCAAAGAAAATGCAGACTACGAAGCTACCATACTAGCTTGGATGGTTAGTAAATCACGGGCCATTAAGGCCAAAATAGGATAATTATTACATTTAATTTTCCACCATTTTAAAATATCAAAATTTTTTATTTCGTACGCGGTCATAAAATCTTGAAACTGTGTTTTGCTATATAAACCTAATTCGTTTAAAGTACTCGAAGTTCGTTGTTTTTTCTTCGAAGCTAATTCTAAAATCTATTTTTCAAAATATCTTTTGTTCGAGGGGCGGTGGATTCCTCGCGAGGTCGCAATCCATATAGTTGATCGTAATAATTATATAGGCGAGTAAAATCAGAATTAAATTTTGCAACACTAACGTTGTGAAAATCACTAGAAGATTCGTTTAACTCTAAATTTCGATTAATTTCCTCTATAAAATTTTCAACGCTGTCTACACCCATTAAAGGGTTTAAAGCCGCAACACAAGAAAACATAGGTGGCATATGCGTATAATATTTTAAAAAACTTTTCCTCCATTACTAATATTAACGGACGTCACATTGGGTTAATTTTGTAAGTTTTAAACATTTCAGTAATTAATAAAAAAATTTCAATAACAAGCGAGCTAGTAGGATAATAAACGCCAGATAAAATAGTTGTTGCCCGATAAAAACTTTCTAATAAATTTACGTAATCTTCGATTATAGCCCAATCTGACGCATCTAAATCATGTGATTCTTCTACACTATTATAAAATTCTATCAATAACGATTTTTGTGACAAAGCCCGTTTTAACATTTTGTACGTGGAATTCCATCGTACCGGCATATCATAAGATGGACCCAAAAATTTTTTACCCTGTGCTATAACAAATTTTTTGAAATCTTGTTTTTGTCGTTTTGAACTATAAATAACTCGTAACATCGTACGTATTTTAATAACATAATTTTTCATAAAATTTAAACTATCTTGCACAATTAAATTAAGAACGTGACATACACAACGTGTATGAAAAAAAATATCATCTAGCATAGGTTTCAAATCATTAATCAAATATTTAATAGTCATATTATTATTCGAGGCATTATCAAACGAAATACTTAAAATTTTATCTTTTATTTTAAAATATCTAATACACTTAATAATCACCTGATAAATAGCTTTACCGGTGTGCGGATATTCAAAACCTTCAAAACAAATTATACGTTTATTTAATTCCCAACTATCGGGATCGACCCAGTGACAAGTTATGCAAATATACGAAAGACCATCAACTAAACCGCTAGTCCAAACGTCGCTCGTTAAACTAACTCGACCGTCGAATGTTTCAAAAAAATTTTGTAAAAATAATTTTGATTGCAGGTAAGCTTGTAAAGCATCACGTCAAGTTGTAGTACGACTTTTGTAAGACCCCCCCTCCCCCTTACCAAGGAGGGCTACCGGATCTTATGCCCAGAACCGCCGTCTTACGGTGGCACTAACTCACGGGTTAGTCGACACCGCAACACGCCGATCCTGCCGGCTAGTACGATCATAAACCTGTAGGCCAATATGAGAAGAAAGAAGTAAAACTGTATATGTAAAAATACCAGTCCACAAGCCACAGCACAATCATGAAAAAGAGATGAATAGTACAACATAATAGTTCACAAATAAGTACAAATGAAAGAGTAAAAAGGGCTTATGCCCTGTACAACAAATCTCTCTCTCTCACAAAATCATAAATGCGGAAGCTATGCTAGAACATCGGATCTCGTCCCACCTGAGGACGCACAGTAGTGGTAGTAGCCTGCTGAAGTGGTATCTGCTCCTCATGTCCTGCCTCCTCGACGTGCTGGTGCTCCATCTCCACGGGCTCCTAAAAATAGTTGGTCACCGACCATTAGTCAAAAGACTAAGTCGTTTCCTCCGCACCTCGCCCCGCAGCTCCTAGGCACCGAGCGGGAGGACGAAGCGGAGGACAACAAGGGGTAGCAAGGTGGAAGCAGGTGACAATATCTAACTAATGCTGTAATAAGTACTGTAATTCTACTCTAGCAATTCTATGCACGGTACAAGTAGTAAGTAAGAGCAGTGTAGAAAAGAAAAGTAAAGAAGCAGTAGTATGAACAAGTAAATAAGCTAAGCTACCACTATGCTATCATCACAAACGTACCCTAACTTATATAAATGCCCATACAAATATATAAGTTAGGGTTTCCAGGAAATTTAACTTATCATATAAAAGAGCCCATACTAATTTATATGATAAGGATCTATGAAGCGTATGACCTAATATGAATGAATGATATGATGCAATTTTTATGCGCAGGCAAGTGCAACTCACACACAACGACTCTGTGATCACAGACCTTTAGTTCCCACTTTTTGAGAGCTAGCATCACTCTCGGGTACCACCGATGTGGCTACGGCAGCAGCGGAGCGGGCGTCTCCGCTTCTAGACCGGTATGCACACTACCAAGCCTTAGACTCCTCTCATACGCCTCTGTACACGTCCAAGGTGCACTCTAGAGTCTCGCGTACGTACTTTGCTGACAAACCCGTCAGTCTTGTTGGGTCGGATGTGTGTTATCGGGGACCGTCCTCCAGACCGCAGTGTAAAACAACCCACTGGCCCCTCTAACTCCCACAACCGCCTGGTGCACCGTACTGCCATCGGTGTGACGAACGGCCAGTACCGCATGCCCCGCCACGATATTTATGCACATGCAAGTAATTCATACCGAGCCTCCTGCTCGCAGGACCAAAACCCGTCCTGAATCCCTCAACCCAAACCCGGGTGAGAACGCACATTAGTGCCTTGTGTCAACTCCCTCAAACCCCAAACGGGTGAGCATATATCATGAATCTCTCCAGCCCCCACACGGGCGAGAAGGTACAACAATGTCCTAACCTATTAAACTACTCTTGTCTACGGTTTATTATACTTAGAGATTTAAGGTTAATCCCAGGACTGCCCCCGGTATTCCCTGTGAAGGGCTCTCAAGGGGCACTAGGAACTGTGTTGGGATTACGCCCAGCGTTCCCTTTCGTAAGGATACTTATTTTAGTTGATGACTACTCATGTATCTCCCCAGCTCTCCTTATTGCTCTAGTACAACCCTAGTGGCTTAAGGTGTTACCGGGATGCCGACGGTCTTCCGCCAACCCCCATTCCAATTGCTAACTAAGACTTGCACTTTTGATCCCTCACTAAGGCAACTCTACCCACCAGGGTTACTCATGTTGAACTCTCCCTTATTTCTGCCGATAATCAATCCCCTGGTAATCACCTAAGGCAAGATCTATTTGTGTTATATGCAGACCATGACCTATGATTACCCTAAAAATGGGATCTTCCAAACCTTAAGGCATCTTGCCTCTAAATATTTATACTAAGGTGCTATGGACTAAGGGAACTACCCTAAGAATTCTCATAATTTTCCTTGGCAAAATAGTCCTTTAATTAATTCTTTTAATTTAAATGCTAGGTCACTTTACACATGAAGTAGTTTGATTAAGTATCCACTGACCTAGGGAATTTTTTCTGAGATGTATATTGACAAAATATTGCTGCCTACAGAATTTCATAATTTTCCTTAAATTATTTATTATCATTTTCAATTTAATATCAATTCCACAAAAATTCCATTTTCCAAATGATGTATAGGCATTATGTACACAAAAATTCGAGAAAACTTACAGAGGTTTTAGGACACTAATTTATGACTATTGGCAGAGAATAATCAACATTTAATGTAAGATGGCCTATAGGATTCCATTATAAGATATTTACCAAAATGCCATTATACTAATTTAACACAAATAATGCATCCATTAAATTATGAGAAATTTGTGCAAGACTAATAATAACATTTTATGACAGTAGAATAATTTCCAAATTTTTCAGAGGTATAAATCCATCATTTCAAGAATTTACAAAATAAGGGTAAAATGGGGAATTTAGGGTATCTACTCCAAAAGTTCTTCAAAACAGAGAAATCATATTTTTCCTAAGTCAAATGTGATGTTAGCTATGCCTTGGCAAAGTTGTTTGGATTTGTACTTGAATAAATCCTATTTTCCAATTTTATCTCCAAAATAGCTATATTTAAAATAAATTCCAATAAATGGAATTTTGATTCCAAAAATTCCATCATTAGTTTGAGGGATGAAATTTACCCTAATGAACTACTGTAAATAATTTCATGACTCTTGCATGTCACCATTGGGCTAAATACACCAATTTGCATTTTTGCTATTTGCACACCAAGGCTAAACATAGGCTAGCACATGCAAGTGTATTTCCCCAACATGCAGTGAACCCAAGGTGCTGAAAATTTTATCATGCACCAAGGATGACCCCACTGACCCACCACCAAAATATGGGGCCATGGGGAGGAGTAGAACTCCATATATGTCATTTATTTATATTTTGATATTTTACCAAACACTATAGGAAAATATTCTCTAAAAATTCCTAAATTTTGGCATGAGCTAAGTATGTCCTAGTCATGAATGTGCCCAAAATTTGGGGCCATGGTGACTAATATTGTGACCAGGGCATCCAATTTAATTTCTGCCCTAGTCTAGGACCAGTCCTAGGAGAAATGTCCTACAGGACTGTACACTACACCGAAATGTAAGTTTATGGTGGCATATTAAAGGTAAGACCCTAGGCTACATTTTTCATTAAGAGGCTAAGTTCTGGAAATGCATCTAAGAGGCCTAAATTTAACATGCAATGTGACTGAAAAAGTGTGACAGAATCATACACTATTTATCCATAATTAAATTAAATCATTTATTTCTGTAGCACGAATCTTAAAGTAAAACCGACGGGATCTGGTCATCGTCCCCGATGATTTAACGGCCACGATTGTTTCTTCCTGGACGATGTTGGCTGGCCTTTTCCGGCCAGCTGAGCCACCACCACCGCCGGCGGATATCGCCACCACCTTCGTTAAGGTGGGGGCTAGCGTTTCCCGGCGGTGGGGCCGCCGGAGTTGGCTCCTCCGGCGAACCCGAGCAAGAAAAGAAATGCCCGATTTTCACCATTTCCTCTCATGGCATCGGGCTCGATTGAGCCCGATATCTCCCTAGATCGATCTAGAAAGTTAGTACGGGAAGAGGTGAGGTGAAACACACCTGAATCGAGGCTTGGCTGCGGGTCAGGCGGCGGTTTGTCGTGGTGGTGGTGCGCCGGCGAGCTCCACCCCGAAAGCTCAATTCTCCACCGTTCTCCATGATTAAGCAGTCGAATTCCGCTCCTCTCGGCCTTCTGAAGCTAATGGTGAGCTCTGTTTGGACTGAGGTGGGCTATAAGTGGAGTTAACTCCAATGTTAGCTCGGTTTTGAGCTTTGGAGGTTTCACCCAGCTGCCATGTGGCTCACAGCCCTGGTATCCTGCTGGAAATGAATAGGGGAGGTCGGCCACCTGGTTTTGGGCAGCCAAAACCAGCTGATGGGGTGGCCATGTGGCCATTATTCCCTTCATTCCCCTTTCTCTCTCTTCTTTTCCTAAAAATTCCAATTTTACCCCCTTGCATGTACTCTCTCTCCTGATTTAGAGGGGTAGGACTGGTCTTGTTCACTTGGGCTGACTATGGGCCAATTTTTAGTGGGCTTGGTCCAAAGGAACTTGGCTTGGCCTTCATTTCACTCTTTAGGTCAACTTGTTGACCAAATTGACTTTTAGGGTTGACTGGTCAACTATGGTGGGTGGACTGACCCCACTTGGTGGAAATGGGTCTAGTGGCACCACCCAACTTGGTTTGGGTCAAGGGGGTGCCCTACTTAGGTTAATTAGGCCTATGAGTGTGGGTTTGACCAAATTAAGCCCAAGGTTGACTTTGGTCAATTGGGGTCAAAATGTTGACCCAGTGACATACCCTAGGGTCCACTTAGATTGTCTTTAGGGTTAGGGCAATGTGGTGGGGTCATGGTGTGGCTAGGGTCCCCACTTAGGCTAGTTTGACCTAGTTTGACTATGGTCTTATAGTGGGCCCCACATGGCTACCACCCACTACCTAGGGTCAAACCTGGTTGATCACCTTAAGTCTCACTCCATGCCTAACCCAATCTAAGTTGAGGGGTCCAGAAGTAACATGGGATGTTACAAATTCCAATAAACAAGAAAATAATTTCGTCCCCAAAATTAAGTTCGGGTCTACGGGGTTCTACTTGCAAGAATCATCAAGAAATTTAAAGACATAACTTAAATGTACCTGATGCGAATAGCTCCGGGTGTTGCTCCAGCATCAGATCTCTCGGCTCCCAAGTGTGCTCCTCCCGTCCATGGTTGGACCACAGCACCTTCACAAGAGGGCCTTCTTCTTTCGCAACACTCGGATGGCTGTATCGTCAATCCGGATCGGCTCCAATCTCACTGATCTGTCAGGCTCTACCGGTCCGGCTATAATAGTGATTTTCTGCTCCGGCCGAAGGAGAGCTCTTCGCAAGGAAGAGACATGGAAGACGTCATGTACTGCACCCAACTCCGGTGGCAGCTGCAGTCGGTAAGCTAAGGGGCCGATCCGCTCCAGGATCAGGTAGGGCCCCATGTATCGTGGACTGAGCTTCTTGTGCCTCCGCACCCGAGAAACACCGTGTACTGGACGTATCTTCAAGAATACCCTGTCTCCAACCTGGAACTCCACCTGCCGGTGCCGAGCATCATAATACTTTGCCTGCCTGCTCTGGGCCTCCAGTAGCCGATCCCTGATCAATCGAATCTGAGCCTCAGTGTCCTCTATATAATCAGAATCCCAGAGCCCTGGTATCCACATCCTGTACCCATGATAGTGGTGTCCGGCATCTCCTCCCATAAAGTGCCTCGTAAGGAGCCATCCTGATGCTAGCCTGGTGGCTGTTATTATACGAGAACTCAATCAAAGGCAGCAGCCTCTCCCAAGGCCTCCCCGTATCCAATATGCATAATCTGAGCAGGTCCTCCATGGTCCGGATGGTCCGCTCGGTCTGTCCGTCGGTCTGCGGGTGGAAGGCGGTACTAAAAGTAAGCCGAGATCCCAAGTAAGCATGTACGACCCTCCACTCGCTCGAGGTAAACCGACCATCACAGTCCGAAATAATGGTCCTGGGGATGCCATGATATCTGACGTACTGCTCCACAAATAATCTCACCAGAACTGCAACTGGGGCATCCTTCCGAACTGGAATAAACCGCGCTACTTTGGTCAATCTGTCCACTATAACCCATATAGAATCATGCCCAGAGTGGGAGCGAGGCAATCTGTGTACAAAGTCCATAGCAATGTCCTCGAACTTCCACTCTGGAACTGGCAGTGGCTGTAGTAAACCTCCCGGGCTCTTGCATTCCGCCTTCACACGCTGGCAGGTCTCGCAATGGGTCACAAAATCCGTGATCTCCCTCTTCATCCCGGGCCAATACATAGATCTCCGCAAATCTGCCCACATCTTGGTGATGTCGGGGTGCACTGAATATCTCGAGCAATGTGCCTCTCTGAGTATGTCCTCCCGGATACTGCCCCCTGCTGGTATGTAGATGCGCCCCCGGAACCGAAGAAGATCATCCTGTATCGTGTAATCCTCGACCCTGCCCCTCTCTAGGGCACTGAAAATCGGCTGTAACGCAGCATCCAGCCTCTGATGTGCTCGGATGCGCTCCTGTATATCATCGCCACTGATCACTGAGCTCAAATACTCTCTATAAGCAACTGGCTCAGTCTCGGACACCATGGTAATGTGCATGTCCTCCATCATCTGAAGCAGCTCTATAGACATCAATCGGGGCTCCGGTCCAGAAGTGCCGGCCCTCCTGCTCAAAGCATCCGCAACCGTGTTCGCTTTCCCCGGGTGATAGTGGATCTTGTAGTCATAATCACAGAGGAACTCCAGCCACCTCCTCTGTCTCAGGTTTAGGTCCTTCTGCGTATCAATATACTTGAGATTCTTGTGATCTGAAAAGATGTCACAATGAATCCCGTATAAATAATGTCTCCATATCTTTAGGGCGAAAACCACAGCCCCGAGCTCTATATCATGTACTGGATAGTTATGCCCATGCTTCTTCAACTGTCTTGAAGCATAAGCAATAACGTGTCCATGCTGCATCAGGACTGCACCCATCCCCTGATAAGAGGCGTCCGTGTAGATCTGGAATCCTTCGCTCCCGGATGGAAGCGCAAGGATGGGGGATGAGATGAGTCGGTCCTTCAGCTCCTGAAAAGCCGTCTCACACCGCTCTGACCAAACAAAATCTGCGTCCTTCGTCAAGGACGTGAGGGGGAGTGCTATCCTCGAGAACCCCTCCACGAACTTGCGGTAATAGCCTGCTAGTCCCAAGAAATTGCGGATGTCAGATGCGGTCTTCGGTCGTGGCCAATCCCTCATTGTCTCTATCTTGGCCGGGTCCACTGCTAACCCAGCCCCACTGATCGTGTGCCCCAGGAATGCCACCTCCTGCAACCAGAACTGGCACTTTGAAAATTTTGCGTACATCTGGGTCTCCCTCAGCCTCTGCAAGACCTGTGCCAAATGCTCTGTATGCTCCTCCTGAGTCCGAGAATAAATAAGGATGTCGTCGATGAATACAATCACGAAGCGGTCTAAGAAAGGCTCGAAAACACGGTTCATTAGACTCATGAATGCAGTAGGAGCATTCGTGAGCCCAAAAGGCATCACCGTGAATTCGTATAATCCATAGCGCGAACTGAAAGCCGTCTTCAGTATGTCCTCTTCCCTGATATGGAGCTGATAGTAGCCGGATCGCAAATCTAACTTGGAGAACCAGAATGCTCCCTGTAGCTGGTCAAATAACTCATCTATCCGAGGCAGAGGATAGGTGTTGCGGACCGTCAACCGGTTCAGCTCCCGGTAATCTATACATAATCGCAGTGATCCGTCCTTCTTCTTCACAAAGAGAACTGGCGCTCCCCATGGCGATGAGCTGGGCCGCACAAATCCTGACTCGACTAGCTCCTGTAGTTGGGTCCTGAACTCTGCCAACTCCCTGGGAGCCATCCTGTAGGGTGCCCGGGACACCGGCTTCGCTCCCGGTACTAGCTGAATCCTGAAATCCAAGTCTCTAGCAGGCGGTAGCCCGGGCAATTTCTCCGGGAATGCGTCGGAGAAATCCCGGACCACCGGAATATCTGAGATAGTCGCTCCTGTTCCCACCATCTCGAAGCAGATAAGATAAACTTCTTCACCCTGCTCATGGGCCTTCACAGCCTGTACAGATGATAATAGTAGGTGGCAGATAGGCTGGATACCTTCAACGACAACATGAGAGTCGCCATGCCTTAGCGTGATCCTCCTGGACGGACAATCTATCTGGGCATGGTTCCGGTGCAACCAGGCCATGCCCAAGATCAAGTCAAAGTCCTGTAGCTTCAGAATAGTTGCCGGCGCCTCAAATGCCTTGCCGCCAATCTCGGCCTCCATATCACAATGTGCAGTGGTCCGCAACTCCGACCCATCGGGTAGACGTACCCTCATCTCTAGTCCAGGGAACCTCTCCACGCCTTCGAGTCCGTCGATGAAGGCCTCGGATACGAACGAGTGTGAAGCACCCGTGTCGAAAAGAGTATGAGCGGGCTTGCCGCTGATCATAACTATGCCTGAGGTTTGTTTATGTGAAAGTTAATTGTTATCCTATAGTTCAAGGCACTAAATATATATCATTGGGAAATCCAAGAAAATTCATAATTAACTTCAAGTACCTGTGATGACCTCCTCTGGATTTCTCGGCTCTGTGAGGTCCAAGGCGTATATCTGCTCCTGTTCGCGCCTCCTGCCGTGATATCCCTGACCTCGGCCTCGTCCTCGGCCTCGTCCTCGGCCCTGCTGTACAGGGGCCACTGGAGGTGGAGGAGGAGGAGGGGGATGGAATCGGTGCGGGCACTCCGACCTGATGTGCCCAGGCTGGCGGCATCCGTAACAAACCACTTGTCGGTGGTCTCGGTCATCCTGTCTCCTCGGATCATGTATCTGTAGAGGTGGGGGAGCCAATGCTGGAGGAGGCCCCTGCTCCTACCTGAAGTTGGGACGACGACGTCCCCCACCCCTCCTGTATCCGATGGTCCTTCCTCTCTGAGAGCCCCTACTGCTCTCACCCGATGCCGATCCATCAAATGGTCTCTTCCCTCCGGCTCGCACCATCAGCTGGTCAGCCTCCAGCTTCTTCGCCATCTCGATGATCTGCCTGGACGTGCCATGAGAAATGAATAACAGAGCCTGCCTCAAATCATCCCTGAGGCCCCGGTAGAACCTCTTCGCATACCTCCTATCGTCGATGTCCTGAATCCCCGCGAACCTGGCCAAGTGGGAGAACTCTCTTTGGTACTCTATCACTGATCTGGTCCCCTGCTTGAGGTTCAAAAACCTCTCCTCCAAAGCATCTCTGTCCGTAGCAGAGACGAAGTGCTCCAGAAACACATCGCCAAACACTTCCCAAGATATCTCTGACAGCTCAAAGTCCGCATAAGTAGACTCCCGGACTGACTTCCACCATCTCTTCGCGTGGGCCTCTAGCACAGAGGTGGCTAGAGGTACTGTCTGGCCGACTGGGCAGCTGATGCCCGCTAAGATCTCGTGTATGGCCTCCAGCCATTCTTCTGTCTTCACCACATCCTCTGTCCCGCGGTACGTCGGTGGGGACATGCTCTTGAATGCACTCAGCCAGCTCGACCCCGGATTTGGCTGTGGAGCCGGGACTTGCGGGGCTCTAAAGGCATCCAAAATCGCCGTCAGGGTCTGTCCCAACTCCGTCTGTAAGAATGGAGTGGCAGCTGGAGGGGGAGGAGCCACATTTTGCGGCGCTGCGACCTGTGGAGGTTGCATAAAGGTAAGGTTAAAAACAAAACCGGCCTAACACATTGTACTTCGTGGACCATTTATGTGACTTTACACATGGGCACACCACTGCTTCCGCTGCATAGTTTGTCCGCAAACTAATGCTCATGCGGGGGTGGTCCCATGTTGTGGACTTCTTTCTCATATGATCATTGTTCAAGTGATACCAGTTTGTAAGACCCCCCTCCCCCTTACAAGGTAGGGCTACCGGATCTTATGCCCAGAACCGCCGTCTTACGGTGGCACTAACTCACGAGTTAGTCGACACCGCAACACGCCGATCCTGCCGGCTAGTACGATCATAAACCTGTAGGCCAATATGAGAAGAAAGAAGTAAAACTGTATATGTAAAAATACCAGTCCACAAGCCACAGTACAATCATGAAAAAAAGATGAATAGTACAACATAATAGTCCACAAATAAGTACAAATGAAAGAGTAAAAAGGGCTTATGCCCTATACAACAAATCTCTCTCTCTCACAAAATCATAAATGCGGAAGCTATGCTAGAACATCGGATCTCGTCCCACCTGAGGACGCACAGTAGTGGTAGTAGCCTGCTGAAGTGGTATCTGCTCCTCATGTCCTGCCTCCTCGACGTGCTGGTGCTCCATCTCCACGGGCTCCTAAAAATAGTTGGTCACCGATCCATTAGTCAAAAGACTAAGTCGTTTCCTCCGCACCTCGCCCCGCAGCTCCTAGGCACCGAGCGGGAGGACGAAGCGGAGGACAACAAGGGGTAGCAAGGTGGAAGCAGGTGACAATATCTAACTAATGCTGTAATAAGTACTGTAATTCTACTCTAGCAATTCTATGCACGGTACAAGTAGTAAGTAAGAGCAGTGCAGAAAAGAAAAGTAAAGAAGCAGTAGTATGAACAAGTAAATAAGCTAAGCTACCACTATGCTATCATCACAAACGTACCCTAACTTATATAAATGCTCATACAAATATATAAGTTAGGGTTTCCAGGAAATTTAACTTATCATATAAAAGAGCCCATACTAATTTATATGATAAGGATCTATGAAGCGTATGACCTAATATGAATGAATGATATGATGCAATTTTTATGCGCAGGCAAGTGCAACTCACACACAACGACTCTGTGATCACAGACCTTTAGTTCCCACTTTTTGAGAGCTAGCATCACTCTCGGGTACCACCGCTGTGGCTACGGCAGCAGCGGAGCGGGCGTCTCCGCTTCTAGACCAGTATGCACACTACCAAGCCTTAGACCCCTCTCATACGCCTCTGTACACGTCCAAGGTGCACTCTAGAGTCTCGCGTACGTACTTTGCTGACAAACCCATCAGTCTTGTTGGGTCGGATGTGTGTTATCGGGGACCGTCCTCCAGACCGTAGTGTAAAACAACCCACTGGCCCCTCTAACTCCCACAACCGCCTGGTGCACCGTACTGCCATCGGTGTGACGAACGGCCAGTACCGCATGCCCCGCCACGATATTTATGCACATGCAAGTAATTCATACCGAGCCTCCTGCTCGCAGGACCAAAACCCGTCTTGAATCCCTCAACCCAAACCCGGGTGAGAACGCACATTAGTGCCTTGTGTCAACTCCCTCAAACCCCAAACGGGTGAGCATATATCATGAATCTCTCCAGCTCCCACACGGGCGAGAAGGTACAACAATGTCCTAACCTATTAAACTACTCTTGTCTACGGTTTATTATACTTAGAGATTTAAGGTTAATCCCAGGACTGCCCCCGGTATTCCCTGTGAAGAGCTCTCAAGGGGCACTAGGAACTGTGTTGGGATTACGCCCAGCGTTCCCTTTCGCAAGGATACTTATTTTAGTTGATGACTACCCATGTATCTCCCCAGCTCTCCTTATTGCTCTAGTACAACCCTAGTGGCTTAAGGTGTTACCGGGATGCCGACGGTCTTCCGCCGACCCCCATTCCAATTGCTAACTAAGACTTGCACTTTTGATCCCTCACTAAGGCAACTCTACCCACCAGGGTTACTCATGTTGAACTCTCCCTTATTTCTGCCGATAATCAATCCCCTGGTAATCACCTAAGGCAAGACCTATTTGTGTTATATGCAGACCATGATCTATGATTACCCTAAAAATGGGATCTTCCAAACCTTAAGGCATCTTGCCTCTAAATATTTATCCTAAGGTGTTATGGACTAAGGGAACTACCCTAAGAATTCTCATAATTTTCCTTGGTCAAATAGTCCTTTAATTAATTCTTTTAATTTAAATGCTAGGTCACTTTACACATGAAGTAGTTTGATTAAGTATCCACTGACCAAGGGAATTTTTCCTGAGATGTATATTGACAAAATATTGCTGCCTACAGAATTGCATAATTTTCCTTAAATTATTTATTATCATTTTCAATTTAATATCAATTCCACAAAAATTCCATTTTCCAAATGATGTATATGCATTATGTACACAAAAATTCCAGAAATATTACAGAGCTTTTAGGACACTAATTTATGACTATTGGAAGAGAATAATCAACATTTAATGTAAGATGGCCTATAGGATTCCATTATAAGATATTTACCAAAATGCCATTATACTAATTTAACACAAATAATGCATCCATTAAATTCTGAGAAATTTGTGCAAGACTAATAATAACATTTTATGACAGTAGAATAATTTCCAAATTTTTCAGAGGTATAAATCCATCATTTCAAGAATTTACAAAATAAGGGTAAAATGGGGAATTTAGGGTATCTACTCCAAAAGTTCTTCAAAACAGAGAAATCATATTTTTCCTAAGTCAAATGTGATGTTATCTATGCCTTGGCAAAGTTGTGTGGATTTGTACTTGAATAAATCCTATTTTTCCAATTTTATCTCCAAAATAGCTATATTTAAAATAAATTCCAATAAATGGAATTTTGATTCCAAAAATTCCATCATTAGTTTGAGGGATGAAATTTACCCTAATGAACTACTGTAAATAATTTCATGACTCTTGCATGTCACCATTGGGCTAAATACACCAATTTGCATTTTTGCTATTTGCACACCAAGGCTAAACATAGGCTAGCACATGCAAGTGGATTTCCCCAACATGCAGTAAACCCAAGGTGCTGAAAATTTTATCATGCACCAAGGATGACCCCACTGACCCACCACCAAAATATGGGGCCATGGGGAGGAGTAGAACTCCATATATGTCATTTATTTATATTTTGATATTTTACCAAAAACTATAGGAAAATATTCTCTAAAAATTCCTAAATTTTGGCAGGAGCTAAGTATGTCCTAGTCATGCATGTGCCCAAAATTTGGTGCCATGGTGACTAATATTGTGACCAGGGCATCCAATTTAATTTCTGCCCTAGTCTAGGACCAGTCCTAGGAGAAATGTCCTACAGGACTGTACACTACACCAAAATGTAAGTTTAGGGTGGCATATTAAAGGTAAGACCCTAGGATACATTTTTCATTAAGAGGCTAAGTTCTGGAAATGCATCTAAGAGGCCTAAATTTAACATGCAAGGTGACTGAAAAAGTGTGACAGAATCATACACTATTTATCCATAATTAAATTAAATCATTTATTTCTGTAGCACGAATCTTAAAGTAAAACCGACGGGATCTGGTCATCGTCCCCGATGATTTAACGGCCACGATTGTTTCTTCTTGGACGATGTTGGCTGGCCTTTTCCGGCCAGCTGAGCCACCACCACCGCCGGCGGATATCGCCACCACCTTCGTTAAGGTGGGGGCTAGCGTTTCCCGGCGGTGGGGCCGCCGGAGTTGGCTCCTCCGGCGAACCCGAGCAAGAAAAGAAATGCCCGATTTTCACCATTTCCTCTCATGGCATCGGGCTCGATTGAGCCCGATATCTCCCTAGATCGATCTAGAAAGTTAGTACGGGAAGAGGTGAGGTGAAACGCACCTGAATCGAGGCTTGGCTGCGGGTCAGGCGGCGGTTTGCCGTGGTGGTGGTGCGCCGGCGAGCTCCACCCCGAAAGCTCAATTCTCCACCGTTCTCCATGATTAAGCAGTCGAATTCCACTCCTCTCGGCCTTCTGAAGCTAATGGTGAGCTCTGTTTGGACTGAGGTGGGCTATAAGTGGAGTTAACTCCAATGTTAGCTCGGTTTTGAGCTTTGGAGGTTTCACCCAGCTGTCATGTGGCTCACAGCCCTGGTATCCTGCTGGAAATGAATAGGGGAGGTCGGCCACCTGGTTTTGGGCAGCCAAAACCAGCTGATGGGGTGGCCATGTGGCCATTATTCCCTTCATTCCCCTTTCTCTCTCTTCTTTTCCTAAAAATTCCAATTTTACCCCCTTGCATGTACTCTCTCTCCTGATTTAGAGGGGTAGGACTGGTCTTGTTCACTTGGGCTGACTATGGGCCAATTTTTAGTGGGCTTGGTCCAAAGGAACTTGGCTTGGCCTTCATTTCACTCTTTAGGTCAACTTATTGACCAAATTGACTTTTAGGGTTGACTGGTCAACTATGGTGGGTGGACTGACCCCACTTGGTGGAAATGGGTCTAGTGGCACCACCCAACTTGGTTTGGGTCAAGGGGGTGCCCTACTTAGGTTAATTAGGCCTATGAGTGTGGGTTTGACCAAATTAAGCCCAAGGTTGACTTTGGTCAATTGGGGTCAAAATGTTGACCCAGTGACATACCCTAGGGTCCACTTAGATTGTCTTTAGGGTTAGGGCAATGTGGTGGGGTCATGGTGTGGCTAGGGTCCCCACTTAGGCTAGTTTGACTATGGTCTTATAGTGGGCCCCACATGGCTACCACCCACTACCTAGGGTCAAACCTGGTTGATCACCTTAAGTCTCACTCCATGCCTAACCCAATCTAAGTTGAGGGGTCCAGAAGTAACATGGGATGTTACAACTTACCTGTTGATATTTTGGTTGAAGTGCTTCGTGTATGTAAGACGTCATTTCGTCGTTGTCGTAGTGGTTGAATGGAAGTCCGCTTTTGATGGCATTCTCCATTTGTCGCTCCCGTTGCCGAGCTTGGTCATACGTCCAAATGTGCCTGGTCGTCGAAATTTGAGCTTGGTTGGCCTCCGACGGGGCTTGTTTGGAAAGACACGATTTGTTGTGTCGGGCGAGCGTTGTGTTGCTACTATTAGCGGCCATAAGCTTCGCGCAAAGTTTGCACTTCGCCTTAATTTCACCGCCGATCCGCACTTTATCGAAGTTATCCCATACCGCCGCTTTATGTCGGTGCTCAACGATCTCATGATCGACGGACGCTGAGGAGGACGCCGGCATGGAGGAGGAGGAAGCCATTAAACAAGAATATGAGTGAGAGAGAGTGAGAGAGATAGTGAGAGAGATAGTGAGAGAGAGAAACAAATAAATAAGAGAGGGGGGTTTAAATAATTTTTTTTTTATTTATTTATTTACTATAGAGCCAAACGACTCTATAGATGAGCCTGCCACGTGGCAGGCTCATTAAAAGAGCTGTTCGGCTCTTTTAATGAGAGCCGAACGGCTCTATTAAAAGAGCCGTTAAGGCTCTTTAAAACGGTCCCGACCGGTCCCGAAACCGGTCCCGGTCCGGGACCGGTTTTTATCCTTTTTAGAGGGACTGGCAGGGACCACAGGACCGGTCCGGGACCGGACCGGTCCTAACTAGGACCGGTCTCTGTCCGGTCCCAACCGGTCCGGTCCCAACCGGTCCGGTCCCAACCGAACCGGTTGGGACCGGTTTTTTTGTGCACGCCTACAATCACACACAATCACAGATGGCACATAGTTTTATAGTGGTTCCCCAAATGATGGGTACATCCACTTTTCCCCTTCGCCTATCTAGTAGTGTACTAGATTCGGCCTAACTTCTTCCTTCCTTCTCAAATCTACAGATCTTACAGCTCAGAACCCAGTCGAGGTTCTTACAACTCAGAGTGAGTCCACACTCCTACAACTCAGGCAATTAAGCCCTACCTCAGCCTTCACCCGGGCCGACAACTCAGAGAATCAAATCTCCTACCTCAGGCACACAGCCCTACCTCAGCCTTCCCAAGGCCTACAACTCAGAGATGTAAATCTCCTACCTCAAGCACTCAGCCCTACCTCAGCCTTTATAAATTAGGCTTACAACTCAGATCAATAATGATCTTACAGAAAAATGATAAAAAAATAAGTTTTATCTTTCACCCAAGTTGAGAGAGAATGGGTAGAAAGATTTCTTGATCAGTTCTTGAAGAATTTGATTACACAAAAATCAATCTGCCTTTGGCTTTCTTCAAAGCTTCTTAAATCTGAACACAGTAAGGTTGAATTTCTTGAAGATGATCTTCAATTAGCTTCCTCCTTAAAATCCAGAAATTAATCTGAATTCTTCTTTGCAGATTAGTTCAGGATCTGCTCTTAAGAGACTAGTTATTGATAGTCTCTTTCTTCACTTAAATTGCTGGAGCTCTCTCTCTCTATAAATTCTTCTGAAGATATGTTGAAATTCTTCACTTAGATTCATACGAAATCTCTGACTGGATTTTCTTGTGTATGTTGGATCTTCTATTGTAATTATGATTTGTGTACTTCGTCTTTTTGTTCTTTTGTTCTCCTTCTTCAATTGATAGAAACTGTCTTTATATAGACTTCATCCAAGGTTACCGGCTAATCCAGTTGCTAACCAACTTCTGACAGATATGACAGTTGCAGTAGACTTGTTGGTTATGACAGCTGTTAAGTCTTCCAGTCACTTCTTGAAACTTTGTCTCTGTCAGCAAAATGTCGAGTCTGAACTTCACATGTGTCGACACAAGTATACTAAGTGTCGACACAATCCTTGGTGGTGTCGACACAGTTCTCATGGTGTCGACACTGCTTCTTGACATAGCTTCTATAAGAATGTGTCGACACAAGTCCTGTATGTCGACACAGCCACTTCTTGTCTTGACACAATTGACTTAGAAGAAATTCTGGTGTGTGTGTGTCGACACAAGTCCTGTGTGTCGACACAGTTGATGTCGACTGAACTTTCTGTGTGTCGACACAGTTGATGTCGACTGAACTTTCTGTGTGTCGACACAAGTCCTATGTGTCGACACAGCTGATGTCGACTGAACTTTTTATGTGTCGACACAGCTTTTCTAAGTGTCGACACAATTGACTACAGGTGTCGACACAACTTTTCTCAAGTGTCGACACAAGTCTTCACAAGTGTCGACACAGCTTCTTCTGGTGTCGACTCATGGACTTAGAAACTTTTCCTGTATATTCTTAACCTGCATATATAAACTCAAAACAACATCAAATACACCTTGATGAATATCATTGAGCTAAGTTAGGCTTCTCCAAATCTGGTACACATTTTTCAATGTACCCAACAGTATTATACCTAAGAGATCATCAACCCTCTCATTGTTTCTAGTGAAAGGGACCTTAGTAATCTTGTCTAATAAACAAGATTTGCATCTCTCAAATGATTCATAATCAAATGAGTCCAATAGTCCATCTCTATGGAGCTTGAATATACATTTCTCATGTATATGACCCAAATGATAATGTCAAAGATACGTAGGGTTCGAGTCATTCGTTTTTAGTCTTTTAGTATTTTCTATATTATAGATCTGATGGTTTAAATTCAAAATATATAAATCATTAAATATTTGGGCTACAACATAACAAATATCATTCTTAAACATAAAACAAAAATTGTTCTTAATAAAAAAAAGAAAAACCCACCATGTCCAAACATGAAATGGATATAATGTTTATAGTTATGGAAGGAACAAAATAACAGTTATCTAGTTCTATTACATGCCCACTGGCAAAGTAAGACAGTGAACACCCACGGCGATAGCAGTAACTCTTGCTTCTTTGTCAACATGCAGGTCCACCTTTCCTTTACTCAACATTCTTCTCCTTTCCAGTTCCTGCACATTTATATAAATGTGAAAACCGCATCCGGTATCCAATACCCGGGATGAAGGAGCAGAAAGGTTTATCTCTATAACATATATACCTGAAGCGGAAGTCATACATCCCCTCATCTTTTGCAGACCCTCAATATACGAAGGACAATTCCTCCTCCAATGACCAGTCTTGCCACAATTGTGGTACTTCACGTCTTTCCCTAAACTTTCCTTTTCAGTGCAGACGACTTGGGCTCCAAAGCAGACTTAGGTCCTACCTTTGTCTTCTTAAAGCCCTTGGCCTTGGCATTGCCTTTATGCATCATCAATATGGGGCTAGCATACTTGGCCTTCTTCATGTTGATCTCGGCAGTTCGTAACATACATAGGAGCTTGGGTAGTGTCTTGTCTATTTCATTCATGTTATAGTTCAAGACAAACTACTCATAACTGTCCGACAACGATTGCAGGATCAGGTCTGTGGCCAACTCTTGGCTCATAGGGAATCCTAGTCTTTCAAGATTCTTGATATACTCAATCATCTTGATTACGTGAGTCCCTACTAGGTCCCAAGCTCCCATCTTGCACTGGAACAACGCCTTAGTGATATCAAATCTCTCTTGACGAGCTTGCGCTTGAAACATTTTCTTGAGATGCTCGTCAATATCCTTGCAACCCATGTTCTCATGTTACTTTTGGAGCTTAGAGTTCATGGTCACTAGCATGTGACATTCGACGTCCAAGGAGTCGTCAAGATACTTCTTATAGACATCTATATCAATATGGGGTGCATTCCCGACAGGCTCATCAGGGGATTCCTCTTCCAAAATATAGAGCTTGCACTTTTGCCTGAGAACAATTCTCAAGCTCCTGTACCCGTCCAAATAATTAGTCCTACTCAGCTTTTCCTTCTCAAGGATCGCTCGGAGGGACAAGGTGGAATATGGACCACTTACCATGGAAATTCTACAAGGATCAAGCAAACCAAATTAGTATTATATTTCAAAAATAAAATTTATTCTTTTAATTACAACTTTAATTAAAATAACTCTCACTATTTTTATTAAACTGATAACCCTCGATATCAATTCGAAGAGTTTAGTGAGTAACCTTCTTAGTGGATAAGATACATATTTCACTAACACTATGAGTCAATTTTGGCTTTTCTCTCATAATGCAGCTATTTAGGTAGGCAACGCTAGCCAATTGCATCACAATGCAATTCTTGTATGACTGGTGAATAAATTTTTATTCGCATTCATCATACGGTGCATGTCAACCATATGCCTCTAGGCACTCAACCTTTGAGGTCACCCAGTTAAGATTGACCCGATATCAACAGTGGGATATCACAATTATCCATCTGCACCCTTACCAAGATAGATTAATGCACCTTACTTTCGCAAGCCGATACTTCATCGATCGCGGTAGAAAGAGTGTCATCCATCGGAAGGCATCCGTACACTTAATATTACTTAAGGGATTTTTAAATTGTTGATTAACATTTAATCATGGTTAACAATTAACCAATATGCACATCCACAGAATGAAACAACAACAATCATAATTCAAATGCATCTCAGATGTCTACAATAAAATCATCATCAACACTTGACGAGCTGAGCTAAATCTAAATATCTAGAACACTTCTAAATCTTCAGATTTACATGCACTGTATATGAGCAACATGAACTCCACTTACACGGTAGACAAGCTCGTCACTTTATGTGTGAGATTCAAAATTGATCGCATACTTGATTTCACAAACCAACAAGAGTGACAGTTACTGTTAAGGAGTAGCAACAAAGATATCACATGCTTTCTTGGTGGAGATCCAAGAATAGATTTAGGCATTTTAGAACACTTCTAAAATCTCCAAATCTACACGCCATGAATTTAACAACTTCTGAAATGATGAATATTGACGGCAACCCCAAGAAAATATTTCAAGAGAAAGCTCAGTATGAGCCTATCAGCGGTCGCACATAAGATTGTGGAGAAATTGGGAGATTAGATTTATATGATATAGCTCATATAATGAGTTGAAAAGACTTAGCTCAATCAGGCAAAAAGTGTCGAGTGCGTTGAGACCACTCAACACTTTCGTCGAGTTAAGCGTTAACTCAACAAATGATGGCGTTGAGTGAGTTGAGTATATTCAACGATTCGTCAAGTGAAAGTATTGATTCGATGAGTATGACACTTAAGCGTTGAGTGCATTGACTATACTCGACGATTTGTCGAGTCAAGGAGCTATTTTGACGAGTCTAAGTCTCTGGCGTTGAGTGCGTTGAACTCACTCAACTCCTTCATAGAGTAAAGAGTTACTTGACGAATCTAGGAACTTAGACGTTGAGTGCGCTCAATGCCATTCAACGAATCTGGCTTTTGGCGTTGAGTGCGTTGAGTGCACTCAATGTCATTTGACGATTCGTTGAGTATGCCAGAAATTATTGAGAGCGTTAAGTCCATTCAACGTCTTCGCAGAGTCAAGCGTTGACTCAGCTGAGGATGGCGTTGAGTTTGTCATGTATCCTATGGATACTTGACGATTCGTCGAGTATATGATGATACTCGACGATTCATTGTGTATGCTATAGATACTCGACGATTCGTCGAGTCAAACGTTGACTGGCCGAAATTCTGGATTCTAAGTCTTGGGTCTGCGAATAGCGAAAATTGTTATGTTTATTCCTTGGGTAT
The DNA here is from genome assembly GCA_039583875.1 of Platanthera guangdongensis. Classification (NCBI taxonomy): domain Eukaryota; kingdom Viridiplantae; phylum Streptophyta; class Magnoliopsida; order Asparagales; family Orchidaceae; genus Platanthera; species Platanthera guangdongensis. The sequence goes on from CM077159.1 coordinate 162,926,630, forward strand.
AAATAGGATGTTTTTAGGGTTTCTAAGTGAGACACATTTTTCTGTCAAGCACACGAGTCGTACTGTGCGAAAATACAGAAGCCCTAGAAAGCCGACGAAAGTGTTACGCCGATCCTGCCGCCTTCGCTGATCCCGATCTCGGCGAGTGTCACTGATGCCTCTGTAACACCCCAAAAATTTAGTTGGTCGTAAAGGGATGGTATGTGTTATGGCCAGTTCGATGAATTCGCTCCTGTTCGACGATTTGCGGTCGAAGAATGTGATCTCGTTTGACGAATTGTCAAAAGAAGATGTCACTCAAGTGGCTACTCGTGTCAGGTGGCTGGTGTGCGGCAACTGAGCGATGCTTGACTTTTGCAGCTTCAACCCGAGTCGTTGCTTGGTTTTGATGAGTTTATCGTATGACTGGGCTGTAACCCGAGGCCACTTATGCTGAGGGATAGGGAGGAGGAAATTATTGTTTTCTTTTTTATTCTCTCTCTTTCCAGTTTTGGAGCAAAAAACTCTCGGTTGGAGCTAGGGTTTGGGGTGGATCTTGCTGAAGTTACTGGAGCAGATTTTGTGGTTGAAATCAAGACTCGAAGCTAGAATCGCGAAGGGGAAAGTGAAGCAATCATTTCGATCCGCGTAGAAAAGCTTTGTCATGGCTCTGAAGAAAATTCCAAGGGTAACGATCTTCCTCCTTGGACATGTGAAGTCCTTAATTTGGCACGTGCATGGATTTCCCCCCACCAAAAGGTGGAATGTTGAGGAATTTCAGTTTGGTTGATTCTTAAAATCCCCAAGAAGTCTTGCATATAGATCCAAATGTGTAGTACGGAATAAGCATACTGTGTGAATCCCATCTGGACAGGTTGGTCTGGATTAGTGATGTTTTATTTTGCGCACCAAAGAAGACTCTGCATATAAAATCGACAAAAGTCGTCGAGCAGAGCTCGACGAAAGGGCTGGTATGTGTTATGGCCAGTTTGACGAATTTTCTCCTATTCGACAATTTGCGGTCGACAAATGTGATCTCGTTCGACGAATTATCGAAAGAAGATGTCGCTGAAGTGGCGACTCGTGTCAGGTGGCTGGTGTGCGGCCACTGAGTGGTGCTTGACTTTTGCAGCTTCAACCCGAGTCGTTGCTTGGTTTTGATGAGTTTATCGTATGGCTGGGCTGTAACCCGAGGCCACTTATGTCGTGGGATAAGAAGGAGGAAATTATTATTTTCTTTTCTATTCTCTCACTTTCTAGTTCTAGAGCAGAAAACTCTCGGTTGTAGCTAGGGTTTGGGGTGGATCTTGCTGAAGTTACTGGAGCAGATTTTGTGCTTGAAATCAAGAGCCGAAGCTAGAATCGCGAATGGGAAAGTGAGGCAATTATTTCCATCCACGTAGAAAAGCTTTTTCATAGCTCCGAAGAAAATTCCAAGGGTAACGATCTTCCTCCTTGGACATGTGAAGTCCTTAATTTGGCATGTTCATGGATTTCCCCAACCAAAAGGTGAAATGTTGAGGGATTTCAGTTGGGTTGATTCTTGAAATCCCCAAGAAGTCTTGCATATAGATCCGAAAATGTGTAGTACAGAATATGCATACTATGTGAAGCCCATCTAGACAGGTTGGTCTGGATTGGTGATATTTTATTTTGCGCAACGGAGAAGACTCCGCGTATAAACGAGTATTTTGTGGAGTCGATGGGTTGTGCCTATGAAGTGGAGTAGCAGGAAGTACTGGAGTTGAATTTCACGAAAATACCCTCGAAGTGCATGGGTTCTATGCTATGTAAATCTAGTGTTTCTGGCACTGCAGGTAACTGCATGGATTTCTGGATGGTTGGTCCAGTTATGGTTAGGGCAGGGTACAGAAAGAGAGTTCTGTCGCTAATGCCAGATGATAGTGTTTGTCATTGGCGATAGCTCCTAGCTAACCTGTGATTGTGAAGCTAGTCCTTCGGGGACGTTATGGCTATTGTGAGTTATGCGCTCTTAAAGGCCAGTGAGCCGAACGGACGAGAGGATGCTGACCCGCGTCAGTCTAGACATTAAACTGACGATTTGAGCAACCGGCAAGGGCTGAACTGTATCCGTGTTATAGTTGTCTAACTTGAGTGCCAAAGTTATTGGCTTCGTTAGGATCACATAATGAGACTCTTGGGATGTTTGCCATCAAGACTAAAGTCTCTGGCCATGGGCCGTGGAGCATGAATGCTCAAGATTTATCGTTAGGTCTAGGACCTGAGAACAGTGGTGGGACGTTGGTTTTCCGGTATACTGATAATGTGCCCTGAGTGCATGGAGCAGCGGGTTGTGCAGTCGACGTTTGTGATATATTGATTGTGCGTGAGAGCACATCTTGTGATATATCTGCTTGTGAAAATGTTATGCCTACAGGGAAGGAATACCACTGTCCCGAAAAAGGGGTAGGGTCGTTATAAATTGGTCAGCTGAATGCTGATCGTTGATTTGTTTACCACCGTTGTGGTGGATTGTCACCATACATGTGTTGGAGAGCCTAACAGAAAATAATGGGATGAAGCCCTTGCTACTGTTATTGCTACTGTGCTGGCCCTCGAAGACCAAATAAAAAAAGTTTTACTTGTTTTCATGTGTGGTCGGCCTACGTGCCGATATATGTAATCCACACTTGTAAATGATAACTGTAAGGCCTTAAGGCTAAACATTTGGTGTATGTTGTATACATTCCTTGGAGATATATAAATGTGTTGTTTATATATAGTGGACATTCATGTTTATTGAGTTCAATATTAACCCCTAATGCTTCCGCTAGAATGCTCTGAGTTAGGATGTGTGTACTAGTCTTTGATATTTTATTAACCTGTAACCCTGCCGTCTGTTTGTGATCTATAGTGTGGGGCTCTGGCCGAACCTTCTATTATATGTCATGTAATGGATGGAGGCGTTACAACCTCTCCTCTAACATATCTAGCAATCTGTGGAGACGTTGAGTGTCCTCTCTCGACCTAGCACTTATTCGACAAGTAGCCGCGGGTTCTCCCGATCTTGTAAATTTCCTGTACATGCGCGGATATTATTTCTATGCTCAGAACTCAAGCCGCTAAGTGGCCGACCGATTTTTTCTGGAGCATCCTGCTTGAGTATAGACTCAATCCCTCAAAAGTAATTTTATTTATAGCAAGCTTTACTTCTTGATTCATGAATATTGCCAGATCCGAACTTTTTTGGGTTTTCTTGTTCTCTTTTTCCACTGCGCGTACAACTGTTGTGTCGTTTAGTAAAACCGAACATAACCATCATAAATGTAGCCATGCATGGTCATAAGTACAGTGCACTCAGGACACATTATTAGTGTGCTGAAATTCAAGTCACACCTTCGCCCTAAGTATCAACCACTTAGGAGGTCACTGTGCTTTTACTGTCAAGGCCACCTTATCATATGGACTCTCCCAAGATCAGAAAGTGCATCGAGGAGCGATCTCTTCACCTACCAACATGTGACGAGTTCAGATCAGCTTTGGACGTGCTCAAATCGTCGGCATCACGCTGATATGACTCGGGTACGGCTTCACCTCGGCCCGTTATCTCAAAGATAACCAACATTATCCAATATGGTCGACACTCAAGACCACCAAGCTAGGCATTATAGGGCTCACAACTTAGCATTCCACCTACCTTGTCCACAAGACCTGGGCTCGCAATAACAAATCAGCTCACCGGGAGCTTTCATCAGTGGTAACCACTATTGCCTCACGATATCGACAGAATCACAAATGTGTCTCAGATTCTGGTTCGCACCTAGAACATTCATCTGCTCACTGGTCTCTACCAGTAGCCCTATCGCCAATGATATCACTATCACAGACGATAGTAACAGAACATTGTTTCCGTTGCAAACTTGGATGTTTCCTGGAGCCACCCTCTAGTACTTCTATAATAACATGCAGTACAACAGAAACTCAGAAATCTATTTATTTTCCATGAAGTCTTCTCCGGTTCTCAAATCAATCATCACCTATCCAGACCAATTTGTTCAAATGAGTTTCACACAGCATGCTTATGTCATACAACGTTCCGAGCTCTATATGCAAAACATAAAGGGATCGACCAAATCAATCCGTTGAAAGTTTCACCTCTCACTAATTAGTGGAGACGCTTTCATGCAAACATGCCAAACAAAAGGACTAATATGCCCAAGTATTCAGAAGGAGAGTCATTACCCTCGAAGCATGTTTCAGGGCTGTAGGCCTGTAATTAATTGATCTAGATAGAATCACCCACAATGCTTTCCTCTTCGCAGATCTAGCTTCGGCTCACAATTCCGACCGTTGAAACTCCTCCAAAGATTTTCCAAAGGCTGAGAACAGCCTTCTTCTTCCTCCCATTTCCTTCTCTTCTTTTCTCAAGTTAGAAGAGAGAGAATGAAAATGAACTAATGACATGAATTTTCTCATCACTCACCTTGTCGATCCCGAGTCTAATCTCAGCCATAGGATATCCAAGACAAAAGTAATGGACACCCTTGATTTCACGGAGAAACCTTAAACAAATGATATCGACAGGTGATATCGCTATCGCGTCGCGATAGCTCCAGTGGTCGCTGCTTGACAAGTCAACGACGCTTTGCCGCTTAACAAACGCCTCTTAAGCAACTAACATGTAGCAACCTACCACACGCCACATTATCGTCATCGATATCAACTATCGTCAGACAACACTAAATCAACTTCATCAACTTGATCATTATCGACCACATCACTATCGCCAGTGATATCACTATCGCGACGTGATAGCAAATCGACTGCATCATGCTGAACACTATCGTCGGGCAATATCGCTATCACCAGCTATAGTGCCAGAAACACATATTTTTGTTTTTCAACTATGGGAATCCTAAAAAGCAAGTGTTATCACTTGTCAACTGTTGTTACATTTGTTGGTTCTCAATTCTTTGCGAGAGCTGGGAGACTCTAGTGTTATCATTGAGTAATTACGCACTTGATGTCGTCGCGACAATGGAGATAGTGACGAGTTGTCTTCTAAATGAAGAATTGAAGCCTCAAAGGTGAAGATGGGAGAAAAAAAGGCTAAGTTCACCGAGCTTGAGCGACCTCAAAAGCGTTCTTCTATGCGTTCTCCGGTGCTTACTAAAGCATTCTTGCGTGCATTGAGAGAGAGAGAGAGAGCAGACTTGAGAGCGAGTTGAGGGGATTTACAGTGAAGGAATGATCTAAGTCTCACGCTATCGCTAGAAAATCTCAAAACTCTTTAATCCCTCTAGTTGCATGTCTTCAAATGAATGTCTGTGAGCCTTTTTATAACTTCCTTGAATGATCATGCTAGTAATTGCGCGTGACTTAATCTGGAGTTAGTGAATGACGTCGCTTGATTCTGATCATCCGGATCAACAAATTTCTTGAAATGACGAACATGCGAATCTCCGGGTTTGATTAGAAAAATGTTTGTAATTTAATGTCGCAAATGAATAATATTTCACAGCATGCAACCGTTATCATGTTCAGAGTTTGTGGCTCAAAGTCGCAACGATGCAATCAAAAAATTTTGGGCTCGTCTCTTTACAATCTACGATCGCAAAAATTAGGGGCATCAGATGGGGTTCCCTTTAAAAATATTTGAGTTAAAGCAGATCGAGGCACTCAAGCGAGTCGGCCCGATTGAGGAAGCCACGCTCGCTCGAAGGGCTGCAAAGCTGCCCCAAGGGGCTCGGACAAAGCACGTGGATGTTGTCGCACAAGGGGCCACGAGGCCGCGCACCACGTGCTGCCCACTTCGTCGCACGACAACGCGAGGCGGCACACTTGGCCCCACTACGTGCACGTGTGTCCTCACCATGCGCACATGCAGCCTCTCCCAGCGTGCCCGGAGGGTTGTGCGTGCGTGAGGACCTTCCCCTACGCACACAACGATGACACCCTACTGCCTCCGGTCGCCGCTTTCGATCGCCACCATCGACATGCAACTTGCTCAGGATGCTTGGACTGTTAGTTGGGGGCATGTTTGTCATTTCCGAAAAATTAGTGATCCAGGTGACTGATTGCGCAAAACAATGTCGGCAAACGATAACGGCAAGTGTACCGTATCGGAAGTGGAATATGTTTATAAAAAACTAAGGTCGTATTAGACTCGGGGTGGTTGAGTAATTCTACTCTTCTAAAACGTTTATTTTATCAATAAAAATTTGAAGTTGGGTTGCGAAAAGTAAAACACTAGAAATATTAACAGTCTTAATTCGATGGGTTAAAAGCTAGTGCCCAATCTTTGAATCACCTCGGAATTTGAAAATATCGAAATGACAATAGTGTGCAATTCTTTTGTTGAAGAGGCTTTGACCGTGGAGGTTCCTGAAGCATGAACACCCTTCTTTTGAAGATTAGATTCAACTGAGCATAGGTGTATCGACCGAACTTTCGTTCTCAAATCGCATCGCCTAAGACTTGCTTTAGGTTATGAACCTCGCTATTGGATTTTACCCAAATCCTGAAGAGTTACGTTGTCGTTTCTCAAGGGTTGCGTTCTACTATTTTTACCAATGAGTGATCGATTCGCCTTATGAGCCTCTCGGCTAACAAAAGAGCAAAAACTATTATGAAAACTATATAAAATATATAGTCTCAATGAATTGATCAACGGTAAATCGTAAGCGTTCAACAATTTGAGAAAACAAAATTAAAATTATCACGAAAATTATCTCATTCTCGGATCATTGCGATCGAGCACTATAAAAATTAGTTAGTCATAAAAGTGCGACATCACGAAAAAAGAACGAAGGTGGCGGAAGACAAAATTTGTATGATTATAAGAAACAAAAATTGAAATATGAAATAACAATATTTTAAAGCGAAATAAAACCTGAAATTTTATTATTAGATGAAAGACAAATTACAAGAAATAACAACAAACGACGTTGTAGGTTGACGAAATAATCAAAATCTAAATCTCCTCTAACAATATTCTAGAACTTCCAAGAATCTTCTCTCCAAAATTAAAATCAAAATAAAATTTCCTCCTAATGAAAACATCTGAGATGAATTCCCTGGATCAAATAATACTCTCGAGAAAAATCTGATCTTTTTCCCCTTCCATCCAATTGAATGCCTTTCCTGCTTCCAGATGGCCCCTATTTATAGGTGGTGGAGGTAAATTTTTCAAGGCATAGGAGAGGTTGTGATATTAATTGGAGGCGGGATATGCTGGCGCGTTATTGTGGAGGGGGGATTCCTGGTGTAACGGCCACATATGAAGAGGAGGCGGGATCCATGGAGGGGGAACAGTGATGGCGGTGGCGGAGCTGGCGCTGCATGGAGGAGGTTGAGCTGGATCGCTGACGTGGCGGTTTGGGCTGGATCCATGACGTGGCTTGAGAACGGCTGCATGGGTGAAGCTGCCGTATGGAGTTGGTGGCCGGGGCTGCTGTATGCGGAGATGGCAGAGCTTCATGGAGGAGTCGGTTGTTGAGGTTGAGGTGGCTGCATGGAGGAGCTACTGCAGTATTGTTGCCGGGTTTAGGTGGTTGCTGGCCGGAGCTGATGTGGCGGCGCTGTAGCTGCATGCTAGGAGGTTGAAGTGGCGGTGGTGGCGTTGAGGTAGTTAGCCGAGCACGGTTGTGGCGTTGAGGAAGTTATCCTAGCATGACGGTGGCGTTGAGAAAGTTAGCCGAGTACGGCGTTGGCGTTGAGTATGTGTGTGTGTGTATATATATGTATTTGTGTGTGTACATACATATATGTATGTACATGCATTTTTATACGTACATACATATATATGTAATGAATGACAGCTTGCAGGGGTGGCCGGAACAGCTCGGGTTGCATGCATGGAGGGCCATCGAGAGTTCCTTCATGCAGGATAGTGGCGTTGAATATATCCGACCGAGCTCTGTCCACTAATTTGACTCGCATATTTAGAATATCTAATTAAGATAATAGCCATATATGATGACTAAATTACTAGTCATTAGTGTCCACAACTGATCAACGTCACTCGTTAACTCAAGATGCAGCTAGGCACAATTACCAGCGCGTTATTTCGAGAAAGTTATAAAAAACGCACATGCTTTCATTTGAAGACAAGAAACTAGAGAGACAAGAGAGGGCGTAGAGGTTTTCCGACGATGACGTGAGACTTAGATCGTTATTTCGCTCTGAATTCCCTCTATTCGCCCTCAACGCTCCCATGGACTCTTTAGCAAGCACATGAGAAGACATAGGAGAACTCTTCAGTGGATGCTCCAACTCCTTGGATTTAGTTTTTTTACACTAAAAATATTTGAGAGAAAGCAGATCGAGGCAATCAAGTGAGTCAGGCTGTTTGAGGGAGCCGCGCGAGTAAACCACGTTCGCTCGAAGGGCTGCAAGACTGCCCAAAGGGGCTCAAACAAAGTGCGCGGACGTCGCCACACACGGGGCCGCGAGACCGCGCCCACACACCGCCCACTCCGCAACACACGCATGCGAAGCTGCTCACTCGGCCCGCTACGCGCGTTCACGTCCTCTCCCAGAGCGCACACGACCACTTCCAACACAACCTGTGGGTTACGCGTGCGCGCGACCCTTCCCCCCATGGGTACGCCATCGGCACTTTAATTACCGACTCTAGTCGCCTCTTCCGACCCCCACCATCACCAGACCACTTTCCCGGGCTGCCCAGACTGCTCGAGGCAAGGGGTGGGGGTGGGGGGGGTGCATGTTTGTCATTTCTGAAAAATTAGTGATTCAGGTGACCAAAACAGAGTAATTCCACTCGTCAATTCAAGATCCAACTAGACACAATTACCAACATGTTTCTTCAAAAAAAGTATAAAAGGGCCCTCTGACCTTTATTTGAAGACAAACAACCAGAGAGACAAGAGTGAGCTCTGAGATTTTCCGGCGAGCGCGTAAGGCTTAGATCATTATTTCACTCTGAATTCCCACTATTCGCTCTCAACGCTCTCAACGCTCTCGTAGACGCTTTAACAAATACATGAAAAGACATCGGAGAACGCTCTTGTGAATTCTCTAGCTCCTTGACCGTAGTTTCTTTTACTCCTTTTTTTGCCTTCAAGGTTTGTAAACGGAGAGGTGATGATGGCGATAATGCCCCGCCATATGTTCGTGACAGGCTCGTGGACGGCGTTGCCTCGTTCCATTATTCTGACCGCTGCCGCAATATTAAATTTCAAGACTATGACGGACGTTGTCGCGAAATCAAACCGCCATCGCCGCGTCATATCTTCGCCGCCATCACCGCATCATATCTTCGCCGCCATCGCCGCGTCATATCTTTGCCGCCATCGCCGCGTCATATCTTCGCCGTCATCGCCGCGTCATATCTTCGCCGCCATCGCCGCGTCATATCTTCGCCATAAGTTTGGACTGCGTTTAGCATTTGGATGGTTGGTTTTATTTGTTTGATGTAGGGTGGAGATTGAGTAGTGTTTATTATAAATAGAGGGGTTAAGGTTCAGATTAGGGGATGCTGAAATCAAGAAAAAAAAGAGAGCCGATGGCCGCCCCTTGAGTTTGGCGTGAAGCCTTCTCCTACCCGACGCCCCTTGAAGAATCGCCCCTCTTGGTGCTGCCCCGCTGTCCGGCGACCTCCTCCCTCCTCCGGTGTGATTCCGAAGAAGGCGGCTAGCGTCCTCCGTCCGGTGCGACTCCGACGGATCCGGTGGAAGTGCGACTCTTCCACTAGTTATCTTTGTGTGTTCGTCTTTTTGGTTGTGGGTAATCTCTCCCCTTACATCTTGTGTGCTTCTTCTTTATGTTATGAGGATTGGTGCACTTGTGGATTCGTATTTTATTCTGAATTTTGGTTGAGTATGTATTGTTTTGAAATCTGAATTTAAAGTATTGAATTTATCCGGATTTCTTTGTGTAACTTGGATCGGGTAGACCTCTTGAACGCTTGCGAAATCGGGTTGAATCAACCTTTGATTTTTCTTTTGATTTCAAGAGATTTGGTATACCATCGTGTTAATTTGTTTGGGAGCTGATTTGGACTTGTTTGAATCATTTCCTTTAGTTCGGATTATCTCCATTTGGGTTTGTTAATGTATGTGGTTGAATCACGTTAATCGCACGCCTAGTGTTTGATGAAATGTCGCACTCACACAAATATTTGATAATTGTGCGCAAGCGGTAACCGGTGCTACATCAGGTGACCTGTCAACCTCTGAAGATCTTAAACTCTTGTAAGCTCAAGGAATCTATTGGATTTTGGCCCGACATATCCGACCACGTGTTTGTTCACCCTTTTCAAGTTTTTCATCCTAAAACACCTTGTGTTATTGATGCTTGATTTTTCATTTTACAATTTACTAGCTCGACTCTCGAGTTAAGCCAGTTTGATTCTCTGGGTTGGAGGAAAATCGAGTAACATGCAACAACTATATTAACATATATTATTTCTTTTGTATGATAAAGAAGGTGGTTGTTATTTTCAAATCGTGTTTGTAATTCGCTCTGAATTCTCTCGATTCGTTCTCAACGCTCTCGTGGACACTTTAGCAAGCACATGAGAAGACATTGGAGAACGCTCTCGTGGATGCTCCAGCTTCTTGGACTTAGTTTTTTTACTCCTTTCTTTGCCTTCAAGGTTTGTAAACGGAGAGGTGACATGTCACCCTCCGATGATCTTAAACTCTTGTAACCTCAAGAAATTTAGTGGATTTTGTCCCGACACAGATCCGACCACGTGTTTGTTCACCCTTTTCGAGTTTTCCATGCTAAAACGGTCTTTGTCATTGCTGTTTGATTTTCATTTAAGTGTCTGTACTTTGCTCGCTCGGCTCACTCTTGACCTAAGACAGTTCGATTCTCTAAACCGAAGGAAAACCGAGTAACATGCAACTATATTAACATATATTATTTTCTTTTGTATGATAAAGAAGGTGGTTGTTATTTGCAAACCACGTTTTTTTCCGTAAATTTTGTTTATTTGCAGGTTTTGTCTATTCACAGCTCTACATAAAGTAAAATTTGTTATTCATTGATATTTTTGTCATCCACATTTCAATAAATAAATTTCTTTTTTTAAAAAAACTTTGGTCATCATATTCGTCTTCCTCAACACATTGTGAGAGCAACCTTAGCTACTCAAATCTTCCTAAACAAACCTAAAATACATAGACACAAAAAAATCATTTTTTCTTCAACTCGATCTTTATCCGCGTATTCATTTTATGAATCACAATCCGTGCAAATATTGAAGTGCTCATAAGGTTGTCAGAGATGTTCATTCGTTGTGAGGTCATGCTCAGTATAACACGAAAACATCCACCACTCGACTTTACAATTAGCCTACGAGTAACAATCTGTAAATTAAGATAAATTCACAAAGATTAGACTGTTTTTGGTGCGGCTTATTGCGACTTATTTATTATAATAAGATTGGACAAAAATGTCATTGTCATACCAAAATTTTATGTCTCAAATTAAATTTTGTTGTTCTTGTATGATATGAAACAAAACATGAATATTAGAGCAAAATGTCATAAGGCACAATTAAAGGGTGTCAAATATCTTTTACTACCACCAACTGATGTTACCGTCCATTAGTCCGGTGCTTTCTCCTCCACCACTCCGGCCTCAATAATGTCCGGTGAGCGGCGGCGACATCGACGGAGGGGGAGTCGGTGTCGGCGCCTTCAGGCGGAGAATCATTCTCTGCAACTTTAACACGATCCAGCTTCTTACCCTTTTCAAAATGGACCTCCGAATACGCCCATTTTCTCTTTCATGCCTCCTCTGCCCGCTCCTAGCCATGATCTCCTTCCCTCTCCTCCGCTTTCCTCCCACCTCCGATCCTACCTCTACCCAAACCCTTGCTCCTCCTAGCGTTCCCTGCAACGAAACCGTCACTAAAAACTACCTGGTGAGGTTCCGGGAGTACAGAATGGCGGAGGAACACCGAGCCTACCTTGCGAATAACCTCCGCCGGTTGTCTCACGACTGGCGATGGATCGATCGAAAGAATCCGGCTTCGTCATTTCCTACTGACTTTGGTGTTCTGGAGATCGGGGACGAGCGGCGGTCGGCGGTGATCGGGGAGATTGAGACATTAGCTAGGGTTAAAGACGTGTTCGTGGATTCGAGCTATTTGCGCAGCTTGTTCTCTGATGGAAGACAGAAAAATGACTTCCTGAATTTGAAGAAACGTCCAGGGAAGATCTTCACGTCTCCGTCGCTTGAGGAAGAGGAGAAGGGAAGCCATAGCCCGGTGGTTAATAATTCGTTTAGGTTGGAGAGGAAGCTCATGACGGAGGTTTGTTGTTTGGCTTTGATTCATAAATTCATGCTGCAGGTTTCTTAGTTTTTTGACTTTTTTCTGGTTCTATTTCTCATCATTTTGCAGTGTACAAATATATTTTCTTTTTTGATAAGATCAAGGAAAAATGACAAATTTGATGGTCTCTGATTAATCTATATTTTTTATAGTGTAGAAAAGAGGATTTTATTCATCTAGAATACTATAGAAACATATAAAAAAAGAATTTTTTTCTCCATTAAGGATTTATTTCATCAGGATCTATGGGGCTGGATTTGAATGAGAAATGAGGTCAATGGGACATGTAAGTAGCCCTAGTTCTTCTAGTGTTTTTGACTTTTTATGCTCAATCATTTGTAGCTAATAGAGACTTTTTAAAATTTATATGGTGGCAAGAAGCCACAGGAGTTCTCATGCTCAAAGCATTTTGATTCTGTGTGTAGACCATCTTTCAAATTGGTAAATTGTGCATACCCATGCTCTTTCAGCTTTAACAAAATTACTAGGTCCTCCTATCTATGCTCCCATTTAATTTTTCTATGTCAGTTCTTACTCTTATAAGCAAAATAATATTGCTATGAATTTCTTGTTATAGAGATCCCAAGTTACATCGCTTTTTGGAGCCGAAAGATTATGGGCTAAAGGGTTCACTGGTGCTAAAGTCAAAATGGCAATTTTTGACACTGGCATTCGCGCAAATCACCCCCATTTTAGGAATATCAAGGTACATTGTATTTTAAGAAGATTTTTTTCTTCCATTTTTCATTCTTGAAACATAGCTATTCATTAGATTAATTTATAATGTTTCCTGAAGATATTTTTGTTTCTTGACCATATATCGATTCATAATTGGAACCAAAACCATAGTTTAGATGAAAATTGTTTGTTTCCACAGTATGATTCTTTTAACCTATTCTGTTATTTAAATGTTATCGGGGGCGCAGTTTAATGTGTACACTTATGTAGGAGAGGACAAACTGGACAAATGAGGATACTTTAAATGACAACCTCGGGCATGGCACCTTTGTAGCTGGAGTTATTGCAGGTGAAGATGAGGAGTGCTTAGGATTTGCTCCAGATACTGAGATTTTTGCATTTCGTGTATTCACTGATGCTCAGGTTTGCTTTCTTTACTTTGTGTTAGTTCATCTTTTATTTGTTTATAACATTGATTCATGGATCTTGGAGTTCATACAAATAGAAAATTAAATGGTTTTGATTTTATTAGCATGTAATACACATCCTTCTTTGCTTTATTGATAAAAAATTTTAGAAGTTCTTCCATATATTGAACTCTACAATTTCTATGTATTTTGTTAATAAAGTTAGTGTTTTGAGACCCAATTATGTGATAAGTGCATTTTGATTGAGCACGGGTTCCCCTTTGGGTCAATCCGAGTCAATCCTTTAGCCAAATGCTCAATAAAATATGCTCTGATAGATAAAGTAGAAGTTGTAGAGAATCATGTTAGCTCTCCTTAGATGAAAAAATCATTCATTTCTAGTATGAAATGAACCAGTAGCCAACATTATTAGGCATTGTCTAGCTTATGTAGTTATGTCATACAAGTCAAAATTTATACAATGACATTGTGGTAAAACTTGAAGTTCATGCACGTTATAAACATGAAAATAAGCATTTGCATTAATTTTTGAGAGGCGCACTCTCTCCAAAATACACTTAACGTTTGTTATCTCCTGTAGCATTTGGCCAACTCCAAAGATAAGATACAAGATAACCCCTTCCAACAACAAATAAGTCTTTTTATATAGAAGGTTGGGCGCAGATAATAAAAGATAAACTAATAATAAATACATTTTAAAAAATCCATTCAACATTGTAATGGACCCCACAATGCTAATGTGGCGACTCCAAGTGCATCTCATGTCATGGTGGTATCCGTTGGAGTGTATACATAGTAATATACCACCCATAAAAATCAACCATGTCCCCATGATCAAGCAAGAGAGAGTATGCAGGAAGCAATACTCCAGCATGGCCGAAGGGAAATGACACAGTTGATTCGTCATGAGTTGTTTAGATTGTAACTGCGTGTGAAACAAATTTATCTGGATCCTTAACAATTTTTGCAACATACATAATTTGGACAATGAGCGGTGAGCGCAATCGGGGTGGAAGGTTGATGTCGGTAGTGATTTGGGACCGTCAAAATGGAGCTCGTGAAGGATGCTTTAGTTGTAGCAGGAGGCAAAATGGCAGTGTTGGTCGTGGGAAGCAATAATTCCACTGATGTTGTGAAAAGTGTAATTGTATCCATGAGTGTAGAGAGTGGGGTCATTGCAGACAGTGACGGAACTAGAAATTCATCACGTGCACGCTTAAAAAATTAAGTTAAACAAATTGCAATCAAAATATTAACAATGTTCACTTTATTTAGGGCTCACTAAATATAAATGCTTATAATCTTGTAGCTTTTAACAAATTTTAAGTGATTCCTAAAAGCCCACATACGACGAATTTCTTTTGTTGTTGTCAAAAAATATTTTATTATTTAAAAAAAGGATGACGAGGAGGAAAAAAATGAAATAAAAAACGGAGAGAAAGGAAAAAAATAGAAAAGAAATAATAAAAGAAGGGGACAAAAAAACAGAGAACAAAACCGGAATAAAAATGATTCTGAGGTCTTTATAGCTTCGGTTGTTGCAAATCAGAGAAAATATAGCCAGTGAATCTGGCGGCTCAAATTTGAGGGAAGAACTTTGATGGAGGCATGTTGGGACGACGATGGACATCGAAGTGCAGCGTGCTCATGCTCTCTGGTCGTGAAGCTCCCTACTTGCTCCCTGTTCGTGAAGCTCTGTGGTTACCTTTTTTATATCTTTAGCAGCATCATTCTTCTTCATAGGGCCAGATCTAGTGCTGCAGAGCTAGAGCAGGGCTATGGCTAAGGCTAGAGTTAGACAAATTTTGAGTTTTGAGCCAGTGGACAGCGCGGACAACTTTCATCGCTAGCATTTCATGCAACTGGAGGGACAGTGCGAGACAACTTTTGAGCTAGAGCATGGGAGGAAGCAACAAAAGAGAAACAAAAATCAAGAAAAGAAGAGAAAAAACATAGAAGAAATAGTAAAAGGAGTCGAAAAATAAATTATAGAGAAAAGACAGCTACACCTAACTTTTTACCCATAAATCAGACTAGGGCACGCCCGGGTGTGCCGCTATTTAGTTCCGCCCGTGGTTGCAGAATGGGTTATTAGTGTTGTGTCGATTGCGAGATGATGTTGTCTGCGAGGAAAAATTGAGTCGAAGGGAGAGGCTATAAAATAAAAAGTGGTTAGACCACCAGATGTCATGCGTGAGGGGTTCAAATATGGTGGATTGGGCCTTAAGCATCTCTATGTGTGTGGATTGGGGGGGGGGGATTGGAAGGCCCAAATTGTTCCATATGTATTTTCATCTTCCTAATTGTTGCATGGGGTGTGGCCTGTGGGAGGCGTTGCCTTTTGCAGTGCTGGTGTTTAGATAGACACGTGTTAGGTCATGTGTCCTTGGCATGGTTTGGAAAAGGGCAAAATCGTGCATGGTGCGGGAGAAAGCTATATATATTGATTCTTACCTAACTACATAAGAAATCGCACGCATGCAAGCAATGACTAGGGCTTACCCTTGTCCTAATAATGATGTGATGCCTGTATGATTCATCATACAACAATATTCATCATTTGATTGTATAAAATAGCTTTTAGAATTTAAATAATAATTCCATTTGATCGCAAAGATTTCAAGTGGGAGTTCTAGGTAGTATCTGCAATTTAATGAGAGCGCAATAAAATTAAACATATGACGATTGGTATTAGATGTTCAACGAAAGAATGAGAGAAGTGCAAAAGTGGAATATCTTCAAGTAATACAAGAATGTCTGTACAATGTAGAAAAAGTTCAAACAACTACATAGATTAACAAAGTAATTTGGGTGGAGGCAAAGCGAGAAACGGAAGTAGCATGAAGCAGGGGAGTGGGTTCAAGTGATGGGTGGAATTAAGCTTAGGAATGGAAGGAGTGGAGGAGGCCAAATGGGGGTTATTGATGCAACCTTGCCGCATCCATATATACATGATGTCATCATGCGTCATGTGTTATTTTTATTATGCTTTGTTTATTAATTGTCCCGTAATTTTTTCCCGCGCACCTACAATATTTGAAGTTGTTCGGCTCGTCGGTTTGACCACCTGGTTGGATCTTAAATAAATGGTCTGGTAATTTAGGATAGTTAAGATGAGAAAAAGGCAAGCTTAAATTTTTTAAAAGTCGCATAAATTTAATCGGGGAAAAGAATTTAAAAGAAACTCAAAATCAAGAAGAGAGTGTTGTTGCATCAGACATCAATTGTTTGAGGAAACTTTTCAAAATTTCATTAAGAAAGATATTGATTAAATTGGAAACAAAATAAATGGAAATCATTAAGAATCTGGCCATTATCCCCTTATTAATAGAGGCCTTTTGTTGAAGGAAAAGGACCAAAAAGATTGCAGAGAACGAGAACCCCTCGTTCCCTCTGCATTGCCGGCGGTTCCCCCGCATTAACACCCGCATCAACACCCGCTGGTTCACCCTAAACATCTGGAACTTCGATTGGAAGGACCCTCCAGGAGCGACGCCTTCGTTCATCGCCACGCCAATACGTCGTCGAAACCTCCGCCTGTTGCTGTTTCCGTTCGGTGTCGACACCTGCGGTCGTCGGCTCCTTTCTGCCGACAGATCTCCGTCGCCGGTTCCTACTGCCACGCCACCTCCGCCCGTCCACGAGGATCCACGCCCTTTGCTGCATCCCAACTGTCATTGGCCTCCACCTGCAAATCGGGTGTCGTCGACTACACCACTATTTCGGCACCCATTCTCCACAGCTGCACTCCTTTCTCCAGTTTTCAGCCTCAACCGTCGGCAGTCAGCGACCACGTATTTGCGACTAGGTGGATCATCCCCGTTGTGGTATTTGACACTCCACTCTTGCTCCTTTTATTAGACTAAATTTATGCAACAACATAAATAATCTTGAGTTTGCCTTCGAACGTTCTCGCTATTTTAAATTACGTTATTTCATAAATTGTTAATGTGGATTTGCTTGTGGTTGTGTTAATCTCGTACAAGGTTCGATCCGGATGAGTACGCGAGAGTTCCACTCAAGTGAAATAAACGAATTTCCTACAGTCCAAACGACAGGTTTGATTACATGCGATAACGCGATTTTGGCCGCTAGGCCCCTCTTTAAAATTTAAAAAATCGATTTATTTTCATAATTCTAATTTTTATTTTATAAAAAATTAATTATTTTAAGTAAAACTATTTAATCTTGAAATCCTAGGTTTGGTCTACATCAGTTTGGTATCAGAGGTAGGTTCGGTTCGCTTCTATTGCGAATCAAACGATCGGGTTCTAATTTTTTTTAAAAAATAAAAATAATCTATATTAAAAATTTTCTAAGTATTTTCAAAAAGAAAACAAAAAAATTTATGTCCTTTTAATTTTAAAACTTTATTTTATTATTATTATTCTTATTATTATTTAAAAATACAACAAAAAAGTCATTTCTAATTAACTTTTCGTTTTTTTAAAATAAAATAAAAACAATTAAATTTTTTGAGAAAATTTATTTTAAATGGAAAAGCAAGTCGATCACCTAGAAAATAGCATAGGGGATCTCACCCAGCGTATGAACGACTTAATGAAAGCGGTCAACAATCTCACCACCACCGTGGGAGGTTTAGGGCACGTAGTGGACGGATTATGCACATCGGTCAACACTATAGAGGCCACCATACACTTAAATTGAGCACCTATCCCAGTGGTTGAAATCAACCCTAACCTTAGGCCACTAGAGCCCGCCCAACCTGAACCACGTAACCACCCTCGTTGGGATGTAGGGATCAAACTAGACGTTGGAGATTTTGAGGGACAGATAGAGCCTGAAGGTTGCTTAGATTGTTGTGATAAAATGAATCGTTACTTAGTTTGGAAGCAATTGCCTCAAGCCAGGCAAGTCGAGCACGCAGTCCTTAGGCTAAAGGGGTCTGCCTTAGTCTAGTGGGGACAATTAGAGCGCGCTAGATTCAATTTAGGGTTGCCTCCCATCATCACCTGGAATGAATTTAAGGCCCAACTTTGGAAGCGCTACGTTTCCCATGATTATCTCCAAACTCTATATTGTAGATTTCATAATCTACGAAGTCAACGGTAGATGAGTACACTGATGAGTTCCTTGTCCTACAGTCGAGGCTAGATCTTCGTGAGGGTGATGACATGACTATATCTCGTTATCTTAATGGGTTACGCTATTCCATACAGGATTAGCTAGAGTTGCACGACTATCGCGATTTAGGAGAAGTCTCTAGTAGAGCTCACAGAGTGGATTCCCTACAGAAGCGCACATCCAGAGTCAGATCTATGGATAAATTTGCATTGAGTATCACCACTACCACCACGGCTCGGATCGTGGATTCCCCTCACCCTCCCATCACTACAGGTACTCCGACCCCATCCACTATCCCTTCTAAGGGAAAGGAGATTATTGAGGCTAAGCCCAACACTGGAGTATTTCGATGCTTCAAGTTTATGAAGTCGGGGCACAAATCATCTGAGTGCCCGCGACGCCACTTCGTCGCTATTATCGATTCTCCTGATGGACGTGAGCCTGAATATGGAATTTACGTTAATGAGTCTCACCCTGAGTCAGAGCCTGATCACGAGACTGGGGATGTCGTAGAAGTGGAAGGTGAGCACGCTGAGCATGTAGTCTGTGTCCTGCGTTATTGTCTGATTACCCCTAGCGATCCTACTGAGGATGACTATAGGAGGCACGATATTTTCCGCACTACTGCACGCATCAAGAGACAATTTTGTTCTATCATCATCGATAGCGGTAGTATGAAAAATTTCGTTTCTCAGCTCATGGTCGACATATTAGGACTTGAGATGCATCCGTTAGAAAAACCCTACAGGCTATCCGACGTCAATAGTCATTTGACTATGCCCGTCACTCATTATTGTGTTGTAGAATTTTCTATAAGGAGTTCGTACTCGGATAGAGTATTATGTCATGTCGCAGCTATGAATGTCTTTCACATCCTATTGGGGAGATCTTGGCAGTATGATCGACGTGCCATGCACGAAAACACGAGAAACTCTCACTCCTTCGAGCACCACGGGCACAAGATTGTTTTTTTATCCCAGAAGAACTGTCTTATTCCAAGGGCACGCGAGAGGACCTCTACGACTTTTAGTTCACTTCTTACTGACTCCACATTATTACTCACTGCCCTCCCGCCTAAACCCCCATCCCATGAAGTGACTCATAGTCCAGATGTGTCGCTCATCCCACATTTATCCATTCTTGATGTGCCACGTGATGTTACTCGGTCTTTTCACACTATATCTATTGAACACTCACTTTGCACACCCCCCTCTGTCGACTTCATATTTAGAGAATGTGTTTTTAATTCAGCTCACTATCATTCAGAGAAAGACAAAATTGGAAAATCGCAACAATATATTATAAATTTTATATCATATTTCTGGAACAGCTTATGGGGCCGAAAGGACACCAAATTTGAGTTTAGTAGCGCTTATCACTCTTTAACTGATGGACAGATCGAGGTCGTTAATAGGAGTTTGAGATATATTCTTAGGTATTCAACTGAGGAGGATCTGAGGACCTGACGCATAGGGATTTTATACCTCTACGAGCAAAACCAATTAATAATTCTAAAGATCGCCTTTTTATTATATCTCCTTACAAGAATATCTCTACGTTACTCCACCTACATAACCACCATCACCTCTCATTTCGTGAACATATTTCATTTGATGGGTAAGCTCATATAAATTTATTTCTAGTAAGTGGCGAGCAACCTTTGAACATTACAAACTCACGGTCGGTCGTTATCGCCATGAAATGTACTTTTCAAAAGGAGATTTGGTGTTTGCTTATTACGGCAGGTTTGGTCCATTTCAAGTTCAGACATGCGTCAAACCACCTATCATGGCCACAGTTGAACCACCAGACTTAGCACCACCGACGACGTCGGATCTCTCAGTTGCCAATCTTTGCAAGTTCTCGTCGGGGTGGAGTTCTTTCAACCCCGGGAGAATTGATGCAACTTCCGCCGCATCTAAATATACATGACATCATCATGTGTCATGTGTTATTTTTATTATGCTTTGTTTATTAATTGTCCTGTAATTTTTTTCCTGCGCACCTACAATATTTGAAGTTGTTCGGCTCGTCGGTTTGACCACCCAATGAGACCTTAAATAAATGGTCCGATAATTTAGGATAGTTAGGACGAGAAAAAGGCAAGCTTAAATTATTTAAATGTCGCATAAATTTAATCGGGGAAAAGAATTTAAAAGAAACTCAAAATCAAGAAGAGAGTGTTGTTGCATCAGACATCAATTGTTTGAGGAAACTTTTCAAAATTTCATTAAGAAAGATATTGATTAAATTGGAAACAAGATAAATGAAAATCATTAAGAATCTGACCATTATCCCCTTATTAATAATGGCCTGCTGCTGAAGAAAAAGAAGGACCGAAAAGATTGCAGAGAACGAGAACCCCTCGTTCCCTCTGCATTGCCGGCGGTTCCCCCGCATCAACACCCGCTGGTTCACCCTAAACATCTGGAACTTCGATTGGAAGGACCCTCCAGGAGCGACGCCTCCGTTCATCGCCGCGCCATAACGCCTCCGGAATCTCCGCCTGTTGCTGTTTCCGTTCGGTGTCGACACCTGCGACCGTCGGCTCCTTTCTGCCGACAGATCTTCGTCGCCGGTTCCTACTACCACGCCACCTCCGCCCGTCCACGAGGATCCACGCCCTTTTCTGCGTCCCAACTGTCGCCGGCCTCCACCTGCAAATCGGGTGCCGTCGACTACACCACTCTATTCTGGCACCCATTCTCCACGGCTGCACTCCTTCCTCCAGTTTTCAGCCTCCACCGTAGGCAGTCAACGACCGCGTATCTGCGACTAGGTGGATCATCCCCGTTGTGGTATCTGACGCTCCACTCTTGCTCCTTTTATTAGAATAAATTTATGCAACAACATAAATAATATTGAGCCTGCCTTCGAATGTTCTCGTTATTTTAAATTCCATTATTTCATAAATTGTTAATGTGGATTTGCTTGTGGTTGTGTTAATCTCATACAAGGTTCGATCCAGATGAGTACGTTAGAGTTGTACTCAAGCGAAATTAACGAATTTCCTAAAGTCCAAACGACGGGTTTGATTACACGCGAGAACTCGATTTTGGCCGCTAGGCCCCATCTTTTAAATTTAAAAAATCGATTTATTTTCATAATTTTATTTTTTATTTTATAAAAAATAAATTATTTTAAGTAAAACTATTTAATCTTGAAATCCTAGGTTTGGTCTACATCAGTTATGGTGAGCTGCGTGCTAGGGAGAGGAGGTGTTGCTTGGATGTTATCAGGGGGTGGAATACTATTAGTCAACAGTAGTGGGGTGATTGGGTTGCAACGGGTTGAGGGAGCAAGCGTTGCAATAGCCATGACATGTTAGGGAGGAAGCGGGGTCCATTGGCAGTTGCTAGATAGGGAGGGAATGGGATAAGGTTGTTGATTTGCAACTTCAAGACAAGGGAGTGGCGACTGAGGACGTTAGCAACTAGCGTCCAGGGGGCTTCAACACCACCGGAAGGAGTGCACAAAGTTGTCACTGTGCGCTTCTTTCCATGACCCAGTGGCTGAGTATTATAACCACAAACTCTCAATTCCTCCTTTTCATGACCTCGTCGGACAGTCAGACGACAACTCGATTGACAGTCGCACGAAACCTCAATTGTCAGTCAGACGGCACCTCGTCGGACAGTTAGGCGACACCTCGTCGGACAGTCAGACATCACCTCGTTGGACAATCAGACGACACCTCATTAGACAGTAGGACAACACCTCAATGGACAGTCGGCCGGCACTTCGTCAAACAGTTGGATGGCACCTCGTCAGACAGACAGACAGTCGGACGACACCTCGTCGGACAGTCGGAAGACACCTCGTCGGACAGTCGGACGACACCTCGTCAGATAATCGAACGACAGCTCGTCAGACAGTCCTACAACACGTCGTCAGACAGTCGAATGACAGCTTGTTGCCTCATTGGACAGTAGGACGACAGCTCGTTAGACAACACCTCGTCAGACAGCAGCTCGTCAGACAGTCGGACGATAACTTGTCAAAAAGTAACAACACCTCGTCGAATTGTCAAACGACACCTATTCAGACAGTCAGACGATAGTGACACGTTGTCGGATGGTCGGACGACACGTCGTCCGACAGTCAGGCAGCACGTCGTTGAACAGTCGGGTAGCACGTCGTCGGACAGTCGGATGACATGATGTCGGACGACACCTCATCGGATAGTCGGACGACATTTCATCTCCTGTCGGTGGGAAGATGTTTGGACGACGTGTCGTCAACGGGTTGTTAGTCGGACGACACCTCATCGGATAGTCGGACGACATTTCGTCTCCTGTCGGTGGGAAGATGTTTGGACGGCGTGTTGTCAACGCGTGTTGTTAGTCGGACGACATGTCATCGACCGCTTTGTCGGTCGGAGGGCGTGCCATCAGAGAGTCGGGCGGCAATGTTGTGGCATACCAGATAGTCAGAGGACGTACTTTCAGACATTCAGAGGGTGTGCCAACGAACAGTCGGAGGTCGAACGATGTGTCATCGGGCTGCCGATCCGAATCGCAAGCACCCTTAAGCTCGAGGTAACCAATGCTATATTTTGTAATTATTTATGGCATTTGTTAATGTTGTTGTTGATGAGAAAACAACGGATTTGTGGCATAGTTATATACCTGAAAAGGTGTTAGATTAGCCAATAAGAACTTTTATATTGTCACAATAGCTCGACATTGTTGATGATATAAAAAAATCATTTTAGTATCTCTCGGATGGTCTCAACTGTTTGTGAGGGGGTGGCTGTAAAAGCGTGAACGAAAAAGCATATTCGTTTGGATGGATTTGATGCCCTGAATTTAGAATTTCAGGTTCATTTTCATTGGAATTGGTCATCATTTCCAATTTTGATACCTCAATTTAATCCAACCGAACGACGAACGGGCCCTAAAAGAAAAGTCAACGTAAAAGTGGAGTTCTTTTGTTTTTCATTCATTTATAATTCATATAATGACCCATGGGATCTATTTAAAGATTTACAAGTAGCACAATTGTAAATACCAAAAAATAAAAGTAATGCATGAATACTAACACTTAACGACTCTAATTAGTCGTAAGTACGACTCAACTCGAACACTTGAAATAATATACCTAAAGACATGTAAATGAAATATGCATAACTACCGACGGGTGGTGGGGACCCATAACATCTCACCCGCCCTTCAAATCGAGTTTTTGTCCTCAAGTTCGAACAATTTTTTTTTTTTAAATCTCTCTCTAAGTTCCTACCTCTCTCTTGCGCGTGTTCTGTCTTCTTCTTCTTCAATTTTTAGTGTTAGGGTTGAGCACGACTCCCCATCTTCCTCTTCCCCTCGCATTCTTCATGGGTTGAGCTCGGCTCCCCTTATATCTCTGCCTCCGCCGCCACCTTCTATGAAGCCCTGAAGTAGGCTCGTAATAGATTCATCACGCAATATTATCTGATTGCATTAAATAAATAAGCTTTAGAACTTGAACCATAATTACAATTGATATAAAAAATCTCAAGTAGGAGTTACATGTGACAATTGACAATTAATGAGAGTACAATGAAACTAAACATAGAATGGCTATATATTGCACCATGGATGAAAGAATGAGACTAGTGCAAAAATAGAATAGCATTATGTAATACATGAATGGTTGTATAGTGTAAAAAAAGTGAAAACAAATACAAAGATCCTCAACGTAATTTAGGCTGAAGTGAAAACAAAGACAAAAGGGGCCCGAGGATATGGAGCGGGCTCAAATGTTGGGTGGAATGCGGTTTGAGGATGGAAGGAATGGATTAGGGATATTTTTGTGTGTGTGTGTGGGGGGGGGGGGGAGGTGTTGTGGTGCGCTAGGGGTTGCAGGCTAGGTAGAGGAGGGGGAGAAGACACTTCGGATGTTGGTAGTAGGGGATGATGGAATAGTAGATAGTGATAGTGTGGTGGTTGAGCGAACATGCTAGGAGGGGAATAGGCGTTGCAACAGGTTAAGGAAGGAGTTGGGGTGCAACAATTGTTGAAGGCTAAGGAGAGAGGGAAGGGGAGGGGATGTTTATCCGCGACTTCAATAGGAGGGAGTGGTGGCTAGGGGTGTTGGGGCCACAACTTGCATCCTGTGTATTTGAGGATCTGGGAGGAGCCCAGGGAGGGTTTCAATACATGGCAGCCTGAAATTCTTGGCACAGCGAGCAGTTGTCCGCGAGTATGACATCTATCTCATGTTGGCATCTGACAATGAGTTTGTTCCATGACAATGAAGGGAGTGGTGGCGCTGGTTCACTCCTAATAGTCAAAGTATGCAGGTGGAGAGAGCAATGTCTTTGACCAATCGATACAAACTAGCAAAAATGCACTTTAAAAACACTGATGAACGGTTGAAGTAATATTCGAGGCACTGCTCTCGATAAAATCACTCAATGATTGACTCTCTTTTCCAACGCAGGACCGAGTCCATAGACGAGATACATGATACTCCTTCCAAGTTCCAACTACACTTGTGCCTCTTTGGATAGAAAGATAGAAACACATAATAAGACAAAAAAATACAAGCTAAAATTAATACATTTAAAGAAACCCATTTGAATCGGGCTCCACAATGCCAAGATGACAGGTTTGAGTGATTCTCATGCCATGAGGGGATCCGTTTGAGTATATACGTAATACCACATCACTAAAATAAAATTAAAAAACGTTCACATATTATAGGCCAAAGACCCTAAACATGACAGTTGCATGCTAGAATGTTCCATGGTGTATTGTATTGATTTTAATTCATGCGAAGTCCGTGACTGATATATCACTGTCTTTCCATTGTCACAATCTTGATATATGGAGATAAGTGAAGCATTAATTTTCAAGTAATGGTCATACAAGTGCTATGGTAGATGTGTGGGCACACGAGACTGGATAGAATTAGGAATGAATGTTTCAGGGTTAAGACAGGAGTAGCATCAATTGCAGAGAAGATGCGAGAAGCTCGACTAAGATGGTTTGGACACGTACAAAGGAGACCATTATAGGCACTTGTTAGACGTTGTGAGAGTCTAGTCACTAGGCATGTTAAACGAGGGAGGGGTAGACCAATAAAGACTGGGAATGAAACTATAAAGAAATACATGATGTACTTGGGCATTAATGAGATTATGACACAAGATAGGGCACAATGGCGACAAAATATCCATATAGCCGACCCCACTATAGTGGGTAAAGGCTTGAGTGTTGTTGTTGTTGGTCATACAAGTGCTGTAAGGTTAGGTGCGGAATGTGGTTTTTGTTTGCTAAATTTTTTAGCATGCTCATTATTTAGTTTGTCTCGTTTTACATTCGAGACAATTGCTACCTCTTGAAAAAAAAACTTTACTGATACATTTTTCCATCCCAAACATGACAATTTGGCACAAGTTTGTTTCGGTTAAATGTTAAAGTGCAATTATATTCAATTGGATTGTATTTTTGTCACTGGCATTCTGTACATTTCAAATAGTATTTTGGCTGCTAATTTCTGATGCACTGTTATAATTATTATTTTATTTTATTTCTCTTACTTCCGTACAAGGATTTCCCAACAGTTCGTTAGGACTGCTTAACAATTTGCTTGGCTAAAATATAACTGTTGTTTTTTAAAGACTATACATGCGAGTAGATTACAATAAATTTTTATTCAGTCCCATTGTAGGTATCTTACACTTCATGGTTTCTTGATGCATTTAATTATGCTATTGCAACTAACATGGATGTGCTCAATTTGAGTATTGGCGGGCCGGACTACTTGGATCTTCCATTTGTGGAGAAGGTGATTCTTTTTGGATTCAGCAGTGCTTGTCTTTTATTTTGGATTTATTTAATTTATTATCAGTCATTTATCCCCATAAATTTTTGTGCGCCCTTTAGGTTCCTGCATTTTAACTAATAAGAAGCTTTTGACTTTTAGTGGACCCCTAAGATCTTCATGATTCTTGCACTATACATTTTTTAGGCTTCCACTTTTCATTATCTTTGTACTTCCATATCTCAGGGTTTAGATAGTAGTACTGATATTCTTGAAGTTAAATTTTGTAGTTAACAACTTAACATGTGATATTTGTAGCTACTAAAGATTCTGGTTGGTGGATGTCAGGCCCATCTCGGTTTGAATTTAAAATGTGACATTGGATTGCATGATTATATCAGGAACATTTGTAAAATATTCAATATCAATATAAGGGAAAAGGTCCTTTAGTGATATATAAATTTTTTATTTTTAAAAAAGATGTCATATTCCTCGTAATTTATGTTGAGTTTTGTTTTCGTCGTGACAATTTTTTACAAGGACGACGAACAAAAGTTGTAATGTCGCGCCGGGGCACGGGGTACCCCGCACATGACTGCTTGTACTAATGCAGGATTCTTAAATCCTAACAGTAACAATTAACAAATATGATAACATTAGCTTATAAAGATTTTTAAGACATTTGTTATGGGTCCCCACCATCCGTCGCCAGTTACACATATTTTATTTGCGTGTCTTTATGTATGTTATTTCAAGTGTTCGAGTTGAGTCGTAGTTACGACTAATTAGAGTCGCCGGGTTTTAGTATTCACACATCTACCCCGCGCCACTTATAAGTCTTTAAATAGACCCCTTGAGTCAATATATGCATTATGATGGAAATTATGAAAGATATATTTCTCCCTTGAGTTCTTTTCTCCTCACTCGAATTTCTAGGATTAAGGTTGAACACGACTCCCCTTATTTCTCTCCCTTCGCATTCTCCGGGGTAGAGCTCGACTCCCTCTTATATCTCTTTGCCTTCATCGCCATCTCCGACGAAGCTCCAAAGTAGGCTCGTAACATCTTGGCATCAAAGCCTTCGGTCCTCTTCACCCCCTCAAACAGGAATCCCGACGGGCCTTCGCTCCGCTTCAACGATGTCGACCCTCCGATCCACGGTACACTGCCAGCAGCTTTCAGCCACATCCTTCTAGTCAACGCTACAACATCTGACTCATTCCAGTTTATTGCAGACACATCCTTTTAGTTTATTGCAGTTACGGAAACCGCATGGGTATGATCCCTCCCTTCTTCGTTCGGTTCCATCCACTGTCAAGCAGCCACATCGAGCCTTTGCGGCGCGGCAACCCAACATGCGTCCTTCTCGACGGATCTTGCTTCCTCCTTCCAACAACCGAGCTCTTTCGCATTAGCAGCCGCCATCTTCCACCTTCATTGCCAATAGCTTTCCTGAGCTTCTCGGCCCGACATCTCCTTCATTGAGCTACCACTTTTGTCTGTCCTCTAGAGCCACCTGAGCAGTCGTATCGAGCATCATGTGCTCGTCTCTTCGTTGAGCCAAACACGCAGCCATCCTCTCGAGCCCAACATCTCTGCATCACTTCGAGCCCTACGCCCCTGCTTGTTTTGATCCCCGCGCGGCTGATAGATCCTCAACACCCATTATGACTGTTGGGTCCAACGTTCCTTCACTTGACCCGTGGCGCTTTGCTACTTTCTTAAGGGAAAAAAGTAGCGCCCTTTCCATCAGTCCAAATTTTTAGAACAGTTGGGTAAGCGTTTGATCCTACAATGTCCTTTTAGCCGCATCATCCAAATTCATTAATACTTTTTAATTGATTAATTAATTACTGTGGCTTGATGATGAGCCCCAGAGAGCTACTCACCTCCTGTTCTGTACTCTAGAAGCTCTTAGAGATGTCGGCATCACATGACGTCGTGCTTGCCCAACTCACTGCCAACATTGACAGAGTTTACCCCAGAGGCATGATCCCATTGGCGCAGATATTGATCCCATCCGCGCCCAAAGATGCTCCACCCGCTCATTGCTCCACCATTGCCTCTGATTGTTTCCTCCTTGCAATTAACACAACCGGCCTCGTCGCCGCCAAGCCCCGCGGCGGTGCTGCCTCATTTTTCACTGCCATCCGTCCCCGCGGTCTCCCCTCTGCCGCCTCCACTCCAACAACATGTCCTGGTGCTCCATCTCGATCAATTCCTTCCGAAGTCCTCCCCCACTTGGTTGTCGTCGCTTCCCCTTACCGCCACTCACTTTTAGCATAGTCCTCCGCCTCCCTCGATTGTCTGTCCAGGCACACTCACGCAACTCCGACTAGTTTTTAGGTCTCTCAAATTACTATAAAAAATTCTTCAAAAATTATTCGATGGCTGTCTTTAAAAAAAGACTCATTTCATGGTCCCAAACGGTTCAAGCAGCTTTTGAACAATTTAAAAACTTACTGATTTCTTATCCAATTTTAACATTACCAATTTTTCTTGAGTCGTTCAACATTGAGACTAATGCCTCTAGTACTGGTGTTGATGTTGTTCTTTTGCAGCACAACTAACCAATAGCTTTTTTCAATAAAAACCGCCCTTAATACATAAATCCACTTATATATATAAGAAATGTATGTTGTTACTGCAGTCGTATCTAAATGGTGTCAATATTGCCACACTTTCAGTATTATGACGGATCACAAGCGCTTACACAATTTACTCACAAAATTGCCATACACTAGAGCAACAAACCTTCCCATCTGAATTGTTGGGTTAAAAAAATTGTTGGGCTACGACTTTACTATTAAATACAAACCTGGTAAAAATAATATAATTGTAGACACTTTCTCATTCTCCATTACCTTTCAATGAATCACACTCACCTTCCCAACATGTTCTAACTATGGCAACTTCATCATTATTGGAGGGTTTACAACATGATTATACGACATGCCATCACTCAAGACCTATTATAGAAAATTACACTCAACCCCAAATCCCAACCAGCATGGAACAAAAAAAGAGGTTGCATCTTTTTTAAGAATCGATTATACATTCCACGAAATTCAAAATTAAAACATAAATTAATCACCGTTGAAAGCAATAACTTGGCTAACATGAAAGAGCCAAGATCTCAATCCGCAAGGGCCAAGGTCTCGGCTCACAAAGTTTGGACTATAGTATGGCCGACTATTACTTGTTTGTGAGCGATGATGAAAGCATGAGGCGAAGAAGGGAACAAAAGACTATTTCATTGCTCAAACAAGATGGTCATGTTACATTATGGAGGTCCCGCCATATACCCAAGTGTTGTGCGAGTTCGGGGAAAAACATGCGTGGTCGCCAAATCTTCAGATGGGCGACCTTCGCAGGGTTTCAACTGCCACTCGTTACAACGTGACCATATTTATAGGCAAAGACGGGGTGGGGGTGGGTACTTTACCGTTAGAAGGTGTACACCACCCCCAGGAGAGGCTGTTTGGGCTCTCCAAGGTGGCTTGCTATCATGTCCTTTCGACGAATATGGGTAGTACAATCACAGAAGCACATCACATATTATGGAGGCCACTCTGGTATCCAGATAACTCTGCATAGAATCATAGATTACAAGCTCAATTTCACTGGACTAATATGAAAAGCGATATTACTAAATTTATTAAGGAACACACTCAAAGTCAGCAAGCCAAACCCCTCAATCATTCCCTATTTGGTCTTCTCAAGCCCTTGCCCACCCCAACAAAATTATGGTCAGACCTAACTATGGATTTTATAACTCATCTACCATCGTACTCAACTTATTTGATAACTCTTGTGGTGGTTGATCGATTCTCTAAGGCAGCTCAATTTGCTCCTCCTAAATCACCCATTACAACTCCGATTGTTGTTACAACTTTCTGGAATTATATCGGTAAATTACATGGTTCAGTCGGTCTCCCCCTGGTTTAGTTTACAATTGTGCTGGTGCCATTAAAAATGAAGATTTTGTGATGACTATACAAACAAGGGATGAACAAGTTCTCCAGCTCAGAGAAAATTTACACATATCTCAAAATCATATGAAGACTGTTGGAAAAGCCCACTTAATATTAGGCCCATTTGTATAGCATTTATTGCTTTTCTCTCCTCTCTTTAGTCCCACATTGTGTATAGGCCTTTTCTCTCTCTTTCTCTCATCTATATATATGTACTCATTGTTTGTATTTGTATCAAGTGGACATATATACAAGGTTGGCTTTCTCCATTTCTACATGGTATCAGAGCCAGGTTGCTGACTCCTGCGGACTCCCCTTTCTGTCCGCCCTGCGGCCTGCGACCTCCTGCGGCCTCCCTTATCCAGTCCGCAGCCTCTCCCTCCGTGGAACCACCTCTCCTCTGCGGCCTGCGAAAGTGTGTCCGCACCTTCTAGCCGCTTCACTCCTGCGGCCTCCCTTGTCCAGTCCGCAGCCTCTCCTCCTGTGGAACCACCTCTCCTCCCGCCTTCTCCTTCCTCCTCTGGCCCCCTATTTATAGCCATCCTGTGGGGTCCACTGCTTCCCTTTTTTCGCTGCGGCCTCCTCTTGTCTGGCGCGACCTCGGCGACCTCAACCTCTTGGTTTCCTTCGTCCGCCGTAAGCTCAGCGTCCTCTGTCCGCAGTCCGCCTGCTTGCGGCTGCTCTCCTTCCTCTTCCGGCAGTTTTTTCTGTCCGCCGCGGGTTAGACCCTCTGCGTTCTTTCAGTCTTGCGGACTGGTCCAGCCCGCCGCGGTCGCTCTCTTGCTTCCCCGACTTGTCCTCTCTTCTCAGCTCGCTCCTGTCCTCCGCGGTCTGATCCAGACCGCCGCGATCTGATCCAGTCCGCCTCGCCCTCTTCCATCCGCTGCGGCCTCTCTTGGCCCACTCCTTGCTGAGCGTCTGTGCTCACCGCGGTCTCTTACTAGCTCGCCGCGACCTCATCCAGGTCGCCGCGTCCTCACCCAGTCCGTTGTCTGTCCGCTTCCTCTAGCTGCTGCCTCCAGCCCGCCGCGGTCTCCTCCAGCTCGCTGCGGCCTCCAGCCCGCCGCGGTCTCCTCCAGCTCGCTGCGGCCTCCTTCAGCTCGCTGCGGCCTCCTTCAGCTCGCTGCGGCCTCCAGCCCGTCGCGGTCTCCTCCAGCTCGCTGCGGCCTCCTTCAGCTCGCTGCGGCCTCCTTCAGCTCGCTGCGACCTCATCTAGGTGACCCTCATGTCTACGTCTGCAGACTCCGTCGGCACGGCAGTTCCTCCTGAACGCCCGGCCTCTATCCAGGAAGTCCGCGACGAGCTCCGGATCACTACAATTTCGCTCACTGGCAAGAAGAACTTTGTGGAATGGGCACACTCGGTTCGCCGTGTCCTTCAGTCAAAGGGATTCCTTCATCACCTGACTCAGACCGTTATCGGTGTCCCTACTGAGGAGTGGTTACGCAATGATGGGCGTGTGCAGACTTGGCTTCTCAACTCTCTTGATGGCGAATCTTATCGCCTGGCCATGTATCATGAGACGGCCAAAGGCATGTGGGACGAGCTCCACACCCTCTACTCTGGCAAAGATAGTCTCCACCATCTATATGATATCATCACCGCTCTCCAGGCCCTTGACAGCAGTGGCGCAACCAACCTGACGTCCTTTGTTGCTCAAGCCCGGTCTCTGGTTGAGGCTTGGATCCACCATCAGCCTCCCACTCTAGATCTCGCTGCTCAACGTACCCAAAAGGAAGTTGTGGGTATCGCCATGATGATGGCCCGGGTACCCCCTCATCTTCACAGTGTCCGGGCTCACATCCTCTCCTCTACTGTTACACCGTCCTTTTCCGATGTGTGCTCAATGCTTCTCAAAGTCTCCCCGCCTCCGGATGTTCCCGGACTTCCTTCTCCGGCCCTTGTTCAACAGGCACCAGCTCCCTTATTGCCTCTTCCCCCCTCTGCCCGTGGTGGCCGCTCTGACTCTCGCGGCCGGGGTCGCGGTGGCCGGTCTAGGCCTAAATGCTCGTTCTGTGGTAAAGATGGTCATCTTGAGGCCACTTGCTTTCGCAAACATGGCCGACCTCCTCGTCCACATGCCTCTGCTGCTACTACCGACTCTGCCTCCTCTCGTACTGAGCTCGACGAGGTTCGTCTTCAGCTCCGGCATCTTCATGGCTTGCTCAGCCGTCCGCCTGCCTCGGTTGCCTCTGCTGCCTCTATCTCCAATGAAGGTATCGCCTGCCTATCCTCTGGCACGCGCTGGATCCTTGATTCTGGTGCCACTCATCATATCACCTCTGTTAGGCCACCGCAGTACTTGTCTTCACCTCACCCGAAGTACATTACTGTCGCTAATGGGGCATCGGTTCCCGTCTCTGGATGTGCTGATATTTCTCTCACCTCTTCTCTCCTCCTGCGCTCGGCTCTACATGTTCCGGGCTCTCCTTTCAATTTACTCTCTGTTGGTCGCCTTACTACTGATTCTAATTACTCAGTGACATTTACTTCTTCTTTTCTCATACAGGATCAGCAGACGCAGACTATCATTGGTAGAGGACGGCTGCAGAATGGGCTCTATCTTCTTGACGACTCTCCCACTGTCCTCGCATCTATCTCCTCTTCGGATTGGCATCGCCGTCTGGGACATGCTCCTCTTCCAGTCCTCCGGAAGGCTCTTCCTGATGTTACTCTCCCTGCTTTTCGCTGCGACACATGTATTTTGGGCAAACAGCCCCGTTCTTCTTTCCCCCCTCATTGTACTCGGAGCTCCGCTCCTTTTATTTTAGTACACTCCGATATATGGGGTCCGTACAAATTTACTAGTATTTCTGGCTATCGCTATTTTCTTACTTTTATTGATGATTACTCTCGCATGACGTGGTTATATCTCCTTCGGGATCGCTCTGAACTTCCCCGCGTATTCCGGGCTTTCATACTTGAGACTCACACTCAGTTCTCTGCGCCTATTCGCACTATTCGTACTGACAATGCGCGGGAGTACACCAGTCATACGTTTGCCACTCTCTGCTCTGAATTCGGCATTCTTCACCAAACATCATGTCCGTACACTCCACAACAGAATGGTGTCGCCGAGCGCAAGAATCGTCACCTTCTTGATGTCGCTCGCTCGCTTATGCTTCAAATGCAGGTCCCCAAACCGTACTGGAACTACGCTCTCTCCACGGCTTGCTTTCTCATCAACCGCCTCCCGTCTTTCGTCCTCCAGTATGCTACTCCCTTCAGCCTCCTCTTTCCCACAACTCCGCCTTTTCCCCTTCCGCCACGGGTGTTTGGGTGTACCTGCTACGTTCACCACCTCGGTCCCTCCACGGACAAATTGGACCCTCGTGCCACCAAGCAGATCTTTGTCGGGTACTCGCGCACTCAGAAGGGTTATGTATGTTATTCGCCTACTACCCGCAAGGTTACTGTCTCGGCTGACGTAACTTTCCGTGAAAATCTTCCATTCTTCCCTGCTCCGGATATCGCTCTGAGTCCAGCTCCCGTCGTTCGTCCTGTCATTCCTGCTCCTCACTCCTCATCCTCTCTCTCATCCACACCTCCGGTCCGTCCACCACCACCGGTTATCCGGGTCTATTCTCGTCGCTCTCCTCATCCCGTGGCTCCTCTGCAGTCGCCCTCGCCCTCTGGTGCTCTGCTCCCTGCTGCTCCGGCTCCCGTCTCTACCGCTCATCCGATGGCGAACTACGTCTCTCTCCATCGCCTCTCCCCCTCTCTTCTTCACCTTGCCACCTCATTATCCTCTGTTTCGGTCCCTAACTCTTTGCAGGAGGCGCTTCACCATCCTGGCTGGCGGACTGCCATGGACGAAGAAATGACGGCCCTTTGGGCCAACCAGAACTGGGTCTTGGTTCCCTTACCTCCCGGTCAGCACCCTGTTGGATGTAAATGGGTCTTCGTCATCAAGCATGCTCCGGATGGCACTATTGCCCGACTGAAGGCCCGTCTTGTGGCCCGTGGCTTCACACAACAGGAGGGCCTCGACTATGAGGAAACCTTCTCTCCGGTGGCCAAGCTTAACACTGTCCGCGTTCTTCTCTCCGCCGCGGTGCACCGCCGCTGGCCCCTTCATCAGCTTGATATCAAGAACGCCTTTTTGAATGGCGACCTTCAGGAAACTGTCTACATGCGCCAACCGCCCGGGTTTGAGACCACGGGGGAGTCTCGGGTCTGTCTTCTCAAAAAGTCAATTTATGGTCTCAAACAGTCCCCACGGGCGTGGTTTGACAAGTTTAGCAAGGTGGTTCGGGACATGGGGTTCACTCGGAGTTCTGCAGATTTCTCCCTTTTTACCCGACACCGGACCACTGGCACCATTCTCCTGTTGGTTTATGTTGACGACATCTTTCTCACTGGGGATGACTCAAAGGGGATTCAAGACGTCAAACAACATCTGAGCACTGCTTTTCAGACTAAAGACCTGGGGAAACTTCGCTACTTCCTTGGTCTCGAGATCGCCCGGCGGCCGGACGGGTTGGTACTCTCCCAACGAAAGTACTGTCTCGATCTTCTCAAAGATGCTGGTCAGTCTGGTTGCAAGCCAGCGTGTACACCGATGGAGGCAAATCACAAGTTATGCGCTCATGCTTCGGATGACGATTTGCTACTTCCGAACCCGGAATACTATCGACGCCTTGTGGGCAAGTTGATCTATCTAACAGTCACAAGGCCGGATATATCTTTTGCAGTTGGGGTTGTCAGTCGGTTCATGCATGCCCCCCGGGCTTCTCATCTCCAAGCGGTTGAACGGGTTCTTCGATACCTTAAGGGAGCTCCAGGTCAAAGACCGGTTTACAAAACCTCCGACTCTGCTCCCGCATTGGTTGCCTATTCTGATGCCGACTATGCGGGTTCCCTGGACGATCGAAGGTCAACTAGTGGGTTCTGTACTTATTTTGGTGGGCATCTTATTACTTGGAAGAGTAAGAAACAAGCTGTGGTAGCCCGTTCCTCTGCAGAGGCTGAATACAGATCGATGGCCTCAGTTGTCTCAGAACTCACATGGCTTGAAAGTCTCCTTACTGACCTGGGAGTAAAACTCCCCTCCTCTGCTGTTCTATTTTGTGATAGTCAAGCCGCCATACACATCGCAAAGAATCCGGTCTTTCATGAGCGCACAAAACATATCGAGGTTGACTGTCACTTTGTTCGTGAGAAGGTTCAATTGAAGAAACTTGAATTAAAGCATGTTCCAGGAACTGATCAAGTTGCCGACATCCTCACAAAGGCCTTATCAAGCACTCTGTTCTCCCAATGTTTGTCCAAGCTGGGTGCATATGACCTATACGCTCCAGCTTGCGGGGGAGTGTTGGAAAAGCCCACTTAATATTAGGCCCATTTGTATAGCATTTATTGCTTTTCTCTCCTCTCTTTAGTCCCACATTGTGTATAGGCCTTTTCTCTCTCTTTCTCTCATCTATATATATGTACTCATTCTTTGTATTTGTATCAAGTGGACATATATACAAGGTTGGCTTTCTCCATTTCTACAAAGACAAATGCAGACAAGCACAGAACGGAGATCGAACTTCATAAGGATGATTGGTTGTTACTTAAACTGCATCCATATCGCCAAATTTTGATGAAGAGGCCAACAAACAAGAAGCTTATTTTAAAATTTCAAGGACCCTTTCAGTTCACAGAGGAAATTGGAACATATCGTTTGAACTTTGAACCTTCCTCCGGAGTCCAGAATACATCTATTATTTCATGTTTCTCTTTTGAAACCCTATTTCGGAAATTGAAATCAGGAAATCGCAGATCTTCTACTACAGAGCCTCAATAATAAGCTTATACATGAACCTCTTGCCGTCATTAGCATTTGGCAGGGCCTTGATGTAACAAAAGGCCTGGTACAATGGAAAAGCTTACCTCCGGCAGGTAGTTCCGGGGAGGACTTACACTACCTACAAGAGTTTCCTCTTGAAACCGTTACCTCTCAGAAACATACCCAAAATTATACAGAAGAACGAGAAAAATAATATCAACAAAGCGCAGCTTCCAGAACCAAAAATAGATTTCACAAACATCTCTTGGAATTGGACAAAAAATGGCAGGCACAACAAATAAGTAAAACTGAAGGAATCATCCCTGGAACAGTAAGCACCCATCATCAAAGGGTGCATAAGAGTTACTAGTTGTGCTCCTTCATCTCCTCAACACCGGAAATGGGAGTTGCAACTTCATCGACCGCCGACCACGGCCAGCTATCTCCAATGCCCTCTCCAACATCATGTGGTTAGGGTTTTTCTTTGCAGTGCAGGGCGATGCAATGAGGACGTCACAATTTAAAGGCGACGGGATCTGGTACGAGTACCTCCTTTTGAGCCTACGGTGGATTGAAGGCCAGCCCCATCCAACGTCTCATATCAAGCTAGATGTATTCAATGTGGCTGTGATTAAAAGTTGTAACCAGATGACGCCCGTTGTCAATTCATATAGAATGTTAAGAACTTTTTAATCTTTGGTTATAAACAGAACCAATTATATGAAATAAGGATTATGATTTTGATTATGAAAGTAATACCTTAGCTTCTTCTTCCTTAAATGTACTTCTAACTCCACCCCAACGAACCTTCTCCGGTCATTCGTTTACCTACCTTCACCCATACAATATGGCAGACCGCCGAGCCAGATGATTGCTCTTCAACTGTGTTGGGACATTTGTTCTAGGACTTAATTGTAAGGAATTATTCTGTCTTGAATTTGAAGGAGACAACAACAAGGAACGACAAGGATCGTGAGAACAGAGCTTAAGGACAAGCTCAAGGCTGCGATCTTACGGTCCTGAATTGATCTGGACTCTGATTCCCTATCATCGGGATCCTAATATGGATCAATGAGCTTTTGATTTCTTTTGGACATCAATGCGCTTCTTTTTTTAATTGTATTTTAAAAGTTTTGACAAACATCTAACCTCCTATGTATATGGATAGAAGTTTAATAAAGAGAAGGTTGGAAGCCCTAAATTTAGTCTCTCTCTCTCTTTCTCTCTCTCATTCGTTCGTCACTGGGGCCTCCTCACGCGCACGTCGCCTGTTGTGTCGAGACCCCCCTGCGGGTGAGATCCCCCAATCTTCTCCTTCTACCATCTCTATCCCGGCGGTACTTCTCTTGTACCTCACACTTCAGGATCATCGAGGTAATCTTGGCAAGTTCTCTCCCACCGTCGATCTCGTCATGTCTCGGCCGGTGGCGCGATCCTTTGCACAACTTTGCAAAAGTCTACCCTATGTTGTTAAAAATATTTACCAAAAAGGGAGTGATGCCATGTGTAATGTTTGGAGACTTAAATTAATGCTTATGTAAGTTCGTTCTTCTCTTTTTCTTTGAAATAATCATTTAGATGAGTGTTTTCTCATCATCAGAGTGCTCACTTATGGCATATTATTGTAATTTGTATTAATGATTCTTCATATCTCTATTTGAATTGTACCATGCTTAAATTTAAGAGGGACCATGTTAATGTTTATGGTAGTTCATCCCCAGTATAAAATTTCTCATTTTTGTTATACGGTTATAAAGTATGAGATTGAATTCCTTCTAGTTCTGTATTTGATCTTCCTCAAATGTAGAGCTTATGCTAACCAAACCCTTAATGTCTTGTTCGAAACTTATAATATCTAGATACTTGCGAAGCATTATAGACAATTTCTTGAATACTGATGCTTTTTCTTTCTCATGCCATTGAAATTACTATTCAGGTATGGGAGATCACAGCAAATAACATCATTATGGTTTCTGCAATTGGAAATGATGGCCCTCTGTATGGAACGCTTAATAATCCAGCTGACCAGAGCGATGTTATTGGAGTTGGTGGTATCGATTACAATGATCACATTGCATCTTTCTCATCACGCGGCATGAGTACTTGGGAAATCCCACATGGGTAGATAAGCTTTTCAATTAAGACAATTTTTATTGAATTGTTTTTCATATTTTTTTATTTCTGAAATTTCCATCTTAGCCTGCAATTTTGTGCAAAACTCTTATATGTTTGCTTGTTCTCGATTTTCCTTGTAGCATGATTTCACTTCATAGTGGAGAAATTTCTAGTTTGCAAAAATGAGTTGTTATTCTGCAATTTTTACAGGTTCATCTGTACTATATAGTAAAGAAATTCACCATTTTAAATTACTTTTTTCTTTCCCGTTGCACCTCTATTATTTCCTCCCAATTTTATCTTTTATTTACAACTATTATTTATACTATGTGTTGATAGTGCCCAAAGCTTGTATGTATTATTCAAGTATCTAAATACAAGGAGAGAATACAAATATATAGGAGAGAAGAGAGAAGAATAAATCCTATACATGATGTGGGACTAAAGAAGGAGGAGAAAGAAAATAAATAAAGTGGGCCATTAAATGGGCCTTTTACATGGGCTTTTCCAATACTCCCCCGCAAGCTGGAGCGTACAAGTCGTATGCGCCAAGCTTGGATAGGCACTGATAGAAGAGGGTACTAGGTAGAGCTTTGGTGAGGATGTCAGCAACCTGTTCAGTACCCGGAACATGCTTGAGCTCGATCTTCTTCATGTGGACTTTCTCTCGGATGAAATGACAATCTACCTCAATATGCTTCGTTCTTTCATAAAAGACCGGGTTCTTAGCAATATGTATGGCAGCTTGACTGTCACATAGGAGGAGAGCTGGTGAAGGTAGTTTAACTCCAAGGTCGGTAAGGAGACTCTCAATCCATGTGAGTTCAGAGACCACAGCAGCCATTGCCCGATATTTTGCTTCTGCTGAGGATCGAGCAACCACTGCTTGTTTCTTGCTTCGCCAAGTAATCAGATGTCCTCCAAAATAGGTGAAAAACCCGCTAGTAGATCATCGATCGTCGAGGGAGCCAGCGTAGTCGGCATCAGAGTATGCCACTAGTGTAGGAATGGAAGATGAGGTTTTGTATACAAGTCCTTGGCCAGGAGCTGTCTTAAGATATCTGAGAATGCGTTCCACAGCCTGGAGATGAGAGCTTCGAGGAGAGTGCATATAGCGACTCACGAGTCCCACAGCGAAAGATATATCAGGTCTTGTAACTGTTAGGTAGATAAGCTTCCCAACTAGACGACGGTAATATTCTGGATTTGGTAGAAGAGAATCAGAATCCGAGCCCTGAGCACATATTTTGTGATTTGCATCCATGGGAGTGTTAATAGGTTTGCAGCCAGAGTAGCCTGCATCATGAAGAAGATCCAGGCAATATTTGCGCTGAGAGAGAACCAGATCATCTGACCGTCTGGCCACTTCCAGACCGAGGAAGTACCGAAGATGTCCCAGATCTTTAGTTTGGAAGACGGAGCTCAGATGTAGCTTAACGACATGTATGCTGTCCAAGTCACTGCCAGTAATAATGATGTCGTCGACATATACCAATAGGAGAACCGTACCAGTGGCCTGGTGGCGAGTAAACAATGAGAAGTCAGCCGAGCTGCGAGTGAAGCCAATTTTCCGGAGAGCTTTGCTGAACTTGTCGAACCATGCCCGAGGGGATTGTTTGAGACCATATAGCGATTTGAGAAGATGACAAACCCGTGACTCCCCCGTGGTCTCAAACCCGGGAGGTTGTTGCATGTAAACCGTTTCCTGAAGGTCGCCATTCAGGAAAGCGTTCTTGACGTCGAGTTGAAATAAGGGTCATTGGCGATGGACAGCAACAGAAATGAGAATTCGGACCGTGTTGAGCTTAGCGACCAGAGATAAAGTCTCGTCATAGTCCAGCCCCTATTGCTGGGTGAAGCCACGAGCAACCAAACGAGCTTTGAGGCGATCAATGGTCCCATCAAGAGCATGTTTAATGACGAAGACTCATTTGCACCCAACAGGTTTCTGGCCGGGAGGAAGGGGCACCAAGGTCCAAGTCTGGTTGGCCCAAAGAGCAGCCATCTCGTCTTCCATGGCCGCACGCCACCCAGGATGTTGAAGAGCGTCCTGGACAGAAGTAGGAATAGAGACCGAGGATAGCGAAGTAGCCAAGGTCTGAAGAGGTGGAGAGAGGCGATGGAGAGAAACATAGTCCGCCATTGGATGAGCGGTAGAGGCCGACACCGGAGCATCAGAACACGGAGAAGCCGAGGTCGAAGCCGACTGCAGAGGAGCAACGGGAGGAAGAGGGCGACGAGTATAGACCCGAATAACGGGGGGTCGAGGAGGGTCAAGGGTGGGAGGAGGCGGAGGGATGGTGGGAGGTGAGTGGACGGGGATCACCGGCCGTGGGAGGGAGGGTGTTGTAGGAGGTGGTGGTAGAAGTGGTGGCAAAGGAGGAGGGAAGAAGGGCTGATCCTCCCGGAAAGTAACATCAGCCGATACAGAGACCTTCCGGGTGAGCAGAGAGTAGCAAACATAGCCCTTTTGGGTGCGGGAGTAGCCGACGAAAATGTGTTTGGCCGCACGGGGATCCAGTTTGTCAAGAGTGGGGCCCAGGTTATGGACAAAGCAGGTACATCCAAAAACTCGGGGGGTGAGGGGGAAGGCGGGTGTGGAGGGAAAAAGAAGGCTGAAGGGGGTAGCGTTCTGGAGAACCGGAGAGGGGAGACGGTTGATAAGAAAACATGCAGTGGACACCGCAAAGTTCCAGAATACTTTGGGAACGTGCATGTGAAGCATGAGGGAGCGAGCAACATCAAGCAAGTGGCGGTTCTTTCGTTCGGCGACCCCGTTTTGTTGAGGGGTGTAGGGACAAGAGGTCTGGTGAACAATACCGAAGTTTGCGCAGAGAGTGACAAACTCGTGGCTAGTGTATTCCCGGGCATTATCAGAGCGGAAAGTTTTAATGGTGGTAGAGAATTGCGTACGAGTCTCTAACATAAACGCCTGAAAGACACGAGGAAGCTCAGAGCGATCATGTAGGAGATACAACCAGGTAGTGCGAGAGTAATCATCAATAAATGTTATAAAATAACGATAACCAGAAACGCTAGAAACTTTTTACGGTCCCCAAATATCAGAATATATTAAATCAAACGGAGCAGAGCTCCTAGTACAATGTGCGGGATAAGAAGAGCGAGGCTGTTTGCCAATAATACAAGAATCACATTTAAAAGCAGGAAGAGAAAGGTCTGGAAGCGCCTTCTGGAGGATAGGTAGAGGGGCATGCCCAAGCCGACAATGCCAATCAGACGAGGAAACAGAGGAAAGGGATGTGGGAGAGACATCGAGGAGGTAGAGCCCGTTCTGCAGTCGACCCCTACCAATGGTAATCCGCGTCTGCCGATCCTGTATCAAAAAACCAGAAGAGGTGAAGGTGATAAAGCAATTCATATCAGTAGTAATACGACCAACAGAGAGTAAATTAAAAGGTGAGGCTGGCACATAAAGAACGGAACGAAGAGAGAGAGAGGGAGGGAGGAAGAGATCAGCGCAGCCGGAGACCGGGACAAGCGCACCATTGGCCACAGTAATAGACGGGGGATGAGCAGCAGCAGAGAACTGGGGCGGCCGCATGGAAGTGATGTGGTGGGTGGCTCCCGAGTCCAGGATCCAGCGAGATCCGGAGGAAAGACAGGCAGAACTTGTAGTGGAGGTGGAGACAATACCTGCATGGGAGGTGGAGGCAATGGAAGCAGATGGAGGGTTGAGGAGCCCATGGAGTTGTTGCAGCTGAAGGCGAAGAGCCTCAAGATCCGTACCAGTCGGAGGAGAGCTATCGGCAACAACGACAGGAGGCGGACGCGGAGGGTAGCCATGTTTCTTGTGACAGACTGCTTCAGTATGGCCATCCCGGCCGCAGTAGGTGCACTTGGGCCGTCCGCGGCCACCACGGCCCCGCCCACGGGAGCCCGTACGTCCACCCCGAGTAAAAGAGGGTTGGGGAAGTAAAGGAGGAAGGACCTGCTGAAGAAGGGCCGGCGAGGGTGGTGCAGGAGCCTCCGGTGGAGGTGGTACGCGAAGTAACATCGAGCAGACATCGGAGAAGGAAGGGGTAGTGGGTGAAGCCAGAACCTGGGCCCGGATACTGTGCAGGTGTGGCGGGACGCGAGCCATAATCATAGCAATACAAACAGCCTCCTTCTGGGCGCGTTGGGCAGCGAGATCAGTAGTCGCGGGCTGGTGCTGAATCCAGGCCTCCGTGAGAGTTTTAGCACGGGCCACGAAGGAGGTCATGTCCAGAGCTTTGCCAACATCCAAGGCTTGAAGATCAGTGATGATGTCAAAAAGGTGCTGAAGGTTGTCCTTCCCTGAGTACAACGAATCAAGTTCATCCCACATGGCTTTGGCGGTCTCATGATACATGATCATCTGGTACGGCTCACCCTCCACCGAGTTCAGGATCCAGGTCTGGACGCGACCGTCATTTCGGAGCCAATCATCAGTAGGAGGAGTCGGTGAGCCCTGGGTAAGGTGACGTGCAAGACCCTTGGCCTGTAAGACCCGGCGGACGGAGTGGACCCAGGGGATGAAGTTGGACTTGCCAGAGAGGGAAATAGTAGTAATCCGAAGCTCATCGCGGAGTTCGAGAGGAGCCACGTGGTCGGCCGGGGGTTGAGCGGTAGTGGAGTCGCTGGAGGACATGGCGACTGAGGAGGAGCAGACAGCAGGGCACGGAGAGAACAAACCGCGCGGCAAGCAGCGGGTGAAAGGAGGTCGCGGCGGACTGGAGGAGGTCGCGGCGAACTGGGTGAGGTCGCGGCGAACTGGGTGAGGTCGCGGCGAACTGGGTGAGGTCGCGACGAACGGGAGCGGTCCGCGAAAGGAGGTCGCGACGAATTGGAAGAGGTCGCAGCGGTGTGGAGCAGATCGCAGCGGTTTAGAGCAGAGCTGGAGCAGTCCGCGACAGAGGGCGCAGCGGTTTGTAGCAGAGCTTGGAGGAGGTCGCGGCGAACTGGGGGCAGTCCGCGGCAGAGATCGCAGCAGTTTGGAGCAGATCGCAGCGGACTGGGGCAGGCCGCTGAAAAACACCGTGGCGGACTGAAGAAGAGACCGCGAGGAAGAAGCCACGCAGCAAGAGAAGAGGAGCGCACAACGGATACGAGGAGAGCCCGCAGCGGACAGGAGCAGTCCGCAAGAGACTGCGGATAGGGAGTCCGCGAGCACAGAGGCTCGAGCGGACAGAAACAGGGCGTGCTAGGGGGAGCAGTCCGCGAGCAAAGAGGCTCGAGCGGACACAAACAGAGAGTGCAGCGGACAGGAAGGATCGTCCGGAGCGGATAGGAGAGGTGGGCCCCACGAGTCAGAGCAGAAGATGGCTATAAGAAGCCTGAGGAGGGTGGAACCACGGAGAGAGAGAAGAGAGGCGGAAGCAGAAGGGCAGTCCGCACGAGACCGGAGCGGTCAGGAAGGCAGTCCGCAGGGGAGCCGAGCGGACAGATGCAGAGGGGCAGTCCGCAGGGAAGGCGGACAAGAAAGTCAGTCCGCAGAGAGGCGGATGCAGAAGGGCAGTCCGCAGGAGACCGGAGCGGACAGAAAAAAAAAGGCAGGTCGCAGCTAGAAGGAACCTCCCTCTGATACCATGTTGATAGTGCCCAAAGCTTGTATGTATTATTCAAGTATCTAAATACAAGGAGAGAATACAAATATATAGGAGAGAAGAGAGAAGAATAAATCTTATACATGATGTGGGACTAAAGGAGGAGAAAGAAAATAAATAAAGTGGGCCATTAAATGGGCCTTTTACATGGGCTTTTCCAATACTATGTATTAAAAAAATCCTCATATTTTGGCGGTGACAGCGTTGAACTAAATTAAAAATATTATTTTTAACATGTTTGTCGCCTAAAAGTGCCACTAACCTAGGATTGTGTGATGATCGTAGTGCTCTCTCCATCATCTATTAAGAGTATTTTCACAACACCGAATAGAGGTGACACTGTCCAAACTCCACATTTTGATCTCCACACGTGTATTCCAAGTTTATTAAATAGCACTTTATTATTGCATAAGAATAATGCAAATTGACTTCATGTGATGAAATTTAGTAGTTGTAATTCACACTCAAAGACATTCAGAGCTAGTAAAGTCTCTTTTAAATTTGAACATATCCCATATTATTACAGCAATCATTCGCTCCACAGCCTCCACTGACTTGAAAAAGGTTGAATCTTATTTTCAGAAATACTATAATATTGTTCAACAATGAAACTTGTTACTTTGTTCTGTTTGTAAGTGATAATATTTCAAAAAGAACTTGCTTTTACTCAGAAAACTTTTCTTTATCATGTAAGTTATTTAAGTTTTAGCTTCATTAATTCACAGCTCATGAACTCAAAGGTTCCTTTATCTTTACATAATTTCCTAGAATTTTCAGTGTTTGGAACCTGGAAAGTGTACCAGTTATTGTTATCTTACTGAAATTAGATGATGGTGAATGTTGATGTGCAGTGTATT
Organism: Platanthera guangdongensis; assembly: GCA_039583875.1. NCBI lineage: Eukaryota > Viridiplantae > Streptophyta > Magnoliopsida > Asparagales > Orchidaceae > Platanthera > Platanthera guangdongensis. The sequence goes on from CM077159.1 coordinate 162,971,118, forward strand.
TTCTTCTTTTTAGTGAATTCAGAAATCTTCTACGTGGCTATGAACATGTGACAGATGTGAGTATTTTTTAAACAGATACGGCCGCGTAAAACCCGATGTTGTTGCTTATGGCCGGGACATAATGGGTTCTAAAATCACCACTGGCTGCAAGAGCTTATCTGGCACAAGTGTTGCCAGTCCAGTGGTTGCAGGTGCTGTCTGCTTGCTTGCTAGTGTTATTCCCGAAGGATCCCGTAAAGACCTTCTAAATCCTGCTAGCATGAAGCAAGCTCTGGTCGAGTCTGCTAACAAACTTTCAGGCCCCAATATGTATGAACAGGGCGCAGGAAAACTAAACCTGTAAGTAATCCTCAATTTCTATTTTGTCTCTCCTATGTTAACTAAAATCTAAAGGTATCACAAACCAATTCGATTTGGTTATCACTTCAATTGAATCCTAATCTCTGATATACTGATTATGATACCTTTCGAATATTTGTATTGATATCCAAATTCAGATTCTATGTTGTAGTATTTGAATTCTGAATACGTTTGAGTTAGATTCGGTCGTGGTTCAGATTTTACTAATTTTTAATTAATTTTTAATAAAATCCTAAATGATTATATATATATATATAATTATAATTTGTAAACTATTAACGAATCCTACGAATAGAGACATTGATATTCGGATTCGGATTCAACAACTAATCAACCAAATTCAGATTCGGATTCCAAAAAATCGAATTCGTATCAAATCTTCTTGAATAAGTTCTAGAACTATTCACAAACTATCTAATTCAAACCTATTCAGATGGAGCTCATATGAAATCTTGAAAGACTACAAGCCACGAGCCACCATCTTCCCCAGCGTACTTGACTATGAAGATTGCCCCTACACATGGCCTTTCTGCCAGCAACCTCTGTATGCTGGTGCCATGCCTGTTATATTCAATGCCACCATTCTCAATGGCATGGGCGTGATAGGTTTTGTCGAGTCTCAGCCAACATGGCATCCCTTTGATGAAGTCAGCAATCTACTCAGTATTCGTTTCACATATTCAGACGTTATTTGGCCTTGGACGGGTTTTGTTGCTCTCCATATGCAGATTAAGGAAGAGGGTTCGCTCTTTTCCGGCATCATCGAGGGAAATGTGACACTCAAGGTATACAGTCCTCATCATGGCGAGAAGGATGGAAGGATCAGTACATGCTCCCTTTACTTGAGACTAAGAGTGGCTCCAACACCTCCTAGATCAAAAAGAATTCTCTGGGATCAATATCACAACATAAAATACCCGCCTGGCTATATACCGAGAGATTCACTAGATGTTCGCAATGATATTCTCGACTGGCACGGCGACCACCTTCACACAAACTTTCACATCATGTACAACATGCTCAGAGATAACGGATACTTTGTGGAAGTGCTTGGATCTCCCTTCACATGCTTTGATGCCGGACATTATGGGACGTTGTTAATGGTGGATCTCGAAGACGAGTATTTTGAAAAAGAAATTGAGAAGCTAAGAGATGATGTTGTGAACGGTGGTCTGGGTCTCGCGGTGTTTGCCGAGTGGTACAATGCGGATTCGATGGTGAAAATGAGGTTCTTTGATGACAATACACGGAGTTGGTGGACTCCGGTTACCGGCGGTGCGAATATACCGGCCATTAATGATCTTTTGGCACCACTAGGGATTGCCTTTGGCGGAAAAATATTGAGCGGGGATTTTTCCATCAACGGAGAGCAGAGCCGTTATGCTTCGGGAACCGACATTGTGAAATTTCCCGGAGGTGGATATTTGCATAGTTTTGAATTCCAGGACAATTCAGAAACCGGAGGAAAACAAAATTTAGGGGTGTCAAAGGTTGGCTACTTTTTCCTTTACTCACCTACCTCCTCTTCAACAAAATAAAAAACCGTGTATGACTTAATACAGTAATTGTTACAACCACAGAGGGCTTGGTGTTAGTGTGTTTGGAAAAAAATTTGTTTCATGTTTATTTTTACCATCAGAAATGATTTTTTAAGGCGTTTGATCCATAAGATCAACCTCAAAGTTTTATAACGATTAATTACCAAAACTTCCCTGGAAGTTAGGATAATTATAGATTGCACCCCTCTTATTATTGAAATTACAAAAATCTCCTCTGAATATTACAAAATATAACATTTACCTCCCCTGAAATTCACATTTCATAACATCCATGCACAAAATACCTCCCCTAAAAATGTCCTCCGAGGGGGAATTTTTGTGCATGGATGTTATGAAATGTGAATTTCAGGGCAGGTAAATGTTATATTTTGTAATATTCATGGGGGGGTTTGTAATTTCAATAATAAGAGAGCCGCAATCTATAATTTTTAAAACTTAGAGGGGAGGTCCCTCCATAAATGCCCCAGTTTTATAACTCCTCTCTTTACAATCTTTCTATTATTTGAATGCTATTAGAGGTATGGTGATTATCCATTGCCCTTTTCTTGATCTCTCTCAATTATGTGCAGGAGTCCTCGATCCTCGGACTTGTAGAAATTGGTGCAGGAAGAGTTGTGGTCTATGGGGACTCGAACTGTCTTGATAGCAGCCACATGGTAACCAATTGTTTCTGGCTTCTGAGGAAGATGATGGATTTTACCAACAGGAATGTTAAAGATCCCATGCTTTTCTCAGATTCCTCCAGAATTAGTTTTCCGATGCATGAGGATCGAAGCAGATTACCTTCCCGCAGAACTGACGTGAACTTCTCTATATACTCGGGAGTGGTTGGCCGGGAGCTGATGTGTTACCAAGACTCCAGGTTTGAGGTTTGGGGAACAAGAGGATATGGTGTTCAGCTGATGGGTAGGAACAGAAAGTTACCTGGATATCCAACCATAAGCTCACACGGAGACCTCAATATCATGAAAAGGGAAGCTGAATCAAATGAAATTCGAGATAGCAAATCTGAGCGAAACTCTTCCGGCGCATTTACTCGAAACGGGTTTAGCCAGAGAATGGACTTCTTGGGTTTGCTTAACCATGATGAGGTAACCCAACTTTCTTGTCTTTGTAATCTCCATCTGTTTAGGGAGAATTTTCTGAACACGTAGCTTTTGATGGGATGGTGCAAGACAGTATTTCTAGTTGAAATTATGATTGTAACTGTATTCATAGTTATATTTAGTCGTAAAAACGTATGTAATTTACAACTGTAACTGTATTCAAAAAAATCATTTCTAGCACGTGTATTTTCAGACTGTAACATATATTAATATTATGTGATTTATTTTTTAAAAAGAACTATATTTTGGGCTAATAATACAGTCCGCACACAAAAAAGTCGAAACATTACATTACACGTGTATACATTTTTTCCCTGTTTAGGACAGTTGTGGCATTTGAGTGGTGGTTTGTGTGATGTTCTGTTTGCAAACACAGTGGTGGCGATTTACCTGCATTTTGAATATTCGTGACAGCTGTTTTTTGACCAAATTCCACATTCTGGGATTTAGGCGTTCACGGCCGTTAAAACTTGATCACATCTACATAACTTTGGTCACGTTTTGACCTAAAATGTTGTTTGGGGAAATCAGCATTCGGGAACACACTTACCCAAACACTACCTCTTATTTTTCATAATTGTGTTTATAACCCTACCACTCTCCCACCATTCTTCCAAACATTGTCATTTGCAGGCTTATATTTACTTAGCTGATAGCTGCCCACACATGCCTGCAGGATATGCCAATATTTGTCGCAACACAGTGGATGATTCCGGCTTTTGTCGCTGTGACTTGTAAGTCGAATATTGATGACCCGAGCCTCCACATTTTCCTCTTCAGATCTCCATCTTATGTTTGCGCCCAGCGCTAATCGATGTTATTGTCTTTTAGGCCTTGCACTATTCTTGTGCTGGAGAATGCGGCAGAAGCGCAGACGTCGGAGAAAAGGATCAGCATCAGGCAGGTTGCTAATTTTAGTCTAGTGCTCGGGTATGCTGAAAGACTTTGCCATCATGCATTCGGCGAAATAATGGTATTTGCTCGGAAATTGCGAAATGAAGCCAAGGATCATACCTACTGCTGAGGCCGGATTCGAGCATTTTGGCAAAGATAGCATTTTTGGTAGCCATATTTCCTGGCTGCAGCTGCTGCTGCAGCTTTGTTGCCAATCCAGCTTCTAGGGTTAAGATCAAATGCAAATCTGTTCCTAAACCACCCGATCTGCCCTCCGACATTTGGGCAAAATTACCATTCTTTCTAATATTTATATATATATGGTTAATTATGGGGACCTCCTCTAAGATTTTACTTGATTACAGGGATCCTTTCTATACTTTTTGAAATCATAAAAGCCTCCAATATAAGAGTGCTTCCCTCCAGAGGGGTGACTTGGGCTCCGTTTGGGGGGACTTATTTTCACCGGTCAAGCGGTTACGACCGCATGAACCGGATCATAATTCCCCCCAAACAGAGCCTTAGAGGGGGAATTGCAAGAAGTACAGAGGAGACTTGTAATTATGTGAGATCTCAGGGAGGTCCCGGTAATTAACCACATATATTTATATGTAAATAAAATCAGGCGCAATTATAATTTGCGCAATCTGGATAGATTCGGGGTGGTCTGTTTGGGTGCACCATTACGTTTTTTTTGTTTCAGTTAGCAGCTTTGTGCCCTAGAACTATTATGAGCCCCTAGTGAAGCAGGCGCTTGGAGCTCCTGCACATGCAGTTTTTGTTGGTAGGTAGAATTTCCCCAGGGATGCAGATTTCATGAAATTGATGACAAGAGTGTATCAAAGAACACATTGTGTTATATTCTATTTTATTCATATAATATTTAGAAGAATAATGTTATTAGCATTTCAAATTTTGCCATTAGCTGTCATATTATATTAGCACTCCCAAAAATATTTTCACATCAACAAGTTATTAGCACACCATCAAAAAAAAATAATAAATAAATTTCTTCAAGCATTTCAAATTGCAAAATATAGCATCTACATCCTAACAATATTGTGATTAAATGTAAAATTGTAATATATCATAAGATAGCCTAATAGGGAAAAGAATGGAGTGTCTTTGGGAGATATAAGCTTACTCTAAGCATCCGCCGAAAGAGTCACGGTGGGGCGTGATGTACTGATGGAGATTAGCAATGACAGAGTATGGGTGCGGCCCTGCGGGTTGCGGGTTAGTGTTGGGAAGAGTATGCGCGCGGGGTATTAAAATTTGTGGTGTTTTGATGGGGTGCTAATATCCATAAAATTTATGTTTTTTCTAGTGTTTTTATGGGGTGCTAATATTTATAAGTGGCGTGCTAATATAAATGCTCTATTCAGAATTATAAGCATTCATTTATCACACCCCAGATTACTGTTTTTTTAATACAAAATTTAATCTCTCCAGGCTGCTTTGCTGTATGTTTTGCATTTGTTTTGAATGTATATTGTAAATATAAACATTTTAGTTCCAGTGTCATCTTAGGGACTGACTCATAATTATCTATAATTTTATTGTTTTCATCTTAGGGACTTGACATGATATACTTAGGCATTAGTGAGATTATGATAAAAGATAGGGCACAATGACAACAAAGATTCATATAGCCGACCCCATTATAGTGGGATAAAGGCTTGAATGTTGTTGTTTACCTTGTAGCTAAGGCCAATTCATTTTAAGGGGTAATGTGTTGAATTATTTGTATTTCCTTTCAAATGGGAAATACGATGGTTAGATTTAAGAGCGTCGGAAATTTAGAAAAGATGCCTTTGCTTTTTTTAGAGTGTAACACTCATGTGCATATGCATACGTACATGATTTAGGCTATGTTTGGCATTGTGGTAACTGTCATTCATTAAGGATCACATAACAAGTAACAAACATCATCTGTTTGAACATAAAAATGGATGAAATTTCTTTGATGAGTGTTAACAAATGACAATTTAATCCTCATGTTCATGACCGTCACCATCGTGCCAAACGGAGCCAAACGAAGCCTGATTCTCGCGTGCGCACGCATGAACACACCTAAGATGGACATCAAGATGTGTATTGAAGCAAAATGGTCAACTCCAAATTAACATAAACCATTCAAAAAAAAAAGACATGCATAAAATACAAAAAAAAGAACCAAATACTGCCCAAAGCTTTGGAGGAGAGAAAACTCATCTTGGATTACATTTTTAGACTCCGTCTCGCATGATCGCAGTCATGAACACAGTGGTAATGAATCGTCGTTTATGAACGCCCGACCTCACCTAAGGAACTTCAATCACTTTGTTTAAAACTAGATAGGGCACAATGACAACAGAAGTGTTTTCGTCCAAATTCATCAGAGCAAATCTATTTTAATTTAAATTCTTTCTTAACATATCAAAATGAGACGTATAAATGAGCATTTGTACAATACTACACCGAGTTTGTGTTGAGATGCTTGAAAACTCTCGACTAATGAGCATCCACGGGCATCCCCCTTAAATCCTGTGAAATGCTCTTCCCCAACAATCGAAACAAGTGAGGGACCAATGTGAAATAGTAGAATTAACCCCAATTTTCTGCCCACACGATCACGCCCGAGAGAGATCAAGGAACTCGTACAACAGTTTGAAGGGTGGAAAATGAGATTGACGACAAAAGGTAGAATGCTGGAACATAGACCGACAATCTTTCACCACACAGTACCACCGAACTAGGGCAGCAACCCAACAGATCCCACAAAAATTGTAAGAATCCAGACACCCATCTTAAAACAAGACGGTGATGGGCGGGACGACTTATATTGTCGACCAATCATAGAAGATCAGCCAGCCAGCCAGCACTGGGGAAAAGTCCAGCGGTACATGCCAGACGATCACGCCGGGAGGAATGCCGACAGAAAAAGAGGGCGAAGTATCAAGAAAGGAGGGAGAAGTTTTCTTCAAATCTAGGGCGCTTCCCATCAAGGAAAAAAACACGACCGACGCTAATAACACGTGGAGCAATCTACTGTTGATTTCTCGCAATATTGCAAATAATCATATATAAAAAGAGCTCAAACAGCCACCACAAAGACCAGGCATTCCTCTCACTCTACCATTTAAGAAGTGCTTAATATAGCAGTTTTGAAACTCTATAGATCATCACTGGCTGCATAAAACTTGACCAAACCAGAATAAGATCAAAACTGTACAAATAATCAAATCCTTTAGAATGAACAGACTGCATAGTGTAGGATACAAAAGAATATGACAGGTTTTTTTTAGGGTGGGGGTGGGGGGGACATCAAGTACAAATGAAGGGAAAGCAAGGGTCTGCGAATATCAGAAGGCACAAAAGGAGGTGTCAATTTCTCTTACCAAGTATTTCATGATTAAATCGCAGATTTTCCAGATCTAGCACCCGCAACCGGACGAGGAACGGTGTTGTCGGTTGCCTGCCACATCAATCGTGTCCGGGAGATATCTAAAATATGTGCAAAATAATACTCGATCAATTTTAAAGAATCGAAAGACCGTGTTATATCTTATAACCAAAACACCATTCAAGAAGAACTCACATTTCGTCTTCGGGTTCGTTCTTGAGAGCAATCTTAGCTATGCACTGAAAAGCAGCCTCGACATTGAATCCCTCCTTGGCAGATGTCTCAAAGTAGGGAATGTTGCCCTTCGAAGCGCACCAAGCTCTCGCCTTCTTCTCCGAAACCTGTATTATATACAAAAAAAATAAGTAAATATTTGTTGATATACCAAACAGTTTTGCCGGATAATAGAATCTCGAACAATCGTACCACGCGGCTATTGCCATTATCGATATCTATCTTGTTTCCAAGCACCACAAATGGAAAGTTTTCAGGGTCTGACGGGCTGGCCTGAAAATTAGAACAAACAGAAGTGATCGTCTTGATTTCAAAAATAAAAAATCAAAGTAATGGCTAGCTAATTTTAATTACCTGGATAAGAAATTCTTCACGCCAATTGTTCAGATTCTCAAAGGATTTCATGACATTAACATCATAGACAAGAACACAGCAGTCTGCACCGCGATAAAAAGCCACTCCAAGGCTCTGAAATCTTTCCTGGCCTGCCGTGTCCCAAATCTGGAGTAGGCAAGGATATTGTTATGACATTTAATGCCCTATGCAAGACAACTATGAACCAAGACAAGCATGCTTTGATATCTGTTTCTTTAGCGTAGTAATTGACGGGGCGTCACGACCGACTCGCGTGTATACTCGCAGGAGGCGGTGATCCACTGCCCGGACGGACGATCGGAGTCCGTGGTCGCGTCTGGATGATCGTTTCTAGTCACTTTTATATTTTACTCTTTTATTTCGACATGTATTTAACCTCCGATCGGCCCAAACAGTTTGCACCGTCCGATTCGGGTGATTTGTTTTCAGTTTTTGTGAGACAGTTACTTTTAGATCTTTTAAAAGAGCAGGCGGCGGCTCATTTGAGGAGATCAAAGGCTTTCTGGAAATCTGGAACCGTTCGGTCACGGGTTGGTGAGACGCTGATCCCGCTGCTTCTCCTTCCATCCGGTGTGACGTCGGTAAACTTCTACCACCCTTCATCCACGCCGTGAAACCACCTCATACATCCTCAAGCCCTCCCCTAGTCACTCCCGCAGTCCACGCATCATCCCCGTCGGCCAATCCCAGTAGGAGACCTCCCACTCTTCCGCTCCTGCCTGCTCTCTCCCGGCCTGTAATTCCTGCCACCCTCCTATCCAGCAGCCTCCTTCCATTCCCAAGCCTACTCCACCTGAAACCACTCCCTCCTCCACCGCATGAAACTCCAACCATCCTCCACATCCTTCATTTTCTCCTCCAGCAAAGCCCTAAACCTCCCTGGGAGCCTCCATCTCCCCCTTAGCCTTCTCCTAAAGTCCCCCCAATTAGCCAACCCCACTCCTACAACAACCACAACCAATTCCCTCGAGCCACCAGCCGTCCCGACTCCACTCCTGGTGTATTCCTACAGTTGCCACAATCTTGGATGCCCTCCACACCCGCTTTTGCTGCTGCTGCTTGCATGTGTGAATTGTGGTAAAGTTATTTTCTTTATAGTTGTTTATTTCAGCAACCTGTATTGTGACAGATGTTAATGTCATTGTGATGTTAGTTCATTTGCGGTACCACTTGCAGAGTTTATTCTGCGCTCGCTTAAAATTATTTGCGCCCTTGTCATTTGAAAATTAATACCAGTTTTCCTTTAATTAATTATTTGAGACTGCATGTGTCTCTGTTGAAAATTATATAATAATTAATTATTTGCTGCAATTTAGAGCGGACCGCTCTCGCACTAGCATTCCACTGCATCGCATTTAGGGCTGCATTTAAAGGGTCCACCCCAGAGTCCATCGAACTACCACTGCACTGCATCAGTAATCATACTTATGAAACTCCATACAGAAGGACTCTTGAATCTTGATGGAACAGAGTAGGACTTCCATGTTCTCTAAGCCAGTGCATCTAAATTTTGCTTGCAATTTTGTTCGTAATCTGTTATCACAGCTTTCTCTATTTATAAGGTGAAGAAGAAAAACTAGGGCTTTGGTGGAAAATGGAGCTCCAGTGAGAAATGATCAAATGAATGTTAAATTTGGAACTTCACCGGAGAAATGAAAATATCTGGGTGATCTCCATTTTAGACCTCTGGAGAGGCGGAAAAGGTCAAAATTCCATTTTGGATCTCCGATGTAGTGGAAAAGGTCAAAAACTCCATTTTGGCCTCCGGGGCAGTGGGAAAGGTCAAAACTCCATTTTGAGGTATATTTCTCATCAAAAGGTGTGACTTCATTTCACACCGGAGTTCCACTTTTCACCAAAGTCACCGGCACCACTCTCCCAAATGCAGCCAAAGTTCCCACCATTTTGTAAAATAAAGCTCAAAGGTAGTTTGACCTTCCCACCGCAAAGTAGTGTTCGGAAACCGTGACGTTTCCACAATCACAGTTAAATCACATGGCAATGAAGTAACACGGCATCCATGCAATGATGATCACAACTACATAATTTATTAATCAAATAAACTCAACCACACAGTACAAATATATGAAGAAATTACATATTTGATAAAAAGTATCATAGATGGAATCAGACACCTCCAATTCACTGAGTCGGAATGCTTACTGCAAATCAGTAAAATGAACCCACAAGGTTGGCGCAAAGCAAACCTCAATATTTGTCAGACAACCAACCATCGCCTCTACTAGAGAAGAAATTCAAGCCGGGACTCGGCCCTGCAGAGGATGAGCAACCCGCCTTCGTACTTCACTTACTCAGCCCCTGCTGCAAACTGTCCTGCAACACTTCCACAAGCCCCTTACACAATCATCCAAAACTTCTCACATGCGACCTGGCAACTCGAGCTTGTTACTAGTTCGCTAGTGCGACCTAACAAACGACCAGTTGCAGGCACAGCCTCGCCTCCTCAACGTCTCTCACAGCCACCATCTGCACTGCTTGAAATCATATATTACACTGAAAAAGGGAAAACGGAAAATCGGGATGTCGGCTGCTCGACTCCTCTATGAATGGATCAGGATTCTATCGGGGGATTTACGGCAGTTTAGTCTTGACAATACCTAAAATAAGGAATGATTGCTCCTTACCGGATACGAATCCGATTTGGATTCAGATTCGAGACACTGCGACGCGGAGCTCCAAAATTGAGGTTCAACAAACACATCAATTTCTCTAGAGGCATTTTTATCTCACAGAAATTGAGTTAAAACGCTCAAACAAATAGGCCCCTAGATGAGTTCCTTGGAAGAAATCTGGATACAGAACTTTAAACGTTGGGAGAAGCACAACAAGGTTTGTAGAAACTCGGAGAACAATGTCAGTATGTCACTAAGGTATGGAGAAATATGGGGCATAATTCTTAGGGTCCGTTCGGCGCAACGGAATTGGCTTTCTGGAATTAGTTTTGACTTCCAGAAAATCAATTCCCTTGTTCGGTGCAATATAATTTCTCCTGCTTTGGTTTTCAATTAGAAAACCATGTATATTCCTTCAAACCTACAAACCCGGTCCAACAAAACCTACCCCCATCCGCCATTTTCCCCAATTTCCTCTCTTTTTGATGCCCGACCTTCCGCCTTCTCCCGCGCGACGACGCCCGACCGCCGATTCCTGCGCGACGACGGCCGACCACCCGCCTTCTCCTGCGCGACAACGCCCGACCACCCGCCTTCTCCTGCGCGACGACGCCCGACCACCCGCCTTCTCCTGCGCGACGACACCCGACCGACCCGACGGCTGGTTCTTCCCATCTCAGGTTCACGCCACTGGTTCTTCCCCCGGCCGATTTCCTCTTTGTTTCAAGCATCGCTTCACGCCACTGGTTCTTCCCACTTCAGCTAATAAGCTTCAAATCTAGGGTTTTACACTCATGATTTTCAGATCTAGGGTTATTTTGTGTGTTCTTATTCAGATCTAGGTATTCTGTGTGTTCTTATTCAGATCTAGGTATTTTGTGTGTTTATTTCAAATCTAGGTTTTTTGTGTATATGAAGATTATACAAAATGTAAAATTGAAGATGAAACACTTTGATCTAGAGTAATGATGCTTAGTTTCGTGAGTTTTTTTGCCTTGGCTTTTTTGCTTAGTAATGAACTAATGATGCCTGTTTTTTCACACTACTCTTTCCTCTTTAAGTTGCTTTTGACATTAATCTACTTTTGGTTTCAAATTTATTCGTTTGTTTTGAATTTAGGGCAATGAACAATAGTGAGCTGCGAAAGAAACGTAGGAGAGAGATCATCATATCATCATCAGTCGCAGCAACTTTAGGGGCGGCTGTAGTTGTAATAAATTCCATTCCTAGACAACCTACTTTTGTTACAAAAAAAGATCCCCTCCGTAATATTATATTAACACGCTTATATGCTAGACAATGCTTAAATTTTTAAAAAATAGTTTCTAAAAATTACAATTCCAGAAAACCAATTCCTTTGCGCAGCCGAACAACATTTTAAGTATCAATATCAATTATGTTCACTGAATACTTTTCTGCAGCCGAACAGCAGAATTAGTTTTATGCACAAAACCAATTCCTATAGATATTGATTTCTGACCAAAGCCAATTCCAGAAAATCAATACCCGCGCGCCGAACGGACCATTGGGGATTGTGAAAACGAAGCACCAAAGTGTTAGGGTGAGAAAAAACTAGAAGCAGAATTTCCTGGGCATAAACAACCCAGGTGAAATCGTGTCAGCAGAGGATTAGGTCATCCCTAAACCCTGATGACAACTCTTAGTGGCCAGGAGCAACAAGAAACTTTCATCATTAATTAAGCTTTTAATTTTAATTATTTTTTTAAAAAAATATTAATTTAAATGTAAAATATTATGACAAACCTTAGCTTGTTGATTAAATAAGTAGTATTTGGATACTTAATAGTTTAAATTTAATCTTTCTGATGGGGTTAGATTTTGGAGTTGTCTTGTGTGTGTAAATATATATAAGGGAAAAAAGCTTGAAATAATTGATTAAATGAATTCAATCTCATATTATTCCCTTCATTATCTTCTAGCTCTCCCTCTCTAAAACTAAGGGAATAAAGTTTGAAATTACTAAAACAATGATCAAGTAAATTGAATCTCATAGCATTCCATATATTAGTTTCTCATTCCCCAGCTACTCAGGCCCTTCTTTTCGTGCAATCGTACAAGATTTCTCCCATTTTGATGTCATAGCTCCATGTCATTTGTATTAGAGTGTGCAATAAATAATAATTTATGTCCATGTTTCTACTTCTATTCCCACAGACACAATCAATTCAATAAATTCACTTCATCCAACACAATATTCAGGGGCGGCCGCAACATTAGTTCACTTAACGTACCTCGCATCCAATTTGCGCTTCTCATGTGAATGACCCCATTCATTTTGCTCTGCTTTTGCACGACCATATTGTGCTTTGTCAGCATTCTTTTGTCATTGATGACTCGCGCATCCACCCTTACAATTTGTGCACGCATAATCACACTTATATCCACTACCTATGCTTGCAAGGGCAGAAGCTACCAGTATCTTGGGACTTCCAACTGTTGAACTAACCTTATCCACAAAATAGTTCTCAGCATACAACATCACATTGAACATTTTCTACAGTGCCACAAACTACATTAAACGTCTTCACCTCATCTGACTGAAACCCAGGTGCAGGTAGCACATCCTCTCCCCATCTCATGTGCCAAAATTGAAAGAGACCCTAGGGTAGGCCATGCCGTTCCCCACACTTATAATCGGGCATAGAATAATCTGGTCCACAATCATTGTTATGCACGTACTAGGGAAGAAGAAGAACTAGAGGAAGAAGATAGAGATTAGGGTTGAAAAGTGGGAGGAAGGAAATACCTTGGATAATTCTTGCATAACCCCAAAAGAGAGGGGTCCGGGTATATATAACCCGGGACCCAAGGCCGGCCAACCGAGGGGCCGGCCGGCCCCCATGGGGCTGAACCAAATGTGGTTCAACCCCCCTTGAGCCGATCTTTTAAGAAGAGGGGGCTGAACCCATTGGTTCAGCCCCGTTGTTGCCTTGCACGCGCCGTTGCCGCCGCTGGTAATGTTGCCCAAATAGCCTAGCCTCGTCTGGAGGATTAACATTCCCGTCCCCATCAAAAGCCAGCTTTTCCTCAAGTGGGTAGTCGGGGTAAAGCTCCCGGAACTCCAGCAAGTCCACCCAAGTATTTTGTTCCGCTGAGAGATCCTTCCATTTAATCAATAGCTCTGGACAGTACACTGTGCCTCGACGTTTCCACTTGATCAATAGTACATCGGCCGGAATGGGGCGAAGTTCGCCGCCAGAAGTAGCCTCGGGCAGGACGGGAAAGACCGGAACAGCCTCACCCAGCTTACGCTTCAACAAGGAAACATGAAAGGTAGGATGAATCCGTGAGCCCTCGGGTAACGCCAAGGTATACGCAACTGGCCCGACCCGTCGCGTGATCCAAAAGGGTCCATAGTAGCGGGGTGCCAGCTTCTGATTTGTCCTCTGCGCCACTGACAACTGCCGGTAAGGGCGAAGTTTGAGGAAAACCTCATCCCCCACCTGGAACTCTTTGTCCGTCCGATGGCGATCTGCCTGTGCTTTCATACGATCCTGCGCCGCCCGAAGATTCTCGCGCAAGGTGGCGAGGGTCCGATCACGATCACGGAGTGCCCGATCAACGGCAGCCACGACGGTACTGCCGGACTCATAACTGCTTAAGGAGGGAGGTGGCCGACCATAGACGACCTCAAAAGGGGTGAGTTTGCTAGCGGAGTGATACGAAGTGTTGTAGCAGTACTCCGCCCAATGTAACCAACTGGCCCATGTCCTTGGCTCATCCATAATAAAGCAACGAAGGTAAGTTTCCACGGCCCGATTTAAGACTTCCGTCTGTCCATCGGTCTGGGGATGGTGAGCCGTACTAAAACGCAATGAAGTCCCCTGCAAGCGAAAGAGTTCCGTCCAAAATCTGCGAACAAAAGTCGGGTCCCGATCGGAAATGATCGCCCGGGGAATCCCGTGCAAGCGAACGATTTCCCGAACAAATAAAGCCGCCACAGACTCCCCTGTGTAAGGATGGCTCAGAGCCAGGAAGTGCCCATACTTGGACAACTTGTCCACCACCACTAAGATAACTGTTTTACCCTGCGACTTGGGCATCCCATCAATGAAGTCCATAGAAACCGTATCCCAGATATGATGCGGAATCTCCAAGGGGGTGAGTAGCCCAGCTGGAGAAGTAGTCTCATATTTCTGCCGTTGGCAGACATCACATTTCTGAACAAACTCCTGAATGTCACGGCGCATCCCTTTCCAAAAGACATTTGCTCGAGCACGCTGGAGAGTGCGAGAAATACCCGCGTGACCACCCGTCGGCGACGAATGGAACTCATGCATCATCACCGTCCTCCAAGCTGACTGCCAAGGAATGACCACGCGTCCCTGATAATATAGCCGGTCATTTTGTAAGTGATAACCCGGGGTCACCTCCCGAGCCTGCCGCAGGTTCTCTACAATAACCCGTAACTCGGGATCTCGCTGCACCTCCTCCTGAATCTCATCCATCGACTCCAACTGTGGCATAGAAATGTGCGCCAAGGCCCCCGCTGGTAAGCGCGACAGGGCGTCAGCTACCCGATTGTCCTTCCCCGGTCGGTACTCGATCTCATAATCATATCCCAGCAACTTAGTGACCCACTTCTGTTGAAGGGGGGAAGAAATCCTCTGGTCGAGAAGGTGCTTCAAGCTCTGATGATCTGTCCGTATTTTAAAACGATGTCCCAGCAGGTATGGCCTCCATAGGGCCACCGCATGAATAACCGTTAGCATCTCCTTTTCATACACCGAGAGGCCCAGTGTCCGTGGAGCCAAGGCCTTACTGTAGAAAGCGATCGGCCGGCCCTCCTGCATCAAGACCGCTCCCATGCCGACGCCGGAAGCATCCGTCTCCACCACAAACTTCTTAGTGAAATCGGGAAGTGCCAGCACTGGAGTCATCGTCATCGCCCGCTTCAACGCCTGAAAGGCGGTCTCGGCTTCATCCTGCCACAAGAAAGCATCCTTCTGAAGCAGTTGCGTAAGTGGCCGAGCAATCTTCCCATAATCCCGTACAAAACGCCGGTAGTACCCAGTGAGGCCCAAGAACCCCCGCAGCGCCCGAACGGTCAGAGGCCGTGGCCAAGAAAGCATACTCTCGATCTTCCGTGGGTCGGCTTTCACCCCATCCGAGGAAACTAGATGCCCCAAGTACTCCACCTCCTGTTGTCCAAAAGAACACTTGGACCTCTTAGCATAGAGCTTATGTTGCCGAAGAGTCGAGAAGACCTGAGCCACATGACGCAAATGATCCTCCCAAGTAGCGCTGTAGATCAGAATGTCATCAAAGAAGATCAAGACGAAGTGTCGCAGGAATGGCCGAAAAATCTCGTTCATATTGGACCTGAAAAGTAGATGGTCCCCCGTCAAGCCATTCGCCATCACTAAGAACTCATAGTGGCCGTCATAAGTTCTGAAAGCCGTCTTATGCACGTCCTCCTCCTTCATAAGGATCTGGTAATAGCCGGATCGCAAATCCAGCTTCGTGAATCTAGTCGCCCCACGCAACTCGTCCAACAGCTCCTCAATCACGGGAATCGGAAACTTGTCCTTCACGGTAACACTGTTTAAGGCACGGTAATCTACGCAGAAACGCCACGATCGTCCTTCTTTTAACCAGAATAATTGGGGCTGAAAGGAACTGGTACTAGGCCGTATAATGCCGGCCTCAAGCATTTCCTTCACACTACGCTCGATCTCTGCCTTCTGCATGTGGGGATACCTGTAAGGGCGAGTGTTGGGCGGATCCGCCCCCGTCTGGAGCACAATCTGGTGATCACGGAACCGTGACGGTGGAAGCGTCCTCGGTTCCTGGAAAATGTCATCATACTCCTCCACTAATGCCCGCATCTGGTCAGGAACCTCCGTCGGTTTATCCTCGTCAGACCTCACCCCCAACAGGACCGTCATCAGACTACTGGACTCCTGAAGCTGCTGTAGGCTGCGAATGGAGATCTCCTTGACCGGAGAAGATCGGAGCCCTTTCAAACAGAACTGACGCCCCCCTTGCGAGAACTCCATCGTCATCTGGTCCCAGTCAAAGGTCACCCTCCTCAACTGCTGCAGCCACTGCACGCCAAGCACCATATCTGAGCCTCGGATCGGTAAGAGATAGACATCCGTGCAGCCCACATAACCCTGCATCTGAAGCTTCATTGCCTTCAACACTCCCTGGCACTGTAGCTTGCTGCCGTCTGCAACCATAACCTGGAACGCCGCTCCAACGTCAATCACGTGCCCCACCCTCTGTGCCACATCTGGATGAATAAAATTATGAGTACTCCAACTGTCCACCAGAATGGTCACCCTCTCCTGCCGAATCCACACCGCCAGCCGCATAGTAAGCGGAGGTGGATTGCACCCTTCCATGGCATGTAGGGACACACCCAACTCCGTCAAGTCTAAGTCCCCCCAGACTCCAGCTCCTCCTACGGAAACTCGTCCTCCTCCAGCCGCTCCTCCTGATGCAACATAAAGACCTGGACCTTCTGGCACTTGTGTCCTGGCGTAAATTTCTCATCACAATTAAAACAAAGGCCTTTCTCCTTCCGAGCTTGTAACTCGTTCCAAGACAACCGTGTCACCGTCGGTCGGCCGGCCACTGGAGTCTCCCTCCTGGCCGCGGCCGGTGTAGTAGTGTGTCGTGCCATACTGCGGGCTCGTTGCCTATTTAACTTTTCCTCTTGGATGCGCGCCAAGCTGATTGTGTGGTTCAGACTACGGGGCATGTAGGCATGAACCTCATCGCGTAAGTGATCCTTCAGTCCTGATACAAAACAGCTGAGGAGTGTCTTTTCTTCCCACTGAACCCTGTTGGCCAACTTCTCAAACTTCGTTCTGTACTCCATCACTGTACCCTTCTGCCGTAGCTTCTGTAAAAGCGCCTCAAAGTCTTCAACTCCAAAGGCCCAAACCGAGCCGTGAAGCCTTCCACAAACTCCTCCCACGGAACATACCCAAAAGGGTGTGACCTCACACTTACTCACCTCTGGCTAGCACACTAGGCCAAAGGCTTAGAGACCTAGGAACAGAACAGAGATCTCAACGAGGAGGTCCCACCTCACACCCGGAAGATCTAAGAGCACTTCCCCTCCCAAGCCAAAGCTGATAATACCCGCGTGACCACCCGTCGGCTTTGATAATAACCATGTAATCTCCTCAAACCAAAGACTGATTTTTTATCTTCGATAGATGTAATTATTGAAGAAAGTGACTCGGTCGGGGGTCCCGACAGAATAGCGCTGAGGAGGGATCCCCCATCCGCGAGCGAGCCGGATCTAGAGACGATCGTCGACGCTTGGAAGGAGTCGATCTTGGAGTGGAGGGAGAGAAGCGAGACACACATGGAGGTGATGAGATGATCTTGAGCCTCGACACGACGGCTTAGGGCGTCAGAGGCGATATCCAAAGCAGGGTCACCGAAGGAGCAAGTGTTAGGCGCCATGGGGCTGGATTTGACAGACGATGACCAAAAATGGGTGGATTTGACTAGGTTCGGCGGATGCAGGGGGTCGATGGCCTTCTTGTAGCGGATCAACCATAAATCGGCGGATCGGGGTTGAACTCGACGGAGTTGGATTTCGAGTGGCCGACGCATTCGATGGGAGCAAAGGATCGGCGGGTGTGTGTTCCAGTCGGTCAGAGCAACAAGGAATTGGCGGATCGGGACGAAAAACCGTGGAGACTGATGACTGGGAGCGACGGATCGAGCGGGATTGGCGAATCGGGTCTGAAGCATGCAGACGTCGGGCTAGAAGGCACCAGAGGAGAGCTTGGCAGGCGATGATGGCAGGTAGGACCAAATTGATACGATCCTTGAGAGGAATCCGACAAGGGGAAGGGCCGACTGTGGTGAGGGAGAAGAAAGGGATTATGGTTGAGAAGAAAACTTATGGAGCAACCCTAAAAATTCATTAATCCAAAGATAAAACCCTAATACAAGCATGTGACGCCCTTTATAACAGCAAGGTGCGAATAACAAAATACGGTCTGCAAATAGTAAAAACCAAAACAACATTGAAATAGAAATAGTCAAGTAAATCGAGCATCGGAGGTCTCTTCCATGAACGGTGGGCTACTATCCGTTGCCTTCCAATGCAGGTAGACTCGTCATGGCATCTCGTGGGCGTACGGGCGTCTCATCGGCACGTGTGACCGTAACACATTCACTCAAAGAATGGGACTAAGACGGAGTAAAATCCGTCACCACTCAATTTGAGGAAGGATTTCATCCAAAAATAAGACAATACTAAAGGGGTTTTCCTAGTTTTCCATTCCAAACCTATTTTATATTAACATTAGGGCTCTCAGTTCTGCATTCTTAAATAGCATACCCTCTTAAATATGTTCAAAAATAAATCTGGAGTAAACGGTAGTCACTGTCATGTGAAGTCAATTGATTATGCCACAAAAACCAGAAAGCAAGAGAAATGTTTAATTAATTCCAATGACAACTAATCATTTAAAACCTAACCCAGCTTCAAACATCAATCAAGTTCCTGAAGAAACTGATGACAATATAGAAAATCAAATCACCCACTTGTAATGTGAAGAGCCTGTCCTCAAACTGAATCTCCTTCGTCAAAAAATCCGCCCCAATTGTTGCTTTATACTGATTACTAAACTTTTTATTAACATATCTGTGTAGAATCAATCAACGGAAGAACATTCTTTATCTGATTAAACAAACAAACAAACAAATAAAATCCTGCGATTTGTAACAGAATCAGAAAAGGGATACTGGTTCATTAAAGACGTCTTCCCAACCCTGCCACAGAATCAGAAAAGGGAAATTATAAAAGGGAGGAGAAAACCTTTTTACAGCTTTGGGGAAACGCAGAAAGGCCTAAGAAGCGCTCACCCGCTGTCGCCGAGGATTATAACTTTGAGAAGCATGCGCCTACGGGACGCCATGGATCGAGATTACTATAGGAAGAGGCCGATTTGACCTCCGAGGGCTTGCTCCGGCTCCTCGATACAAAACCCTAATAAATTTCGATTCCTTCGGGGGAGAGAGAGAGGGGGAGAGAGAGAGATGAATGAAGAAGTTAAAGCGTAAAATCGTTTGCTGAAATGTTCTGCTTCTGCCGCATAACTGCATAAGCCCGGTGGTGGGCCCGTGGCTGGGAAGTTATGTGGGATTGGTTTGCTTAATTGCCTGAATGTTTGATAGAAAAAGGGGTTGTTATAATCAAATACTATTTAGGTTCTGTTTGGGAGGACTTATTTTCACCGGTCAAGTGGTCACGATCGCATGAACCGAGCCTTAATTAAGGTCTGGTTCATGCGGTCGTGACCGCTTGACCGGTGAAAATAAGTCTCCCCAAGCGGAGCCTTAGTTTCTAGTAAATCAAAAATATACAAAATATTAATATTTATGTTATTTGAGATGCCTTCTAATAAATTCTATTTTTCTTCGTGTTTTTTTTGAATTGCGTCTTCTATATGCTTTTTTATGAGAAGTATTCAACACAAAAGTTATAGATCTCGAACTTTCATGTTCAATACTTTTTAATTTGAAGCCGTTTAGGCCCCCAATTTAGCCCCCGAAAAAAGTCCCACCGAACACAGGCGTCCGTACATATGTTCGGAGAGACATTTTTGGGGGGCCAAATCGGGGGGTCTAAACGGATTCGAATCAGAAATTGTTCAACATGAAAGTTGTAGATCTCGTCGAGATCTACAAATTTCATGTTGAACAATTTTTGATTCGAATCCGTTTAGGCCCCCCGATTTGCACCCCCCACCCAAATATCACGCCGAACCCGGGCGTCCGGACATATGTTTGGAGTGACTTTTTTGGGGAGTCAAATCGGAGGTTTAAACTGATTCAAATCAAAAATTGTTCAATATAAAAATTGTAGATCTCGTCGAGATCTACAATTTTCATGTTGAACACATCTAATGAAAATGCATATATAAGACGCAATTCAAAACGACGCGTATATTACAAATATATAGTATAGTACAAATATTTATTTTTGTGAGTTTTTTATAAATTTTTTTAGTGGTTTGCTAGTAATCAGTTGTTTTTCAAATAATCATTTTCAAATTTGATGATTTGCTTGTAGTAATGATTTGCTAACAATAAAAATAAATTTGCTAATAACAAATTAACAACACCCTACAAAAAAACGGCAGGAATTAAAATTTAGTTTCAATTCTGTCAGAAATAGAATTAGAATTAATAATTATGTTGTTCAATTAAATTTAAACTTTAAATTAAAAATAGCAATAGAATTGAAATATGTGGATAAATAAAATTCACATATTTAAAATTATATAAATAAAGTTCACCAATTTAAATAAATTCCCGAAATTAAAAAACATATAAACAAAGTTGCATAAAAACATAAATTCATATAAAATAAACGATTAGGTCTTCCTGATTAGCACCGACAAAGCTATGAATGTGTTGTTCTTCGTGTTGTCAACACTCAATAGCGTATTGATGGCATGTATGATCTCATGTTCAGTAAGATCTGTAATAGCTGCAATAACCGCATATATCTTATCTGCTGTTGAGATCGATGTTGTCAACTGAAAAGTCACAGTACTCTCATGTTTCATGTTTCTCACAATTGCAGAAACAACATTCGCAACAATATCTACCGCAATTGCTTTGTTCTTTTTGGGCTCTGCCATGACCTCCTCGGCCACATTGTCGTCCTCAAAATTATCAACATGGATCGCGTTCATTGCTCAGATGCAGCGACAACATGAGTTCTAATAGCTCTTTCAATCACACATCATATTTTAAGTCACCTCAATTCTAAATCACTTTGTTATGATAATGTTTTGAGTCACATGTGCTTACTTTCAGACGAGTTAGAATCTCAAAATTTGACCTCGCGAGGTCGAGAATGGGGGCAAGTTCTCTCTTTGTTCGATTCCATCCAATTCTCATGAATGTTTTGGATTGCCGAACAGCAGAATTGAAACTATCAGTTGAATTTTAATTCCATTGCTCCAATTCTTATTGAAATTTCATCCATTTTTATGTTTAAAATCAATTCTCATTTTTGATAGTGGTTATAACCGTTGTCGTTGTCATGTTAAACATACAATCTATAGCCAGTTGTTGAAATTGTTGAAGTGAAAGTGGAGGTTGATTAGGCAGACCGCTCAGCCTAGGCGGATAGTCTTGCGGACTAGTGGTGCGGCGTGAGTGGTTTGGTGTTGCGGCCTCGTAATGAGTCCTTGGAGGCCAGGTAGTCGTGCGGATAGGTTGAATATCCGCGGTGTGGTCAGACTGGGTTGGAATCCGTGGAGTTCGCTCTATGCAGATTGTTCTTGGAGCTCGGGAGATCGGCATTGACATGTGCCCTTGATCTCCTCTGGTGGTGCAGTTAGGAGGTAACCGCGGAGTTCGCGGTTAGGCGAACTGGATTGGAGCTGGCGGACTGGGTGAACTGTTGTTCGTGTCTGCGGAGCTCGCGCCAGAGGTTCACTGGTTGGGGACTTGGTCACGATCTGTGACAAGTTCAGATTGATCGCGGAGTATGCAATGTACGCAGGTTGACCGAGCGGTCTGTGTCTTTGGTCATGGACATTGTTGTTACGGGTTGGTGCGGTGTCCGCTGAGATGCAGACTGGCTTCTATCCGGCCTCCTTGATGTCGAGCGGATAGACTGTTGTCTGACCTTCTCCATGCGGACTGGGCGGACTGCTCTGTGCTAGCTGCGGGCTGGGGTGGTGTTATTATCTACTAAGGCGGTGAGCACTCTCCTCTTCGCGCCTATAAATAGGACCCCCTGTGACATCATATTTAATCTGAATGAATAGTAAGTTGATCGTTGGTTAATTGTTGCGGCTTCGGATTTTCTGTCCACGCGGTTTGAGAAGGATAACCGGTTTGGAATTTGCAGGTTGTGCGGCTAGCACTGAGAAACCAGGTTTTTGGTGCTGACTGCGGTCAGGGATCAGTGGAGCTAGCAGTTAACAATCAGTGGTTTGCAGCAGATCACGGTTGCGGGCAGCCGATCTTCTCTCCTTCAGCTTTCTCAGTTCAATAACTTGATCGTCGGTCTGTTCTTCAGTTCGGCAGCAGCTTTGTTCGCGGACCCTGGCAGCTAGGCAATCTCTGTGGTCAGGCGGCTTGCAGAGAGCGGACAAAAGTGTTCAGCAGAATAATAGGTTGTCTGCGGTCTACGCGGAATCCGTAGTTCTGTTCGGTCCAGCAAAAGCTTGGCGGTCTCGGCGATCTCGGCAGTCTCGGCGGTCTCTGAGGCAGTCCACCAGGCTTGTTGTTCTTGCTTTGTTTGTATGCTCTTCCTTTGTACATCGGTGAATCATGTCTTGGCATATATGTCCTGCCATGTAAAGAAGATTGTTGATAATACAAGACTTATTTGTTGCCTTCTGTTGTTTCTGATTTATTGAGCTTGGTTTATGGTTGAGTGTTCCTGCGTCTGGTTCCCGTTTTCCACTTGATATAGGTGTCATTTTGATAGCTTTGAAAGATTTACTTGGTATCAGAGCTATCTCCCGAATCATCTTGAGGAATTTTAACATCGTATCAGAGGGAACAAAGGTTTGAGCAGTGATCAACCATCAGTTGTGCTAGGTGCTTCTGGAAGTTAATAGATCAATGATTGTTGCAATGAAAGGTGGGTTAGCAAGAGGTCTTGGTATTGAGATTTTAACGCCGACCAACTTTAAGAAGTGTGGGTCGTGCATGGAAAGCTATCTTCTGGGTGAGGATCTTTGGGAGGTCGTCTGTGGTGATGACAAACAAGAAGTTAGAGCTGCAACTAGTACTGCTGAACATGTGAGAGCTTGGAGGAAAACGAATGCAAAGACTGAGTTTACTCTGAAGCGGGCTATCTCACAGGAGCACTTTGATCACATCCTTGGATGCCAATCTGCTGTGGAGATATGAACTTCCTTTGATGGGTTGTTCAATAGGAAGAATGTAGCGCGACTACAGTTCTTGGAGAATGAGTTGGCGAGAGCCACTCAGGGATACATGTCTATCTCGTCGTTCTTCCTGAAAATAAAGAACCTATGCGCTGAGATATCAGCGTTGAACCCTGATGAGCCTATTTCAGAGACAAAGCTCAAGAGGCACATCATTCGTGTCTTGCAGAAGGAGTATGTAGCCTTTGTGACCTCTATTCAAAGCTGGGCCACTCAGCCATCATTGCTAGAGCTGGAGAACTTGCTGGCTTCACAGGAGAGCTTAGCAAGGTAGATGGCTAGTATGACTGTCTCTGGAGGAGACAGTGAGACTCTCTTCTCAGGAAAGAAGAAGAGATGGGACAAGAATAAAAAACCTGCTAGCGATGGTCCATCAACTTCATACCAGCAAGAGAAAAGTTCCTCTTCTGAGCGTGATGAGAAGAGGAAGGAGGAGGGGCCAAGGTGCTACAGGTGCAATCTGTCGGGTCACTTCAAATGAGACTGCAAGGTGAAGCTTCAGCCTGGTTATGTTGTAGGCAAGGAGGAGGCTTGTTCTAGTGCTGAGGGAGCTGGATGGGGGAATGGTTTTCATGACAGGCATGTGTGTCTATGCATTGTCCTCTATCAACTACCAAGATAACTGGATTATCAACTCTAGGTGTGTTCATCACCTCATCGGGGATGAGTCAAAGTTCTCTTCGTTGTAGGCTTACTCAGGTAATGATGTTATTATTACTGATGATGATTCTGTGCATGCAGTCAAGAAGGAGGGAGTTGTGTCTTTGGGTAGTGATAAAGGCCACTCACGTTAAGGAATGTTTATCACGTACCAAGCATGAAGAAGAACCTTTTATCAGTGACCAATGTGGTAGATGCGAGCTATTACGTTCTGTTCGGCCCAACAGAAGTGAGATTTATCCGGAACGTATCAGCGGTAAAGGCTGATGTTGCTCACGTTGGAAGGAGAGAAAAGGAATTATGTGTTCTATCAACATGCTCCTATGTTGATTGGATGAGGGATAATTATGATAGCGCGACTATCTGACATGAAAGGTAGGGCATGTAGGGATGACAAACTGAAAACCATGATGGTGAGGAGCCTTGTGAAAGGCTTGTCTAAGTTGTCATCCTACGGTGATGGTCATGTTTGTGTTGGATGTCAATATGGAAAGGCACATCGTCTTCTATTTGCCAAGTCACAAACCAGGTCTAAAGCACCATTGAAGTGTGTTCATGGTGATCTGATAGGACTAACCGTCACTACCAGTCTTGGAGGGAACAGGTATATACTCGTGTTGATTGATGACTATACGAGGTACACATGGGTGTACTTCATGAAGGAAAAGTCAGATGCTTTCCGGTTGTTCGTGGAGTTCAAGAAGCTGGTGGAGGGCTGGCTTGGCCTGCAGATCAAGAAGTTGAGAATGGACAACGGAGGTGAGTTCGTTTCAACTAAGTTCTCTAACTTCTACATGAAGCAAGACATTCGGAGGGAGCTTACTTATGCACATACTCCACAACAAAATGGAGTAGCAGAGAGGAAGATCCGTCATTTGACGGAAACCTGCAAATATTGGCTTCATGCAAAAGGCATTTTAAAGACCTTTTTGGGCGGAAGGAATGACCTACGCAACATATGTCATCAATCGGATGCCGCTGAGTCCGATCAACTTGAAGTCTCCTCATGAGATGATGTTCAAGGAGAAGTCCAGTGTTGAACACCTTCAGGTGTTTGGATCAACCTGTTACGTACACGTCCCAGATGCTCTGAGCACCAAGCTTGATGCAAATGCGAGGAAGCTTGTCTTTGTGGGCTATGATGGGCGGAAGAAGGGATAGAAGTGTATGGATTCTGCGACAAAGAAGTTTGTTGTATCAAGACACGTGGTCTTTGATGAACTTACGTCGTATGGAGGTAGCTCTGTTGAGCTGCAAGAGAGAAGGTCTGATGATGGGCAGGTGGAAGTTGCTAAGGATCTTCTGGTGGAGCTGCTGGTATCACCCAGAGCTCCAGGTGTTTTAAGCTCCGAGGCGGAGGCTTCTAGTTCAGGAAGTAGAGGGAGCGTTGCTCCAAGTTTGCCTGAGGATGGAGCTGGTGCAGAAGGCGCAGCGTAGGTGGTTAGTAATGGTCAGACCCTTTGAAGATCGAAGAGGACCGTTAAACCACCCGCTCGTTACAACGAAGGAAACATTGTGTAATGCCCCCACTCGTCACATGGAATATAACGGTGGGTCCGGCCGGGCCCCACGCCATATTTCACAGACAAGCGGTGGAATTACGTGTGTCAGGCCGTGTTCAGCCTTTTTCTGGGCAAATCAGGGCCATCCATTTCCTTATCCTGGATCCAGTGGTGTAGGCTCCTTCCATGTGGATAAATGCCGAGGAATGAGGATAAAATCCCTTCATTCTCATATTCTCCTTCTTCTCATTCTCAAAGAGAGAGAAAGAGAAAGGGAGAGCTAGGGAAGGAAAGGAGGAAGAGGAAACCAGCTGCTGGAGGAGCTGCGGAGTGCGGATTCAAGATCCGAGATCGGATTCATGAAGGCAAAGCCGATGCGGTGACTTCCATCCGGCTACTTCATGGCGCCGAAGTGATCGTCAAGGGTAACGATCTCCTTCTTGGACATCGAAGTCCTTTCTTTATGCATGTGCATGAGATCCTCCACCAAGAGGTGGATATCGCAAGCGATTCCTCGGTTGAGTTTGCATCTAGAGCCGGAAGTGGGGAGTACGGCATAAGCATGCTGTGTGAAACCCATCTGGACGGGTAGTCTGGATTGGTGATGATTATGGGCAAACCGGAGAAGACTTCGTGGATTTGATTATATGAAAGGGTATGCTTTGTTGGATGGATGTATGGATGTGCTTATGAATATGTGGATGCTTTGAGTAAGCTCCTGGTTGTGATGAGAGATCAATTGGTAGCACGTCTGGGGAGCGGCGGGATAAACCCGGGCTGCTACACCACTAGGGTGGGTTGATCTGGATATATGAGGGATCGATTGGTGGCAATGCCTGGGGAGCCGAGTTAAACCCGGCTTGCTGCACCACATGGGTGTGGTCGATTGGAAATAGGTGAGGGGTCGATTGGTGGTAATGCCTGGGGAGCACGATAAACCCGGCTTGCTACACCACTTGGGCGGGTCGATCTGCTCTGGTTGTTTGTGTGATGATGTGAGTTAGTACCTCTGAGTGGTATGGACGGAATGTCGCCAGCCCGCGGGATTGGTGGACTAGGATTGAACTGCCCAACCAACAAGTGAAGAACCTATGATCAGCGGTGTACGATTAGAATATCTGGTACACCAATAAGGTGCCCTGAGTGCACGGAGCGTCTGGTGGATACCGACGTTTGTGATATGGTTGTGATTGGTGGATTGATAGAGTGTTATGGCAATGCATACAGGGAAGGAACCACTGCCCCAGGTAAGGGGTAGGGTCGTTATAATTGGCCAGCTAATGTTGATCGTTACTTTGTTTACCGCTCTTGGGTGGATGGATAATTGCAAGTGCTGATGATTGTATTGATTTGAGCGGAATGGAGGCTTGCTGCTTAAGGCCCTTGAAGGTCGTGTGAAGCGTGGTTGGATTTCATGTGTGGCCGCCTGCGTGCCATGTATGAAGTTGTACATTTGTGTAAAGAGAAACTTGTAAGGCCATAAGGTCATGAGTGTGTGCGTTGTATACTCCTGATTTTAGTATATAAATGTGGAGTTTGTATATTAGTGGATATTCATTGAGCTGAGTTCATCCAACTTAAAATGTTGCGCTAGAATGTTTTGAGTTATGGTATGAGAATATTTTGATTTCCACACGTAATTCCACCACTTGTCTGTGAAATATGGCGTGGGGCCCCGGCCGGACCCACTGTTATATTCCATGTGACGAGTGGGGGCGTTACACATTGTGAGTTTTGTCTCCTGTTTCTTTGCATGCCCCCTAGATGAGCAGAGCCTTCAAAGTTTGAAGATGTCATTGGAGTCAAGGAGTGGGATGACGCTATGGATGAGGAGATGGCAGCCCTCAGAAGGAACGAGACTGGGGACCTTGTGCCTAAGGTTGTTGACATTACTCCTATGACGTGTAAGTGGGTGTACAAATTGAAGAAGAAGACTAATGGAAGTATCGAAAGATACAAAGCTCGTCTGGTTGCACGGGGTTCTCCCAACAGTATGGCGAAGACTATGAAGATACGTTTAGTCCAGATGCCAAGATGACTTCGGTGCGGGTGGTGATCGCATTGGCTGCTAGTCAAGGGTGGAAGATGTGACAACTCGATGTAAATAATGTTTTTTTACGGGGAGATAGATAAAGACATCTTCATGGTTCAACCACCAGGTTACGTATCTGAAGTTCATCCGAACTACGTCTGCAAGCTTTGAAAGGCTCTTTATGGGTTGAAGCAGGTTCCACGAGCATGGTGTGGGAAGATCACAGAATACCTCCAATTCTGCGGATACTTTGCCTCTGATTCAGATTCAAGCCGGTTCATAAAGAAGCATGGGGAGCTTCATGTCTTGGTGTTGTTGTACGTGGATGACATGATCATCACGGGAAACTCTGAGGAGAAGGTAGTTAGGCTCAGAGCCGAGCTAGCTATTCGGTTCGAGATGAAGGATTTGGGTGAGCTCCACCACTTCCTTAGACTCGAGGTTGAGAGGAAGAAGAGCGGGATACTCGTCTCTCAAAGGGGCTATGCTGAGCGGATCGTTCATCGATTCAGCTTGAGGGAGGGAAAGAATAACTCTACTCCTCTGGATTGTGGCTTGAAGCTTCGACGAGATGAGGGGAGGATTCTTCCTGATCCCTTGGTGTTCCGAGCTCTGGTTGGGAGCTTGATTTACCTGACGATTACAAGGTCAGACATTGCTTATGTTGTAGGCCGAGTTAGTCGTTATATGGCAGAACCAAGGAAACCTCATCTGGTAGCGGCGAGGAATATTCTGAAGTATGTGAAGACTACTTCTGATATGAGACTCCTGTATAGGAGAGACACGGGCTTTTCTCTGCATGACTACACTGATGTTGATTATGGGGAGACTTAGACGATCGAAAGTCGACGTCTGGTTATGTTTTCACACGCAGATCAACGGGTATTTCATGGTGCAATAAAAAACAGGACTCGGTGTCTGTCCCTACTACGAAAGCGGAGTACAAGGCTTCGGCCTTGACAGCTCGGGAAGCCATCTGGCTGAGGAGGCTAGTAGAGGACGTCCATGAAGAAGTGTGAGATCCAACTCTGCTTAGCGGTGATAACGAGAGTGCCCTAAAACTGGTTAATAATCCAGTTTGTCACGCGCGGACCAAGCATATAGAGATTGGACACCACTTCATTAGGGAGAAGGTGTTGGAGAAGTCTCTTATGGTTGAGCATGTGCAAAGCGAGGACAACATCGCAGATATCTTCACTAAGACGTTGTCGAAGGGGCCATTTGAACGGTTACGGGGACTGCTGGGTTTGGTCAACACTTCTCACTTCAAAGGGGAGTGTTGAAATTGTTGAAGTCAAAGTGGGAGTTGATTAGGCAGACTGCGCGGCCTGGACGGACAGTTTTGCGGACTGATGGTGCGGCCTGAGCGGTTTGGTGTTGCGGCCTGGTGGTGTGTCCTTGGAGGTAGCGGTGCGGATAGGTTGAATATCCGCGGTCTGTTCGGACTGGGTTGGAGTCCGTGGAGTTCACTCTATGTAGACTATTCTTGGAGCTCAGCATTGGCCTGTTCCCTTCATCTCCTCTGGTGGTACGGTTAGGAGGTAACCGCGGAGTTCGCAGTTAGGCAAATTGGATTGGAGCTGGCGAAATGGGTGGACTGTTGTTCGTGTCCGCGGAGCTCGCGCCAGAGGTTCACTTGTTGGGGACTTGGTTACGATCTGTGACAAGTTCAGATTGATCGCGGAGTCTGCAATGTCCGCAGGTTGACCGAGCGGTGTCTGCCTTTGGTCGTGGACATTATTGTTACGGGCCGGTGCGGTGTCCGCTGAAATGCAGACTGACTTCTATCCGGCCTCCTTGATGTCAGACGGATAGGCTGGTGTCTGGCCTTGTCCATGGGGACTGGGCGAACTGCTTTGTGCTAGCTGCGGGTTGGGGTGGTGTTTTTATCCACTAGGGCGGTGACTACACTCCTATCCGCGCCTATAAATAGGACCCCCCTGTGAGATCATATTTAATCTGAATGAACAATAAGTTGATCGTGGGTTAATTGTTGCGGCCTCGGATTTTCTGTCCGCGCAGTTTGAGAAGGATAACTGCTTTGTTGCTTGCAGGTTGTGCGGCTAGCACTGAGAAGCCAGATTTTTGATGTTGACTGCGATCAGAGATCAGTGGAGCTTGGGGTTAACAATCAACGGTTTGCAGCAGATCGCGGTTGCGGCCAGCCTGTCTTCTCTAATCCAGCTTTCCTAGTTTAATAACTTGTTTGTCGGTCTGTTCTTCAGTTCGGCAGCAACTTTGTTAGCGGACTCTGGCAGCTAGGTGATCTCTGCGGTCAGGCGGCTTGCAGAGAACGGACAAAAGTGTTCAGCAGAATAACGGTTGTCCGCGGTCTACGCGGGCTCCGTAGTTCAGTTCGGTGCAGCAAAAGTTTGGCGGTCTCGGCGGTCTCGGCGGTCTCGGCGGTCTCTGAGGCAGTCCCCACGACTTGTTGTTCTTGCTTTGTTTGTATGCTCTTCCTTTGTACATCGGCGAATCATGTCTCGTCATGTATGTCTCCTTGTAAAAAAGATCGTTGATAATACAAGAATTGTTTGTTGTCTTCTGTTGTTTCTGATTTATTGAGCTTTGTTATGGTTGAGTGTTCCTGCGTCTGGTTCTCGTTCTTCGCTTGATCAAGGTGTTATCTTTATAGCATTGAAAGTTTTACTTGGTATCAGAGCTATCTCTTTGATCATGTTGAGGAATTTTAACAGATGTTTTTCAAAGATAGAGCTTATGTCATCTTATTTTTTTTTTGCAAATTTCACCTTATAAAATTATAATAAAACATTATTCTATTTCTCATTATTATCTAAAAAAATGTATTCTCCGTTAAGTGGAGACTATAAGAGGTTGAAGATGTCATCATAAATTACTCAATGATCGGAGTGCCCCAATAGCGTTGGAGTACTTTCGTCGCGAATGAAATTTACTTTGTTGCCATCGAATGCTCCCACATCATGCTCCAAAAGCTTCAACACACAGGTACTCGAGTGGAGTAAAGTGCACCCATGCGCTGTTAAAATTTTCTCAACGTGGTCAGCAAGATAGCCCAAACACCAAATTAATATCTTCGGAACTACCCAGTTCGCACGCTGAACCTGCGGAAACCCAAGGACTAGAGGTTGCACCCAACAAAACAATGGAAGCACAAGAAGATCTTATTATGCATTCACTTCATTACAATCCGAGGCATACATAGCGAGACATGATTTCGCTAGTATTACAGCTGTAAACAGAAAGGAACAAAACACAAGCCGGGCGGACAGCACTCCAGTCCGCCGAGACCGCGAGGTCGCCGAGACCGCCGAGACCGCTGAGCTCGCCCAAGCTATGCTGCAAACCTCCGAATACCACGGAGTCCGCCGAGACCGCGAGGCCGCGCGGACAGACCGTTATTCGCCTCCTGCTGAACCCGAACTGAGGAACTCCCCTACCCGCCTGAAGCCGGCGGACAGGTTATTGAAGCTGGAAAAGTTGAAACAGAACTGACAAGCCGCAGAGCGACCTCCTGCTGAGTCCGCAGAGACCGCACACTTCCAAGCACTGACCGAAGTCACAGCCAAACTCCTGGCTCCTTGAAGTTATCCGCGCGACCTGCACACAGCAAACCGTCAGCCTGAAACAATCCGCGCGGACTGAAAAACACAGACCGCAGCACTCGCCCAACCCAAATTACTGTTCACTCACGTTACTTAGGTTACTGTAGATGTGCCAGGGGGGTCCTATTTATAGGCCAGGTGAGGAGTGTGGTCACCGCCCATGAGATAGCGACACCGCCCCAGCCCGCGCGAACACAAAACGACTGTCCGCTCAGTCCGCGAGGACTTAGCCAGTCACCAAGGGAAACCGCCAGGAGCAAGGCAACCATTGACGAACCCTCTCCAGTCCGCCCAAGCTAAGCGGACAAGGCACCAGCCCGCAAAGCTCCAACTGCTTCAGGACAGCACCCTCTTCAATGGCAGTCCGCACCAACCCGAGGCAGTCCGCAAGACCCACACCTCAATCCGCCACAAGTCCACGACCAAAGGCAAACAGTAACAGTCCGCCCGGTCACAGCGGACTTGGCGGATACGGCGGACACCATGAACTTGACACCAAGTGTGACCAAGTCCAAAACCATCAAGGGCCAGTGCGAGCATGGCGGACACAAAGTCCCGTCCGCCAAACACCCTAGCACAGACCGCAACCAGTCCGCGAGCTCCTCGCACTTGTCCAATGCAGTAGCACCAAGCCGGACTCCAAACAACAGTCCGCCAACCGGTCTCCACAGCAAGACCTGCTGTAACACCTGAGCTCGGCAAGGCCTCAGCCAAGCTCAAGGTCCAGTCCGCAACAGCCCCAACCGCGGACACACCAGTCCGCAAGGCTTCCCGCGAACTCGAACCAACCCGCCAACAGCACAACTTGCACCCGCGACCACTGAGCAATGCACCAGTCCGCAAGCCTCTCTATCCGCAGATACCAGGCCGCACCAAACCGCGGACACCATGCAACAACCCGCTCAGAACACAGCCGGCTTCCACCAGACTTTTCACCAGGCCGCAACCTCAGTCCGCCCAGTCCGCCCAGTCCGCCAAAGCTGTCCGCACAGGCCGCGCGGCCTGTCCCGTCACCCACTTCCACTTCACAAATTTCAACACTCCCCCTTGAAGTGAGAAGTGGTGACCAAGCCCAGCAAGCTGCGCAAGCGTTCAAAGGGCCCCTTCGACAGCGGCTTCGTGAAGATGTCAGCAAGATTATCTTCACTCCGAACATGCCCGACCAGCAGAGACCCCTCCAACACCTTCTCCCTGATGAAGTGGTGATCAATCTCTATATGCTTGGTCCTGGCGTGACACACTGGATTGTTTACCAGTTTGAGAGCACTCTCATTGTCACCCCGGAGTAAAGTAGGCCCTTGCACTTCTTCATGAACATCCTCTATGAGTCTCCTCAACCAAACGGCTTCCCGAGCAGCCAAGGCCGAAGCCTTATACTCCGCCTCCGTGGTTGAAACCGACACCGAGTCCTGCTTCTTGCTACACCACGAGATGCTAGCTGAACCGCAAGTGAACACATAACCTGAAGTAGACCTTCGATCATCCGAATCACCGCCATAGTCAGCATCCGTGTACCCGAGCAATGCAAACTCCGCATCCCTTCCATAGAGGAGTCCCATCTCAGAAGTCACCTTGACATACTTCAGAATTCCCTTCGCCGCCACTAGATGAGATTGCCTTGGTTCAGCCATATACCGACTTACTCGGCCAACAGCATAAGCTATATCCGGCCTTGTAATCGTCAGATAGATCAAGCTCCCAACAAGAGCCCTGAACACCAAGGGATCATTAAGCACCCTTCCCTCATCTCGTCGAAGCTTCAGCCCAGATTCCAGTGGAGTAGAGCACTTCTTCCCTTCGCCCATGCCAAACCGCTTCACAATACGATCAGCATACCCTTTCTGGCTAATGAGAATCCCGCACTCCTTCCTCTCCACTTCCAGACCAAGAAAGTGATGCAACTCTCCCAAGTCTTTCATCTCGAAGCGTATAGCAAGCTCTCCCCTGAGCCTTGCTACTTCCTCCTCCGAGTTCCCTGTGATGATCATATCATCCACATACAGCAGGACCAAGACTCTTAGCTCTCCCTTCTTCTTGACGAACAAGCTTGAATCCGAGTTAGAAGCCAGGTATCCACAGAACTGCAGGTACTCTGCAATCTTCCCATACCACGCTCGAGGAGCTTGCTTCAACCCATAGAGAGCCTTCCTGAGTTTGCAGACATAGTCCGGATGCTTCTCAGAGACGAAACCAAGCGGCTGATCCATGAAGATGTCCTTGTCAATCTCTCCGTAAAGAAAGGCATTCTTCACATCGAGTTGCCACAACCTCCATCCCTTGCTAGCAGCCAAGGCGATCACCACTCTTACAGACGTCATCTTCGCAACTGGACTGAATGTCTCCTCATAGTCTTCTCCATACTGCTGTGAGAATCCTCTAGCGACCAGGCGAGCCTTGAACCGATCAATGCTCCCATCAGCCTTCTTTTTCAACTTATACACCCACTTGCAAGTAACCGGAGTAATGCCATCAACCTTGGGCACAAGGTCCCAGGTTTCATTCTTCTTCAGAGCATCAATCTCTTCCTTCATGGCACCTTCCCACTCCTTCACTCCAGTGGCCTCGTTGAAGTTTGCAGGCTCTCGCTCATCCAGAGGACCAGCAAAGAAACAGGAGACAAAGCTCACTGCATTCCCATCACAGTACCGAGCCGGTGGCTTAACCACCCTCTTCGATCTCCGAAGACACGGCTCCTTGCTCACGGCTTCCGTTGCTTCTTCAGGCTCCACTCCTACCTGGGGCAAGCATTGAGCAGTGCTCCCCCTGCTTCCTGAGCCAGAAGGCTCAGCCTCGGAGTTCGAAGCAACAGGAGCTGCTGGTGAAACAGCAAGCTCCTCTTCCAAGCCTTCAGCAGCCTCCACCGGTGCTTCCTCAACCTTGCTACTTCCGGTAGGCTCCACCGAGCCACCTCCATATGACGTCAGCTCGTCAAAGACAACGTCTCTTGACACCACGAACTTCTTCGTCACAGGGTCCATGCACTTCCATCCCTTCTTCCGCTCATCATAGCCAACAAAGACAAGTTTCCTTGCCTTCGCATCCAGCTTTGTCCGTGAAGCATCCGGGACATGCACGTAGCAAGTTGAACCGAACACCCGAAGGTGTCCAACACTCGGCTTCTCCTTCAGCAACAGCTCAATGGGCGTCTTCATGTTGATAGGGCTGAGTGGCATCCGGTTGATAACATATGCAGCACAAGACATTCCCTCCGCCCAAAAGGACCTCGGGATATCTTTCGCATGCAGCCAGCATTTGCAGGTTTCCGTCAAATGACGGATCTTCCGCTCCGCTACCCCATTTTGTTGTGGAGTGTGAGCACATGTAAGCTCCCGTTGGATCCCGTGCTTCCTGCAGAAGTTAGAAAACTCGGAAGAGACAAACTCTCCCCCGTTATCAGTTCGAAACTTCTTAATCCGCAAGCCAAGCCGGCCTTCTACCAACTCCTTGAACTCCACGAACAAACGGAAGGCATCCGACTTCTCCTTTAAGAAGTACACCCAAGTATACCTTGAGTAGTCATCAACCAAGACAAGCATGTATTTGCTTCCACCAAGGCTGGCAGTAACAGTCGGTCCCATCAGGTCGCCATGAATACACTCCAATGGTTTCTTGCTCCTTGTTTGAGATTTATCAAACGGAAGGCGATGTGCCTTACCGTATTGACAGCCCGCACAAACATGCCCATCACCAAAGGAGGACAACATCGGCAACCCCCTCACCAGACTTCTACTCGCCATTGCCTTCAGCTTGTCCATGCCAACATGCCCCAGCCTCTCATGCCAGATAGCCGCACTATCATTGGCCCTCATCTTATCAACATAGGCACTGGTGGAAAGAACAAACAAGTTCTTCACCCTCCTCCCAACATGAGCAACATCAGCCTTTACCGCTGATACGTTGCGAAGGAACCTCACGTCTGTTGGCCCAAACAGAACGTGATACCCAGCGTCCACCGCGTTGGTCACCGAGAAGAGGTTCTTCTTCATGCCCGGCACGTGATACACACTCCTTAACGTGAGTGGCCCCTGATCACTACCCAAAGACACGACCCCCTCCTTCTCTACTGCATAAACAGTATTATCAGCAGTGATAATAGCTTCCATTACCTGAGTAAGCCTGCATGGAGGTGAACTTCGACTTGTCTCCGGTGAGGTGATGACCACACCCGGAGTCGATGATCCACTCGCTGTTGAAGTCCTCAGCAGATAAGGCCCGGACACAAGTGCCCGTCATGAAAGCTCCTCCCCATTCTGCTTCTTCACTTCGCGAGCAAGCTTCCTCCTTTCCCGCAGCATGCCCAGGCTGCAGTTTGACCTTGCAGTCCCGCTTGAAGTGCCCACGCTGATGACACCGGTAGCACTTCAGATTCTTCTTCCAGTCCTTAGGAGCATTGCTCCTCTCCGGCGGATATGAAGTTGAAGTCTCCTTCTCAACAGCGGCCTGCACCTTCTTCTTCTTCTTCCCTTCCCATCCCTTCTTCTTGCCTGAGAAGAGAGCCTCGCTGCCTTCCTGATTCAGATTCACTCCAGCCATCTGCCTTGCTAAGCTCTCCTGCGAGGCAAGCAGATTCTCCAGCTCCAGCAGAGACGGCTGAGTAGCCCACCCTTGAACAGACGTAACAAAGGCCACATACTCCTTCCGCAAGCCGCGGAAAATGTGCCTTTTCATCTTTGCCTCAGAGATAGGCTCATCAGGATCCAGCGCCGACAGCTCAGCACACAAGCTCTTCATCTTTAAGAAGTACCTGGAGATGGAAAGGTCTCCCTGAGTTGCCCTGGCCAACTCATTCTCCAGGAACTGAAGCCGCGCCACATTCTTCCTATTGAACAACTCATCAATGGTTGTCCAAATATCAGCAGCCGACTCACACCCAATGATGTGATCAAACAGTTCCGGAGAGACAGCTCTCTTCAGAACGAACTCTGCCTTAGCATTAGTTCTTCTCCAGAGCCTCACCTGTTCAGCAGTACCGAAAGCAGCAGTTACTTCCTGTCTGTCGTCTCCACCGACAACTTCCCACAGCTCCTCGCCCAGAAGATAACTCTTCATGCACGACTTCCACTTTTTATAGTTAGTCGGCGTTAAGAGTTCAATGCCCAGACCTCTTGCTAAGCTTCCTTCCATTGCAATCACCTGTTGGTACCCTTCAGCAGCACCGAGCAACAACACAGGTTGATCACCACTCAATCACTGAGTAACAACACTGGCTGACCTCCGCTCACGCAACTGAACCTCCGCAACCTCAGAAACCTCGCTTTGATACCATGTTAAAATTTTCTCAACGTGGTCAGCAAGATAGCCCAAACACCAAATTAATATCTTCGGAACTACCCAGTTTGCACGCTGAACCTGCGGAAACCCAAGGACTAGAGGTTGCACCCAACAAAACAATGGAAGCACAAGAAGATCTTATTATGCATTCACTTCATTACAATCCGAGGCATACATAGCGAGACATGATTTCGCTAGTATTACAGCTGTAAACAGAAAGGAACAAAACACAAGCCGGGCGGACAGCACTCCAGTCCGCCGAGACCGCGAGGTCGCCGAGACCGCCGAGACCGCTGAGCTCGCCCAAGCTATGCTGCAAACCTCCGAATACCACGGAGTCCGCCGAGACCGCGAGGCCGCGCGGACAGACCGTTATTCGCCTCCTGCTGAACCCGAACTGAGGAACTCCCCTACCCGCCTGAAGCCGGCGGACAGGTTATTGAAGCTGGAAAAGTTGAAACAGAACTGACAAGCCGCAGAGCGACCTCCTGCTGAGTCCGCAGAGACCGCACACTTCCAAGCACTGACCGAAGTCACAGCCAAACTCCTGGCTCCTTGAAGTTATCCGCGCGACCTGCACACAGCAAACCGTCAGCCTGAAACAATCCGCGCGGACTGAAAAACACAGACCGCAGCACTCGCCCAACCCAAATTACTGTTCACTCACGTTACTTAGGTTACTGTAGATGTGCCAGGGGGGTCCTATTTATAGGCCAGGTGAGGAGTGTGGTCACCGCCCATGAGATAGCGACACCGCCCCAGCCCGCGCGAACACAAAACGACTGTCCGCTCAGTCCGCGAGGACTTAGCCAGTCACCAAGGGAAACCGCCAGGAGCAAGGCAACCATTGACGAACCCTCTCCAGTCCGCCCAAGCTAAGCGGACAAGGCACCAGCCCGCAAAGCTCCAACTGCTTCAGGACAGCACCCTCTTCAATGGCAGTCCGCACCAACCCGAGGCAGTCCGCAAGACCCACACCTCAATCCGCCACAAGTCCACGACCAAAGGCAAACAGTAACAGTCCGCCCGGTCACAGCGGACTTGGCGGATACGGCGGACACCATGAACTTGACACCAAGTGTGACCAAGTCCAAAACCATCAAGGGCCAGTGCGAGCATGGCGGACACAAAGTCCCGTCCGCCAAACACCCTAGTACAGACCGCAACCAGTCCGCGAGCTCCTCGCACTTGTCCAATGCAGTAGCACCAAGCCGGACTCCAAACAACAGTCCGCCAACCGGTCTCCACAGCAAGACCTGCTGTAACACCTGAGCTCGGCAAGGCCTCAGCCAAGCTCAAGGTCCAGTCCGCAACAGCCCCAACCGCGGACACACCAGTCCGCAAGGCTTCCCGCGAACTCGAACCAACCCGCCAACAGCACAACTTGCACCCGCGACCACTGAGCAATGCACCAGTCCGCAAGCCTCTCTATCCGCAGATACCAGGCCGCACCAAACCGCGGACACCATGCAACAACCCGCTCAGAACACAGCCGGCTTCCACCAGACTTTTCACCAGGCCGCAACCTCAGTCCGCCCAGTCCGCCCAGTCCGCCAAAGCTGTCCGCACAGGCCGCGCGGCCTGTCCCGTCACCCACTTCCACTTCACAAATTTCAACATGCGCTTTACGGTAAAGTGCGGGCATTCAAAGACTCGCGTGAATGCCCGCACACATCTTAAAGCGAATGCATCTCAACTCGTGCTGAGATGTGTGTGGGCATCCAACACGTACCGTTAGATGCCCGCACTTTACGATAAAATGCAGCGAGTGCACCTTGCCCATTTTAGGCATGTGGTGGTTCTAGGTCAACTGGGCCACCTTGGGTTGACTCCAATGGACCCTTTGGGCTCTAATGAACTTCACAATGAATTGATGAGACCATGGTGGGGTCTTGGAGTCTTGGTGAAGCCCTATGATCATCTTAAACAAGGGTTCAAAAATTTACTATTTGCAGACCATAGTGGTCTCACCTACATTCCTAGGTTCACTTGGCCTTCTTGGGCTTCCTAGGATTTTGTCATGACCTAGTCATGACAAAACCACTCCTAGGGATGTAGGTGTTTGAGGGATGTTACAACCTTCCCCCGGATGCCAACACACAGGAACACATTATATCCTAACATTGCTAAAACTGCTCGACATAATAATATCTAATCTTTATAATAAAATAAAAACATTTTCGCGACATTGTGTGATAGCTAGAGAACTGCTATCGCGGCCGAAAACCTATAAATGGCGCTCTCCGGACGCAGGCCTTCAACTAAGTATATTTGTAATTTGGAATTATATGAGCATAATAATTTATAACACTTATACAGAGTATTCATGCATATCACCATGACAACATTCCATCTCTCATAGAAGACTCCCACATATTTTTCAAATTCATGTCCTTCCACATTCCACTCTCACAGTCATTCGCGTGTGGATGCCCCAAACCAATCCTTGCAAGTGCGCGTATAAACTCGAGTTTCTATAGCATGCATTTATATGCATGAGGATGCGTGTTGTCAGACTTAAAATCTGTTAGGGATCGAAAAATGAGCGAAATTTTTTTCAAATCGAGCCATTGAGTGTTCTTCAATGGAGGAGGGTCAGCTCAGGATTGGATCATTAACAACCCTACCAAACATCTGCTGAAACATAACAATTCTTCTCATATATGAAAGACATGAAAGGACCATGTCATCAATATTTGCAACTGAAGAACCTTAAGCAAACAAGCCATGGCAAAAATTATAAATGAATTTTACTTTCCAAGCACATAAATTGGAAGAAATTAAGCAATCCCAAATCAAGAACCCAAAGATTCCTTCAATGAATGAGATAAAAAAACAACAATTTGGGGGAGAAAATTCGCACTTTACACTTAATTATGTAGGGGAAAGGTTTATGACCAACTGCAAACTTAGCTTTCATTCTTCACATTACCCGTCTCCATTACCCGCGTCTGTCTACCTTCGCTGCTCGAATTTGACAGAATCTGACTGGACGTGGTGGTTGGCGCACTATATCCGCTGCTTCCATACGACTCGCTTAAAAATGCCATTTTTCTGAACTTCCTCATGTCCTCACTGTACTGCATTGCATCATAATCTGAGCTGCCATAAGAACCATAGACACTGCTATGCCCGGGTTTAACTCCATCGTGCAGATCTTCGAGAGACGCGTCCCCTTCCAGAGCCCGAACAATCTAAATATAGTTTCATATGACAGAATCAGAAGCGAATTATTAGTTAAGAGGGCGGAGATATTTACCACTGGATTATAAGGAGAAAATTTTGAAACGGTACCCGACTCATCCTCGGCCTACGCCTGGCCGAATGGCGCACGGAAGCAGCAGCACAAGTGATCATTTGTCGCATCTCGGACGGGTTGTATCCTTTGCCTAGATTCGGATCAGTTAGCGTATCAAAGTTATCTTCATCGAGAGCTCGTGTGAGTAAAGGTCTTGCCTGGATAATAAATAAAATCACATTGAATTGGAGAGAATGATTTATAAGGATGAGTGAAACGCGGCAAGGAGAATCTTGAAAGCATAACAACAAGTTTTCTGAGTTTGTATTCACTAAACATACCCAATCAACCAAGC
Organism: Platanthera guangdongensis; assembly: GCA_039583875.1. NCBI lineage: Eukaryota > Viridiplantae > Streptophyta > Magnoliopsida > Asparagales > Orchidaceae > Platanthera > Platanthera guangdongensis. Next base: position 163,011,223 of record CM077159.1, read on the forward strand.
TGTCATCCATGAAAGATGGGTTGGAATCGACAGGACGGCGGCCAGTGATTAACTCGAGAAGCATGATTCCGAACGAGAAAACATCGGATTTATCCGTGAGTTTGCCGGAAGAAGCGTACTCCGGGGCAAGATACCCGAAAGTTCCCATGACTCTGGTGGAGACATGGGTGTTAGTTTCTGATGCAATTTTTGCAAGGCCGAAATCTGCAACCTGCAGAATATAGTAATATATATAGTTAGATTCCATAAAGTTTTCATTATTCATGTGACCTTGAAGAGGTTACATGAGATGTAGAGCCAATTTTGCGCAATGTTTATTTTGTTCACTTCTAACCAAGTTATATGGATGAATGCTATCTTCATAAATTTGTTATTTACAAGATAATGTTGTTTATCAAACATAGTGTTTTGGGGTTTACAAAAAATATAATGTTATCTAGAATGATAAATATATTAGTTAATAAAAATTATTGATTTGAATAGGTTTAGGGTCCCTTTGGCATGGCGGCGGAGATCGTGAATGTGGTTGTGAACCATAGTTCGTGAACTCTCGACCTCACGGTCCTCAGCTAAGGAGCTCCATCCATTTTTTGTTTAAAATGATTTTTTTTCTTGGTGGAGGTCATGACCGTTGTAATGTCGAACACATATTCATGACGGTGGCGTTTTTGTCCAAACTCACCGCACATGCACTACAAGCAACATGGCACTTCGTGAAATAAAGAACATACAAAAATGGAAAAAGAAAACAGCAATACTTGAATGCTCTACCTTTGCTTCGAACTTGAAGTCGAGAAGGATGTTGGATGCCTTGATGTCGCGATGAATAATCTTAGGATGGCCTGTAAATTAACAGACCTATAAGAACATGCTTTGATCGCCAGATAACTTCGATTAGGAAGGCAAAAAAAAGTAAGTAATGGCTAGAAAAGTAGAAACTCACAGTCCTCGTGCAAATATGCCAGTCCTTTGGCAGAACCAAGAGCAATTTTCAATCTGGTTGGCCAATCCAAAGTTGGCCGGCTATTAGCTACAAAGAACAAGGAAAAATCAAAATGCTGCTTTCCATACTAAGTCACAGCATAATCCTGAACTAAAAAAACATGATGCTATGAATTTGCAGGCAGGAGAAATGGTTAGTCTGCCTCTAGGATATTGTACTGGTCTCATGTTTAAAACAAACAGAAAATCTTCCTTCAAACGTAGGGGTAAGATTACGTACGATAAGCCCTCTCAGATCTGCCTCTAGGATTTTGTGTTGGAAGAGCTTCGTGTGTTACGGATATCAAGCAAAAATCAAACAACAAGCACAAGAAATGCACAAATTTAATGTGGTTCACACAAAATGGACTACGCTTTCACGGACAATAGCAAATCAGTCCATTAGAAGTTATAAGATAATGTGTTGTTCAACACACTCTCTTATCGTAATCCTAGGGCAGGAAGAGATTTATACACAACTTTGTGTTATTCTGCATACAGGTATTCTCAAAATATCTCTTCAGCTAGCTATTCGCGGAGGGTTTTTGATGCCAGCGCATAGATTGGTGGTGTGCATGATATCAAATTGAGAAGGGACAGCTGGGTTAGAATTCAGAGCAAATAACTAGCGTCATGCATTAGACCCCATATCGATCCATATATCACTCAAGGTTGCAGATGTCAGATGTGGGATTCATGTCGGTTTACGTTTGAATTGGATTTTAATATTTAAATAAATGTATTCATATATATACAAATTTTTTAAAATATGTGCAATTGCACACATAATATATGTTTATAAATTCCACAATAAACATATATAAACAAAATGTATGTTTATAAATTATACAAAAAATAGACATTGACAACAGTAAACGTCATAAAGAGTACCAAATGAGAGCGACACGAGAAAGTTGTCGAAGTTAGGCACAAAGAGTTGCATGAAATGAAACGCGGAACAAAATATTGCCCCTTGGTCACTTAAAAAAAATGGTATACTCGCCTATATATCGGCTTTGAAATATTGGACAATATTTTGAAAATTGATATTTTTTCTTAAAATGTCGGTGTTGTGTCTCCCAAAAACCTTCATGTTGTGCAATTTGTCGAATATATCGGCTGACATCTACTACACTGATCTCACTACCACTATAATAAATTACACAAATTCATCTCCATCAGCAAAAACTCTACTCAGTTTAAGAGGCCAGTTTTAGGCATCCTTCATACTAATGATTCATGTTAAGAGCATTATGTTAATCCTTCCATATAACTTGTGAAGAAGTTAGCTTGCTCAATTCTATGATAAAATTATATAGACAACCTTCTAATTTACCTCATAATTAAGATCATGATAATACAAATGAAGCAAATTAGAAGAACAATTTAGAGGCCCGCGTTATCTTAATCAGCTTCTATTAGACTTTTTGGGTGCTGAATCTTCAACAAAAATGTTAGCAAGCAAAATGCAAAGAATAAGATGAAGTTTAGAAGTCAAGTTCAGTACTCACCGTGCAAATGGAACTCCAATGTATTGTTAGGAACAAACTCATAAACAAGCAATCTCTTCCCATCAGCAATGCAATAACCAACCAATGAAACCAGATGTCTATGGTGCACGCGACTTATGATCTCGACCTCAGCCTGGAACTCGCGCTCTCCTTGCCCGCTACCGGCCTTCAACTGTTTGACGGCGACTTCTATGCCGTTCCGAAGCATTCCTCGATGGACGTATCCGAAACCGCCTTGCCCGAGGAGATTGGCATCGGAGAATCCGTCTGTTGCCATTACCAGTTCTTCGTACGTGAACATGTTTTTTGATGATCCAAGAGTGATGCCCGGCAATGCTGATGGGATTTGTGGATTCTCGGATCCGGAATAACTCGAACTGGATCCCCCGCTGTTTATCATAAATGGCGGAGGGCGCGGATTTGGGGGTATTTTGACAATGTGCTCCAGTGGGGATGGAGCATTGTGGTAATTGTGTTGGGCATATGGTTGATCTGATAACAAATTGAGATGAATTAGAAGGTCTGGTTATGGCAAAAAACAATATACAGTTGTATAAAAAGGATGGATTTTTAACTATGAAAACGTTTTTGGGATCAGTGGCTTCCTAAAATCAATACACTAGCTTGCATCTCATAGCTATGCCTTGATTTGCCTAAAGACAACAAATTGCTGATCAGTCATTATGTCTTAAGGTGGGAAACAGCAATAAATCTTATGTAGAAAGGAAAAAAGAGAACACCTTTCGCTGGTGGAGGTGGCGGAGGAGCGCCATGGCGGTAGTGAGACTGAGGAAGAGGCTGGGGCCGATGTTTCTTCCTGAAGCAGCAGAACCAGACAATGCCAAAAATCAATAGAATGCCCACTCCGCCGACAACCAACCCTGCCACGAGCGCGGCGGAATTCGAATTCGACGAGGAGGAAGGCGGCGAGGGGGAAAGATTGGAACTAGGCGGAGGTGGGGAAGGGCTCGAAAGCGTGGGCTGTCCCGTTTGCGGGGGAGATGGCGTAGTGTCGGCAGGGGGAGGGGGGGAAGAGGAGGTAGGCGGGGTTAAGGACGACGGAGGAGGAGGAGGAGAAGGAGATGAAAATGGCGGTGTTACAGCTGCTGGAGGCGGAGGAGAAGAGATAGGTGGTGCTGAGGTTACCGGAGGTGGAGGAGAATAGACCGGCTGAGGAGGTGGAGCGGCGGGGTTTGAGGGAGGAGAAGCGGTGGGAGGCGACGGAGGAGGGGCAGTGGGAGGCGCGGGAGGAGGGGCGGTGGAAGGCGCCGGCGGAGGAGCAGTAGCAGGTGATGGAGGAGGAGTGGCGGGAAGTGCCGGCGGAGATTCTGGTAGAGAAGGTGAGGTGGGCGAGGGAGTGGAGATTGGAGCAGGGGAGGACGACATCGCCGGCGGCGTCAAAAGTGGCAGCGTTTTGCCACGGCGCTGAATAAACACACTCCTTCAATATCCATCCTTATTATTCCCTCGGATAAAAGGAAAAAAAAAATGAAGCGGCCAACACGGAGCCGGTGGCTCTGAAGTCTGACCTACTGCTCCATTGTTGAAGATTGCGTGTGGAAGCTTATTATATTATCTTCAACTGTATTACTGTAATCACGATGAAGAACACGGTTTGTGCCAGGGCAGAAAATGCTCATCATTTATTCATGTTCGACATCTAATCAAATTATATTTGTTGAGATTCTCAAGGCTATATTGAATGAGCATAGTCAGTGGCGGAACTAGAATTTCTGTTAGACTCAGGCACCACAAAAAAACAACTAATTATACAAATTTTTTTAATGTAATATTTTTTTAAAATGCTAGTTACCTAAAATAAAAGTCAAACTACATACTGACTAACAAACTACTTTTCGGGTACACATATTTTGGTAGCGTGCGATGATTGTCTCATTAGTTATGGTTGTCACAATGTCCTTCTCAATATAAGCAATTAAGAAACCGTTCATCCATTCATCTTTCATTATGTTCCTCAAACGACTTTTTATTATCTTCATTGCCGAGAACATTCTTTCAACAGAAGCAGTTGCAACAGGTAAAAGGCATGCTAACTTCAAAAGCTGATAAACAAGTTGAAAATGATCATGTTTTTTAGTCTCCACCATTTTTTGAACAAGTCCGCTAATTCCTTTTACTTGATAAAATGCGTTAGTTGATCGCATATCCGAAATGTACACATCCAGTTGACATTCAAGTAATTGCAAATCTATTAGAATAAAATTATAAGGATAGAATTCCGCTAGATGAATCAACTTTTGCTTATTAAATGACGCAAAATGATCATTCGGGTCAAGACATGAAACACAAAGAAGCAGCCCAGTATTTACTTCATTGAAACGATCATTCAACTCATTTAATACTCAATCAATTACTGTATTAAATAGCTCTACCCGAAAATGATGGAAATTTGTGATATCCCTTGTTTTACACCTTGATCTCCCAGGTTGAACAAATGTACTATCCATATTAGAAACATCAATCATATGTTTAGCACAAAATTTAGTTACTTCAGTGATAAATAACTCTCATTCAAGCTCAATGTTTCTCAAATTAAATAACAACTGCTTCGTTAATTTCATGAAATTCATTGCATTGATAATATCTTGATTTTTCTTTTGTAGTGCATGTGATAACTCATTTGTCTTTGCCAGAATAATTTTCATTAAGTGTAGTAGAAATACGAATTCAAATGTTGATATACTCTTGATAAGATTGTTAGTGGTTCCTCTTTGATTACCATCAACTTCATCTTCTGTAATGATTTCAAAAACATCTATAATTGATTAGAACATACGTATGGAATTCAACACAGCACCATAATGAGAATCTCATCGCGTGTCTCCGACTCTCTTGATTTCTAATGGTTGATTTAACCCCCGACCAGTTTCTAACTCTCCGCAGCCAAGTTCTTGGGCAACTCTTTCAACTTCTAATGTTCTGACATTATCACGACGCTTACAAGAGCCACCTACAACATTCAGTACACTGTTTATAAAAATGAACATCCCTGCAACTTCAGAATGACCTTCTGCAACGGCAATTAATATTAACTGTAACTGATGAGCAAAATAATGAATATAGTAAGCAGAATGATTCTCTTTCATAATCAATGTTTTAAGACCCTTAAACTCGCCTCTTATGTTGTTAGTCCCATCATAGCCCTGCACACGCAATTTAGATATGTGAAGTTCATGCTTCATAAAAATATTATCAATAACAGCTTTGAGTGATAAGGCAACCGTGTCTTGTACATGAACAAAACCAAGGAGGCATTCAATAATGAAATCATTCGCATCAATGTATCGCAAAACAACTGTCATTTGCTTTTTTGCTGAAATATCTCGAGGTTCATCCACTAAAATAGCAAAACAGTCTTCGTCAATATTTGTAACAATTTTGTATGTTGTCTCACTTGCAATTTCCGAAACAATTTCCTTCTGAATTTTTGGTAATGTAAGTTGACAATTACTTGGAGCGTTTTCAAATACAACTGCCTTTACATCATTATTGTGTGTAGCAAAGGAGTCTAACAATGCAAGAAAATTTCCACTATTGGTTGATTCTTTTGACTCATCATGTCAACGAAAAGACAATCCTTGACACAAAAGAAAACTGATGCAATCAATGGATGCACATAAACGTGCACGATATTCTATAATTTGTGTTTCTTCATGTCTAGCAAGTACATTTTGAATGCTTTGCTTTTGATTCATCAAATTTTCACACATCTTTTTAGATGCATTATGTGCACTATTATGTTTACCAACACGCTTTTCAAGTATTTTTCTGTCTTTCCAATATCTGAATCCACGGCTTACAAAAGTTGGATCACAACTTGCTTGAGGAAAGACGTAACAGTACAAACAAAATCCAACATCTTTATGTTGACTATACTCCAACCAACCCTTGTATTCACCAAACCACTCCTGATTGAATCTTCGAGATTTTTGACCCATTAATGTTTACGAAAAATTAAATAAATGTGGCTGACAAAGACCATTTTGTAAGTAATATCTTCGTATTGAATCTTGAACATTCACTTTATAACTTGTTATTGTTTGTCTCAAGCCCGGATCAGCGGGTAAGTCCTCTAATTTAAACTCTAATCGAGATCTCTTCTAATTCAACAGATTTTTCTTTCAAACTTATTCTTGAGAGAAATTTATTCATCACATTAGAAATATACCGGAGTAACTGGACAATACTCAAAAGTCAATGCTACATTTGAAAAATATAAGGATTTAATCAGATATTTGTAAAAAAGAAACAAACCAAAAACCTAAAATCAAACAAATGAACCAGATTCACTATATGAGGTGATAAACTACAAAACTCTCTGATATCTTGTCTTAATCGATCAAAACTACTTTGCAATCATCAATTTAGCAAAACCATCAATGATCAAATCATTATTGTTGAAATCAAACACTAAAAATATAAAAAGTCTTAAAACATCAGAGCGAAACCAGATTCACTGTAATTAGAGAAGTTTACCAGAGAGATCAGAGCAGAAATCCAAAAACTACTTGCGAGGGTTCAGTTGTCTGTCTTTGCAAACTTGCACTCAGCGGCGTGAGTTCGGAATGACAAAAAGGGTTAGAGTCTGCGGTTTATATATAAATCCTAGAATAGACAGCGGTTTATATATAAACTGCTATCTATTCTACTTCTAGGGTAGAATAGACAGCAATTTATATATAAATCGTTGTCTATTCTAGCGTTTATATATAAACCACTATTGTTGAAATTGATCAAAACTACTTGGCAATCAAATTCAAAACTCTGATATCTTGTCCTAATCGATCAAAACTACTTGTCAATCATCAATTTAGTAAAACCATCAATGATCAAACCATTATTGTTGAACTCAAACACTAAAAATAGAAAAGGTCTTAAACATCAGAGAGAAATCAGATTCATTGTAATTAGAGAAGTTTACCAGAGAGATAAAAGCAGAAATCCAAAAACCACTTGCGAGGGTTCAGTTGTCTGTTTTTGCAAACTCGCAGTCAGCGGCGTGAGTTCGGAATGGCAAAAAGGGTTGAAGTCTACGGTTTATATATAAACCCTATAATAGACAGTGATTTATATATAAACCGCTGTCTATTTTAGGGTTCAGGTAGAATAGACAACGATTTATATATAAACTGTTTTCTATTCTAGTATAAACAGCGGTTTATATATAAACCGTTGTCTATACTAGAATAGAAAGCGGTTTATATATAAATCGCTGTCTATACTAGAATAGACACTGGTTTATATATAAACAACTGTCTATACTATTGGGTTGAACACAAATTAATACCTTCTTCATAAATTTTGAAATTTTGAACTCGGACACGTGCCCGAGTGTGCCCGTGAGCCGTTCCGCCCCTGAGCTTAGCCAGGAAGCGGTCAAGCGTGCAAACAGTCACAAAAAGTAGAAAGCTGGAAAGAATTTTTTTTAAAATGTGAAAAATCCTTCAACTAGGTGAAAAACCACGTGTCTGGATCCGTGTCAGCCAAACCACCACTACTTGTTGGTTGTTGTACAGGACTTTGTCAAACAACTCGAGGGCGACATGTCGCCTCTCGTTACAATTTGAGGGAGAGACAGAGCTGCTCGGGGGGTTACATGCCACCACTCACAGAGCTTAGTGTTTAACGTGATGTTGTTGGGAGCTTCACACACTAGATGCTCTTGTGCCTTTAACTATTGTTTGGAGGCGGGCGTTGCTTGCTTTGTTTGTTTGTCTTGGATCCGGCGGCTTGCAAGTTTGAGCCGCTCGTTATGCGTGCATTGTCCTTTGCAGCTTGTTTCTGATTGTCTTTTGCAGGAGTCTGGTGTGATTGTCTTGTCAGTGATTGCAGCACTTATTCTTGAGCGTACGGGGCGCTTACTGGCGACGAGTTCGTGGAGTGCTTATTGGCGGAGAGCACACGGTGCGCTTGTTAGAGGAGAGCTCACGGAGCGTTTTTTGGAGGAGAGTGCGCTGAGCGCTTGCTGGAGGGGAGCACTGGCTAGAGGAGAGCGCGTGTAGTGCTTGCTGGTGGAGAGAGTATGAGGCACTTGCTGGCAGAGAGCGCGTGAGGCGCTTGCTATAGGAGAGCGCGAGAGCGCTTGCTAGAGGAGAGTGCATGCAATGCTTTCTTACGGAGAGCGCGAGGGGAGCTTGTTGGCACGCATGTCGGGCGCACGTAGAAGTTGGGTGCGAGAAGGAGCGTAAGTAGGCGGTGCGCGCACGGTCGCAGAAGGAGGTGGCGCAAGGAAGAGTGCGCAAGGAAAAGATGTAACACCCCAAAGTCCAATTTGGGTTCAGGATGGGTGACACGGCCTGGGACACGGGCGTGTCCCAGGGCGTGCCGTGTTTGGGTTGAGGAGTTAGGTGTCTGGTCGACGAAATTGGTTCGACGGAAGGAACATGCCAGGTGACACGGGCGTGACCCATATGACACGGGCGTGTCAGTGGGTGTGTCCCTCTGGTCGACAATCTGCGCTCGACGATCGTCGAGTGTCACGTATGGGGTACACGGCCTGTGACACGAGCGTGTCACAGGGCGTATCCCTCACATACTCGAGTAGATCTTATGTAGGTCGAAATGTATTCGAGTAGGTGGAAAGTACTCGAGTAAGAGGGGGATGACACGGGCGTGTCATCCCTGCGACACGGGCGTGTCTTATCCGGGTACTCGAGTAGTTGGGTTTCTCTCAAGTAAGTCCTCTCGAGTAAGTCTCGAGTGGGTTACACGCCCCGTGTTACGGGCGTGACTAGGCCGACACGGGCGTGTACACTGGCCGTGATCTGTAATGGATAAGTCAGAATGAGTTGGTTCGTGTACCGCTTAAGGTACACGCCCTGTGACACGTGCGTGTCACAGGGCGTGTCGGGGCCGAAAAGTGATTTTTCAAGGATTTTGTGGACATTCATTTCCCTATCCTGAATCTAAGGGTTGGGCTCTGTCCAAGTGCTTATATGGCCGAAAACTGAGAGCAATTCTCCTTTTTCTTCATCTTCTTCTTCTCCATCTCATTTCAAGAGAGAGAAAGAGAAAGGGAGAGAAAAGGAAGGAAAGGAGAAAGCAAGCCAGCTGCTGGAGGAGCTGCGGAGTGCGGAGCGAAGATCCGAGATCAGATTCGTGAAGGCAAATCCGAGGCGGTGACTTCCATCCGACTACTTCATGGCGCTGAAGCGATCTTTAAGGGTAACGATCTCCTTCGTGGACATTGAAGTCCTTGCTTTATGCATGTGCGTGGAATCCTCCACCAAGAGGTGGATCTCGTAAGTAATTCCTTAGTTAAATTTGCATATAGAGCCGGAAGTGTGGAGTACGACATAGGCATGTTGTGCGAAGCCCATTTGGACGAATAGTCTGGATTGGTGATGATCATGGGTAAACCGGAGAAGACTCCGTGGATTTAACGATATGAAATATGTGTATGGGATGAATAAATGAGATGTGATGTTGCTTCTGGATGAATGGAGGCTCTGGTTAAGCCCCTTGAGCGTTGCGGGTGCTCTATCGATGAATAGCTGCGGTTGATCAGGAGGGAAAGCCGACCCGCGTCAAGCTGCGGTATTGACGATGTGAGCACGGGAAAAGGCTGATCTCTACCTGGTTATTATGGGAGATTGATGGGTGGCAATGCAAATGGGGGTTGCGGTCATACCCGGCTTGCTACACCACAGTGGTGGGTTGATCTAAATGCCCAATTTTGCTGTGGGATTAGGACCTCTGAATGGTTTGGGTGGAATGCTCACAGCATGCGTGTTGTGGTGACTAGGACCGGACAGCTAACAAGTTAATAACCCCTGATCGGCGGTGCACGACTGGGATATCTGGTACAATAAAAAAGGTGCCCTGAGTGCACGGAGCGTCTGGTGGATACCAGTGTTGGTGATGTGATTGTGATTGATAGTTGATAGTGATGTTGATGGCAATGCATACAAGGAAGTAACCACTGCCCCGGGTAAGGGGTAGGGTCGTTATAAGTGGTCAGCTAAAGCTGACCGTTACTTTGTTTGCCCTTGAAGGCCGTGCAAAGAAACTGGTTGGATTTTATGTGTGGTCGGCATGCATGCCGATGTACGAAAATGTATTTGTGAAAAGAGAAACTTGTAAGGCCTTAAGGCCAGTGTGTGTGAGTTGTATACATTCCTGTTTTTGATATATAAATGTGGAGTTTATATAGTAGTGGACATTCTCTGGGCTGAGTTCATTTAACTTCAAATGTTGCGCTAGAATGGTTTGAGTGAGGGTGCGAATAGATATTTGATTTCCACACGTAATTCTGCTGTTTGTCTGTGAACTATGACGTGGGGTCCCGGCCGGACCCACTGTTATAGTCCATGTGACGGGTGGGGGCGTTACAAAAGACACATGCAGGAGCACGCAAGTAGGAGAGGCGCGTAAGAGTGCGCAAGGAAGAGAAGCGGGCGAGAGCGTGTTAGGAAGAGGCACGCACTAGAGCACGCAAAGAAGAGACGTGTACGGGAGCGCGCATGGAAGAACTATGTGCAGGAGCACACAATGAAGAGACGTGCGTGGGATCAGGCACGAAAGGAAGAGACGCGCGAGTGGGCGCGCGAGGAAGAGGTGTGCGTAGGAGCACGCAAGGAATAAACGCGTACGGGAGCGCGCTAGGAAGAGGCACATGCGAGACCGCGCAAGGAAGAGGCTCGTTCGGGAGCGCTCTAGGAAGAGAAAAGGAGGGGAGAGAAATTTATATGAGGAGAAGAGAGAGAAAATCCGTAGGAGGATTTTTTGGCTGCGGAAAAGATGAAAATGAAGTGGAATGTGCCATATTTATAGATTCCAAGAGGGGCGATCCGGTAATTTTTCTCAATAACTATCAGTCTAACCAATAGGAACGCTCCATTTAGAGCTCGCAGATCACCAATTTTATGGAAATGACAAGACCCCCGCCCCACGGACGGTTTCGGGCTCACCAGAAAACCAACTGCTCCTCCAGAGAGGGGAGGAGAGGTCGGGGAAGAGGGCCCTCGGTTGGGGTTGGGAGGCCAAATTGGCCACCCGACCTTGGAGAAAGGGAGGCCGCCCCCACTCACGGGCGTCGGCCGAAGACGGGCGGCCAATTAGCCGCCCATAACCTCCCGTAATAGGTGCGTCGGTCAAGAATCAGGAGGTCTCTCCCTATTGGGGCGGCGACCGAAGACGGGGGTGCCGCCCCTTTTAGGGGCGGCGGCCGAAATCGGGGAAGCCGCCCCTTTTAGGGGCGTCAACCAAAGATGAGGCGGCCGATTCTCTCAGTGGCAGTTGTCAAAGCCGCGCGGCTGGCGGCTTTAGGCTCACCGGCCTGTAAGGGCCTGGTCGGCCAAGTGCGGAGATGACAGCGGCGATGGCGCTTGGCGCAGCTGCGGCAATGACGCTTGGCACGACGGCGGCGGGGATGGCTGTGATGGCGGCGACGATGGCGTCGGTTGTTGCAGCGATGGTGGCTTTTGCCATGATTGAAAGATAGTGAGAGTCCGACGCTCAAATCTGAGGTCATTTGGTGTAAATGACACTTTTGAGTAGCGGTGTGCGTCGTCACAATACCGATGTAGAACATTGAGCAGACGAGCTCAAAATGATTTTTGTTAGTTGCATTAGACTCATATGATCGATACGAGTGCAACAGAACTTGTTTCGCTCCAATCTGATGTCATTTTGAGAAAATGACAGTTTTGAGCAACGTTGTGTGTCACCATAACGCCGTAGTAGAATATTGAGTAAATGAGCTCTGAATTGATTTCTGTCAATTGCATCGGACTCGTTTGGTCGATACGAGTATAACAGAACTCGTTTCTCTCCAATCCGAGGTCTTTAGAGAAAATAATTGTTTTGAATAATGTTGTGCAACACCACAACGCCAAAGTAGATTATTGAGCAAACGAGCTATGAATTCACTTTTGTCAGTTGCAACACGTATGCTTGATACAAATACAACGAGACTCGTTTCACTCAATTCCGACGTCATTTAATCATGTAAATGAAAATAAATCTCGTAAGATTATACGACATTTGGAAAAACGTGCACGTTTGAATTCAACCCTAACACATCAACATCAACTCGTCTCTCGACGACTAGGATCCACGTTGACTTTGACTCACAAGAGGGGACCAACTTAGGGTTGGCTTTGATCAAACCCTCTTTTAAGCTTTAAACCTTCATCACTCATCCCCCCCCAACTCAACAAAACCTTAATCTGCATGCTACAGTCTGAGTGGACAATGACAATTCCAAAGTAGTAAATAATTCTAGATATTTTTCAAGTCATGGTTGAACCTATGAGTGCAACCCAAGCTAGCCTCTCCCAAACCCTAACTAGACCTAATACGATCCTGGAGGGGATGTAAGTGTATATTCGGACGAATAACGGGCTTGGGGGCTTTGCGCGTTTTAAACCCTAGGTTTAACCATATATATACCTAGCTGGGGGCAACGGAGAGTAAGGTTCCACTTAGACTTTCCTCCGGATGTTTCGAGCGCCTTCTACATTCTCGAAACAGTTCTCTCTGGCGCTCGTTCGCGATTCTAGGGTTCGCCTTCGTTTCCGATAGTCGTCGTCGTTCTCCTTTGCCTTTTTTCGCGACTGTTCTTCTCCGCCTCCTGCTTCCTTCGTCGATGGAGAACGAAGGAGTGAAGAATGACGTCGTCGCTCTATAAGCCGCCTACAAAGGACTCGCCATCGCGTTCGCTTTCGCGGAACAAAGAGTTCGTCCGTTCTCAGCATCCCGATCGTCGATCGCTCCTGGGCCTTTGGCGTCCCCTTGAAGCCGTCTGCTTGGGCTCGTCGTCGCGTTCGCCGCCGCTGAACAAGAGCTCGTCGTTGCGTCTTCCCCGTCGCGGAACTAGGGCTCGCGTTCGACGATCGCCCAGCGATTCCCGGTCGACGTTCGACGATCGTTTCCCTGTCGACGTTCGACGATTACCGGTCGACGTTCGACGATCGTTTCCCGGTCGACGTTCGACGATTCCCGGTCGACGTTCGACGATCGTTTCCCGGTCGACGTTCGACGATCGTTTCCCGGTCGACGTTCGACGATTCCCGGTCGACGTTCGACGATCGTTTCCCGGTCGACGTTCGACGATTCCTGGTCGACGTTCGACGATCGTTCCCGGTCGACGTTCGACGATCGTCCAACGCTCAACGACTGCGCTTTCCCGTTCGACGATCACCCAGCGTTCGAAGATCGTTTTTTCCCAGTCGTCGATTGCTCTCTCCCGATCGTCGATCGCCTCTTCCCTGCTGCATTGACTCTTCCGGCAAGGTTGCCGATCCAGTGGAGATCCTCTCTGCCTATTTCTTGTGAAGCAATGAGGAACTCCAGCTTCTCCACTCTAGTGCCCATGAACAAATTGGAGAAGTTCACGGCCTCAGAGTTCAACGATTGGAAGTTGAACACCCAGTTCGGGATGAAATACCTGAACGTCTTCTACACCATCAAGTCTACTCGTGCTGACGTTGCTGGGACTGAAGATGAGGCGCATTGGGTCGAAGATGAGGACTTCTGCATGGATTACCTACTGAACTGCCTCTCCTCCAGCCTGGCCAAGAACTACATCAAGATGCAGTCTGCTAAGGAGATCTGGGAAGCACTGGAGGAGCACTTCAAGCAGGAGGAGGACCTCTCCAAGGCTCATCTGGTGGATAAGTTCCACTCCTTCAGCTTCGACGAGGAGAAAGCCATTCTCCCTCCAGTATCCGAATTTGAAAATTTGGTTGATTCCCTGCATAGTGAGTCTATTAGTTTGCCAGATAGTTTTGTTGCGGGCACAATTGTGTATAAGTTGCCCTCCTCGTGATACAATTTCAAAACAGAAATGTATCGCAAAAAGATGCAGGTTGGTCTGAGTGACCTCAAGCGTTTCATACGCATTGAGGATGAGAACAGGGTAAAGCACACCTTGGAAGCTGTTGGCAAGCAGAAGGCTGCTGCCAACATGATTTCAAGCTCTAAGCGTGCTCCTCCCCCTCACAAGACCAAACCGTCTCGCAGTAGCCCTCAGGTTGCAGGACCGAGTAGACCCTCTAAGAAATTTAAGGGTAAATGTTTTAACTGCAACAAATGGGGACACTGTGCATCTGATTGCAAGTTACCGAGAAAGGAAAGAACTAAAGCACCACAAGAGGGCAACCAGGCCCATCTGGTTAGCCAAGCTGAGCCATCCGACTTTGTTGTCATGGTCGGACACGAGCAAGCCAGCACAGAGTGGTTCCTGGATTCTGGGGCAACGTGCCATGTTTGCAACAATGCTAATCTCTTGACAGGGCTGAAGAATGCAAAGGAATCAGTGACTGTAGCAGATGGAGGAACAGCTGACGTATTGAAGGTGGGGAACGCAACTCTGATGCTCTCCTCAGGTAAGTCTTTACTTTTAAAGAACGTAAAATTTATTCCTTCTTTATCTGTTAACTTAGTGTCTATTAGTTTATTGTGTGATGCTGGTATGTCAATTAACTTCTGTAGCGGTAGAGTGACTCTGTCAGTTAACTCTCACTACTTTGGATGTGCTTACGTCCAAAATAGGATGTACCGTCTGAGTCTAGCAAATGAGGTAGTGCAACAAGTTCAATTGAATTTAGTTAGCCCTAGGACTCTACATGAGAGACTAGGACACGTAAACTACAGGAAAATGTTCCAAATCGCTAGAACTCACAAGATCACATTAGACACTAAGTCTCCTCTTGGAAAATGTGAAGTGTGTGCTCAACTAAGATCACTAGGAAACCTTTTGGCACGGTTACTAGGAGCACAACACCTCTTGAACTTATACATTCCGATATTTGTGACTTTAAGAGTTTTGTCACTAGAGGTGGAAGGAAGTATATGATCACGTTCATCGATGACTGCACAAAGGTTTTGTCATATTTCGTTGCTTAAAACTAAAGACGAAGCGTTTGAAAATTTTGTCTTTTCAAAACTAGGGTAGAAAACCAATTAAGCATGAAAATAAAGAGATTTAGGAGTGATAGAGGAGGAGAATATATGTCCAGTGAGTTCAGATGCTTCCTTGCTTCACAGGGCATCATAGCAGAAACTACTGCTCCTTACTCCCCCCAATCTAACGGCATAGCTGAGCGCAAGAATGGAACGTTAACAGAGATGTTGAACTCTATGCTGCTCACTGCAGGCATGCCTTCCGCTTATTGGGGAGAAGCAGTTTTGACTGCGAATCACATTCTGAATAAAGTTCTTCATGCTAAGTTAGAGGTTACACCCTACGAGCTTTGGTTTAAGCGACCCCCGTCGTTAACTAGACTTAAGACCTGGGGCTGTATAGCCTATGTCAGGGTTCCTGACCCTAGACGGTCTAAGGTTGGACCTAGGACCAATACATGTGTCTACTTAGGTTGTGCTGAAGATAGTGCTGAATATAGGTTCCTTGATATTTCTAATAATATCATAATAGAATCTAGGGATGCAGTGTTCTTCGAGGATAAATTCCTCAAAGATAAGAACCTAACGATCCCATGTATGCAAGCAACTATTACCGAGGAAGATCCTGCATCAGTACCGCGCACCTCATATTCCATTCTGGTAGATAACTCTGGCCTAGAGTCTAGGAAGACTTCAGTGAGAGAGAGAACCCCGAGAACTTTCGGTAGTGATTTTGTCACTTACCACGTTGAGGATGATCCATCTACCTTTAAGGAAGCAATGAGATCAAGGGATTCCCTACTCTAGAAAGAAGCTATTGAGGATGAGATGAACTCTCTCCTTCAGAACGACACCTGCACGTTAGTTGATAAGCCAACGGGTGCTAAAACTGTCGGTTGCAAGTGAGTTCTGAAAAGGAAGCTAAATCCCAATGGTAGCGTAGCTAAGTATAAAGTACGTTTGGTGGCTAAAGGTTTCACACAAGTAAGCGGAGTAGACTATTTTGATGTCTACTCACCCGTGTGTCACTTAGCAACCATTAGGATTCTTCTTGCTATTTCGGCCATTGAGAACTTTGTAGTTCATCAAATGGATGTCAAGACTGCGTTCTTGAACGGAGATCTGACCGAAGAGATCTACATGAGTCAACTTGAAGGTTTCATCGTAGACGGTCACGAAAACAAGGTCTGTAAGTTTTTAAAATCGCTATACGGATTAAAACAAGCACCGAAATTATGGCATGAGAAGTTTGATTATACTGTAAAGAACATGAGATTCATGTCGAGTCTTTCGGACAAATGTCTTTACATACGTCATAGATCAGACAAAGTCACTATAATATGCTTGTACGTGGATGATATGCTGATTCTTGGTTCTGATCAATCTGTGGTGGATGACGTTAAGTCGGAACTAATGCAGATATTTAGCATTAAAGACCTTGGTGTAGTTGACACTATACTAGGTATGCAAGTGAGCTTTGGGAAACATGACATTTCCCTAAGTCAAAGCCACTACATCCAGTCCATGTTGGACACGTGGGATACAGTGAACGTAAAGCGGCTGAGACACCATACGATTATTCTAACCGCTTAAAGCCCAATGCTGGCACTGCGGTTCAACAGTTAGATTATTCTAAACTGCTTGGTAGCCTCATGTATGCTATGGTCTATACGAGACCTGACATAGCCTTTACGGTCGGCATGTTAAGTAGGTTCACTAGCAATCCTGGCCAAGACCATTGGGATGTCCTCGATAGCCTGATGCGATACTTAAAGCACACCCGACAGTATGCTTTATGTTATAGTGGTCATCCTCCAGTTCCTGAAGGATATTCTGATGCATCTTGGTGCTCAGACGTAAACGACAGCAAGTCCACTAGTGGATTCCTCTTCACACTAGGAGGAGCAGCTGTAGCCTGGAAGTCCAAGAGACAGTCGTGCATTGCACTCTCATCTATGGAATCCGAACTCTATGCTCTAGCTTCAGCTGGTGAAGAGGCAAAGTGGATAAGAGATTTGGTGATGGACATTCCACTGTCGAGCCTGAAACTGAGTTCTGTTGCAGTTTACTGCGACAATCAGGCTACTACAATGATTGCTATGAACACATTGTTCAATAGCAAAAAAGGCAACTATGGATGAAACAAGCCTAGTTGACCTCCCTTACGAGTCAAGGGATTGTGAGCCTTGTTGATGTGAGGTCAAAAATAATGTTGCAGACGCACTTACTAAAGGATTAAATAGAGCTCTCACAATCAAAACATCGGGGGAAATGAGATTAAAGTTCATAGAAATATGAAACTTTCCTCCAACGTTTATGTTTTGATACGTACGAGTCTATAGCTGTCAACATTCAAGCATATAAATAGTAATAGACTGAAAACCCCAAAAAATTTCTTGATGAAAACCCAAGATGGGTGGATGCTGGTTATTCCACACTTGATAACCTAACGTCCTCTCATTGTAAGTTGATTCAAGAGTTATTCAACTGGAAATTGAAAGTCGTTGTAAATGTTAACCTAAACATTATTGGTCACAGCATATTATTCCACATTTGATAATATTGCACGTGATGTGTGCCCACATGTGTTGGTGAGGCACATAGTGATCCGTAATGAGTAAGGTAACATGACTAGTCCTAGTTAGACTGGATGAATGCTGACAGAGTTACTTCACCGTTGCTAGAAGTGCTAAGCTCATTTAGTAAGAGCTAGTTTACTTTAAATGTTACTGCATATGTTTATGAATTCATAGAGTCTGACTCATGAAATTTTTTGCAGGCTACGATGGAGATTTTGGAGGAGTTTTAGACCTGGACATAGATGATGATGATGATCTACTAGATGAGTAGAATCATCAAACGTTCAATTCATGTCTTTTTTTGTAATAATTATTCAGACTATGTTTTGGACAGTATCTGTGTGATGGTTTGCCGTTTAGGCAAAACCTTTATTTTGTTTTATTAGTATGATCTGTCCTGAGTGGCTTTTGCTTAGTTTGGAATTATTATTTTGTCTACACTCCAGCACCCTGAAACGTCACCGTTATTTGTCACGAATATATGATGAGATTGTAAGTGTATATTCGGACGAGGGCTTGGGGGCTTTGCGCGTATTAAACCCTAGGTTTAACCATATATATACCTAGCTGGGGGCAACAGAGAGTAAGGTTCCACTTAGACTTTCCTCCGGATGTTTCGAGCGTCTTCTACAGGGGAAGCTTCAAGGACTTCCTAGTTCCTACTCATGGTAAGGTGGGATCAGGGGCCTGCATCAGAGGAGGTTCTGCGATGTCAGGAACCCTGCTCGCTAGTGTGATAGTAGTGTCGATCAGATCCTCATGAGTAGGCGACTTCGGAGGCGGGGGTGTCGCGACGACAGGGGCGGAACTAGGATTTCCGCGAAGCCCGGGCACAATTAATGTAGACTAAAAAATTAATTGTTGAAATAACCAATTTAAACGAGATTGTCACAATCCTTTGCTATGTTGATTTCCTAATTGGAGCTCATTTGCCAAAATTGCTCCCAAGCTCACTCTAGTGGACTTTTACTAAAGAAAGAGTTGAGATTAAGGCTCCATTTGGTTCGGCGGTGGCGAGTCGATATGGCGGGTGGAAACGGAGTGTTCGAACCGGAGGGGGGAGGTGGCTGCTCCAAACAGAGCTTTTTTTGGGGCGTTTCTCAAGGAGGCGGGTGGAAACGGAGCAAAAGCCGCCGGAGGTTCATTTGTTTACCCGCCGTCCGGCGGCGTTTGGCCAAAACGGAGCAGCGAAACGCCCAAACAAATAGAGCTTAAACACATTTTTTTATTTGTTGTTTGCTCTAGTTATTTTAGTACAGAACGATTTTTTGCACATGAAAATTTTTTGAATAGGAAAAACCTAAACAATGAATTAACATGATAAATCTTACCTATGCATAAGCTCTCAATGAAATTATCCACCGCGACATGCATCGGGATACAACAACTCACTGTCATGTTCTCTTTGTCGGGCACCGCTAAAACCCTGCAAAAAGAGAACATATGAGGAAGTCAAATAATTAAAGAAGACTAAACTATGAAAGAAGCAACCCATCCAGAATCTTGAAAAATTTCTAAGAAACTTTACATAACCATAAGAAAACAATCATCGTAAAAAGTAGCTCAATATTACATATGACTAACAAACTTTGAAATGAGATGTGAATGGATACTGCATCTTTGATCGGGCAAACATTTTAGAAGATATAAAGCTTTTGTCTAAAATTAAATTAGAAACTATATGTTCATAGCATTCATCATATATTGAAAACAAACAAATGACTGCACTGAAAATTGATTAGAAGATCTATGAAGATGAACCTTAATAAGTGAACTTGTCAGCAGCCTCTTTAAGGCAATTGAACAAACACTTAGCAAACAACTAATTATTTTGAAGAAATATTTCACAAAAAAACATAAGACAAAGTTTTCCAAAGGGTCAAATATTTATTCTTGCCTCTTTTCAGGAAAAACTAACAAAGAATTATGAGTTTGGTCAACATGATTGTGAATTTGGAGAGTGAAGATAATGCAGCCCCTTGCTGATTTAGTCCAGAAAATACAAAAGAAGAAATCAGAAGAAGAAATCAGAAGAAGAGATCAGAAGAAGAGATCAGAAGATGAAATCAGAAGAAGAAGAAATCAGAAGAAGAAGAAATCAGAAGAAGAAATCAGAAGAAGAAGAAATCAGAAGAAGAAGAAGAAGAAGATACTGGCACGCGATCGAGCAGCGGGAGCAGGCGATCGAGCAGCGGGAGCAGCCCCGGGCACGCGATCGAGCACGCAATCGAGCAGCGGGAGCAGCGAGGGCACGACGAGCACGACGATCAGCGGCGGGCTAGGGCTGGGAATGATTTGTTCCTACGTCTCCCCCGATACAAATCGCGAAAAATCACGCCCGGGCACGTGCTCGGGCGTGTCCAAACCTGGATCCGCCCATGCGCGACGAGATCGATGTACTGAGGCACTCCAGGAGAAAACACAGATTAGCCCTGCTTTAGAGCGTGAGTCGAGTGCAAGATGACGGTTGGATGCTTACCAGGGTTCTGGGCGCGAGCGTTAGGGTTCACATGTGTACTCACAACCTCATGTTCACCACCTGCCAGGTCTCACGTGCCGTCCTCGACGATGAGGTTGTGATGTGAAATCTCTTGGTTATAAATTGACCGGATTTGATAAAGTAGAATGAAAAATAATGAAGAGGCGACAGGGACTCGCACCTGGTCAAATAAATCGAGACAGAGGCTAAACTATGGTTGCAGTGGCTCGAGTGGGGTCATCACCTCTCTCATGGACCCGGGTCTGACCTTTTTTGTGGTCCTACTTTCCTCTCTCCTGGAGGGAGTGAGCGAATGATGCTCGGTAATAATTGGCATGAGGTTGGATACAGCCGCCTTATTCTTCTCTTTAAGGGCGGCGAGGCGAGCGAGAGCGTCATTAAACGACGCCATGATAGAAAGATAGTGAGAGGCTGAGGGAGAGTAAGGGAGTAAGGGAGGGTCCTTGGAGTTACCCCCACCCCCTTAATATATATAACCCTCAGTAGGACAATCTTT
The DNA here is from genome assembly GCA_039583875.1 of Platanthera guangdongensis. Classification (NCBI taxonomy): domain Eukaryota; kingdom Viridiplantae; phylum Streptophyta; class Magnoliopsida; order Asparagales; family Orchidaceae; genus Platanthera; species Platanthera guangdongensis. The sequence continues at coordinate 163,032,157 of CM077159.1, forward strand.
TCGAGCTTGAGACAAACTCGCAATGAGCGGAGATTATGTACAACCCCGTATTTATCGAGTGGATTCACCTAACCATCTAACAGTTAGAGATACTGCGCCCATGCGAGTTTGAAGGGCGAGTGTGGCAAATGAGTCCACGCCTGCCTCTGGTACAGGCGAGTGGCGACATAGACCTGCTTTAACTCACCCACTTGTGTTGTGGCCTATTTCCCTAAGAAATCCTATTTTGGTCTACCATTAGCTATTTCAAACAGTGAAATTTCGTTGTTGGTAGATCAATTGGGGCTGCGTTTAGTAAAACCAAAAGGCGAGCTTCCTCTATCTGCATACCACTTTTAGAAAACTATAAATAGACTCTCATGGACACCTTTGGAACGACTTCCTTTTAGCTTCTCTCCTTTGACTGGTTATGATTGATGAGAGCTTTAACACACTGATTACTGTGATTGTCGGGTTTATAGTCTGGTGCTCTCAAGTGCCTTCAAGGTTCCATGTTCAGCATTGACTTGAAAGGGGAAGCTCTCTTTGATATTCCGGATACGTGGCGGAACTTCCTCGTTGCAGCTCGCGGGGACTGTTTGTAGTCACCCCCCTGTTATGAGTGAGGTACATTGCTGAGAGTCTGTCCTAGTGTTTTGACTCAGAAGAAATAAGTGCAAGCTATCGCCATTGGTTTGAACTTCTCTTGAACCGTGGTTTTTGGGTTAACCAAGTATTGCCTTTAAATGGTACCAAAATTGTCGTTGCTCTTGTAGTAGAGTGAACAGATCAATGTTTTAGTTTTCATTCAGTGGCCGTTAAATGGTATCGAACTGACTGCCGCCACTCTTTGAATAGAGCACACAGATCATTGTTTTGATTTTTTTTATTCAGTATTACCTATAATTCAAAGTTAACCTGAAGTCGAGACTTTTCTTCAGTAACAACCCTCAATTTTATTGAACTGGCCGCTGTTTTTGAAGCAGAGTGGACAGATCAATGTTTTGATTCTTATTCAGTTTTGCCTTTAAATGGTACCAAACTGACCGCAACTTTTAGAGCAGAGCATACAAAACGATGTTTTGGCTTCTTATTTAGTATTGCATTTAAATGGTACCGAACTGATCGCCACTCTTGGAGCATAGCAGACTGATCGATGTTTTGATTCTTATTCAGTATTGCCTTTAAATGGTAGCGAACTGGCTGTCGCCCTTGGAGCAGAGCAAACAGGTTGATGTTTTATCTTTTTATTCAATATTGCCCCTAATTTAGAGTAGGTCTGAAAACAAGACATTTCTTTAGTGTTAATCTTAAATGGCGGTATTGAACTGACCACCGCTCTTAGAGTAGAGTGGACAGATCAATGTTTTGTTTCTGAAAAACATGCGCACAGACAAAAAAACCCAGCTCGGACGAAAAAAATCCCACCCTGGTGAAAAAATGCCAGTCCAGTCGAAAAATCCTCTCCCAGCCGAACCGGAGCCCGGCCGAAAAATGCGTTTACCCGGGCCAAAAAACGAGTGCTCAGACAAAAACACTTGATTATGCGGAAAACTCATGGGGCGGAGGTAAGAATTGGCGATTTGATATTTTAGCTCAAAGTCATAGGTTTTCGCATAAAAGTCAATACACACATAAATTTAGTCGCGTGGAGTGATTAAATTTCTAATCTCCAATATCAATTTCAGAAATCTAATTCCATCCAAAATCACGCTTCTAAGGGAAAAAAATTGTAAAAATGATATTCAGACCCATATCAGATGCTAAATTAATAAATGAGTCATGTGCACCATTCAGACTATTTGAAAGATAGTGTCTCTACAATAACGTGCATTATTAGCTCCTGAACGTTTTATTAAGGGTGTTTATATTGGCAGCTCTTATATGATTATTGGCAGCCCAAAGATAATGGCAGCCCAGCAAATAACTATTGGCAGCCCGATGGATATGGACAGCCCCAAAATTAAGTTTTTAAAAAATAACAAATCATTGTTAATTACTAGATTAACAGTTCATAGTCCTACTATATAACATTTTTAGGAAAAGTGTAAAATCACGGAACCCCGAATTAGCTAAATACTAGTTTTACGCGCATTTTGAAAATAGACCTACTATATGATATTTTTAGGAAAAGTGTTCAACATGAAGTTGTAGATCTCGATGAGAACTACAACTTTCATGTTGAACACTTTTCCTAAATATGTCATATATTAGACATATTTTCAAAAGGTGCGGCACGGGGCGTAACTAATGCGAATCACATAGTTTCCCCCGGGTTCTGCGCCTTTTGAAAATAAGCCTATTATATGATATTTTTAGAAAAAATGTTCAACATTAAAGTTGTATATCTCGAGAAGAACTACAATTTTTATGTTAAACACTTTTTCTAAAAAAACTCATATAATAGTCATATTTTCAAAATGCGCGACACCGGACGGAACTATTGTGAATCGCATAGTTCCGCCCAGGTTCCACGTATTTCGAAAATGTGTCTACTATATTGCATTTTTAGAAAAATTATTCAACATAAAAGTTGTAGATCTCGTCGAGATCTACAACTTTTATGACGAACACTTTTTCTAAAAATATCATATAGTTGACATATTTTTAAAATGCATGTGTTCCTCGTTTTGAGCTGCTATTAGCGGTCATATTATGAGTGTTTTTAATTATTTTGCAGGGCTGTAAATAATCATATAGGGACTGTCAATATAAACGTCCTTTATTAATTAGTATTAGGAGGAGAATAGTGTTCTTGAGAAGCAAATTGCAGTTGCAGCATCTTTGGCACGGCATGTCATAGCTATACAATAAATATTATATATATATAATAATATATAATAATAATAAGTATAATGTCAACTTTCATAAAGTGGGGTAGTTTGTAAATAAATTACGAGAACGTGCGGGGCGGTTGTGTTAAAAAAATCCTACAGATTCGGGCCGTGACCGAACCTTTCGGGTCCCAGCTTGTCATTTCAGCACGGGCCTGGTTATGGTTGTGCACATGCCCCCTCTCAAAGACTAAAAGGGGGCCTGGCAAGGCCCCCAAGACGGCTCGGGCCCTGGCCAGCCTGGGTATCCAATAGGCGAGAAATCCTACCTATTAGTTGAGATTTTCTGCCTATATTGATAATTCGGCCTGCTGGCGGGATTTCCAATGGGAAATCCGGCCCGCATGTGGATTTCCACTTACGGGATTCCAGCTGGTCTAGGTGTCGGGCCCAGGCTAGGCCCGGTGCCCGAGTTTAGCCGGGTCATGCTTGAGTCAGGCACCGGTCCAAACTATGAGCCGATAGGGGCCCTGTTGGGCCCCCAGAGCCGGACCTGGGCTCGAGGCGAGCTAGCCCGGGCCCGTGCCTAGCCGGGCTTTTTTCGAGCCGGAACCGGTCTTTTTGAACACCACAGGTGCAGGGGTGTCCCTCTCGAGTAATTTTCTTTACAGCAGCTAACACACCATCCTATACAGGTGTTAGATTTTTTTAACTAAATCATATTTTAAGGGTGCTGTTATTAGCAAACCCATTTTGGCTATTAACAAACCAAAATAAACCGGGTTCAAGATTATTTAGTTATTTTTTCTATCCTAAAAAGCTCCTGCTAGCAAACCATTAGGGCACATGCCATCGTTGCCGCTCCCGAGTCCATCGTTGCCGCTCCCGAGTCCACCGATCGCCGCTGCTCCTCGTTGCCGCTCCCGAGTCCACTGATCGCCGCTGCTCCTCGTTGCCGCTCCCGAGTCCACCGATCGCCGCTGCTCCTCCGCCTCCTCAACCCCAAGGTTTAGGCTTCTTCTTCTTCTTCTTCTTCTTCTAACACTTATAATATGTCATCGTTGCAGAATTTAAAGCCCTTTGTTTGTTTGAAGTTTGAAATTTAAATTTTAAAAAACTTAGTTTTTTACCTTTGAATTAAACATGTAAATTATAGTGATCGATCTCAGCAGCATTGAGCAACCACATGGTAGACTTGTAGTAATGGTAGAACAGCTACCCCCTATTGCAATTGATCAATGAACAATGTGTGCAGTATGGAAATTAAAGGAACACGGCAAGCTCACTGTTGCACTAATTGTTGAAACCGGAACCCGGCCTCCTGTGGAGTTCTACCCTTGGGGAAGGGGTGGTCTCGCGCCTACTTTGCTCCTGCAAGAAAAACAACGAGAGAGACAAGGGAAAACAGACCCAAGGGCTCGGCAGGGAGGTCCCACCACAAACCCGGAAGATCTCTGAGCGCTTCCCCTCCTTAGCCAAGAGCCGAGCTAAGGTACCCTCAGAGAACACTTGAGAATGAGAGCAAGGAGGCACTGAAAGAGTGTCCTCTGAGGTACCCTTGGGTCTTATTTATAGATTTTCAGAATCTGAACTGCCAATAACCAAAAGAACTGACCTGGAAATACCAAAAAGCCCCTGGTTGGGCCTGCCAACAGCCAAACTCCGCTGTTCTGAATAGCTATGCGCAGTCCAACCTGGTCTGCCAACAGCGGGGCTCTGTTGTTCTGAGTAGCTATTCGCACCCCTGGGAGTCAGCTCGCCTCTAGTTTCCCCGCAGGAGGCGGGCGCGGCCTGGCCTCGCGGCTCGCCCATCCTCCCTGGGCGAGCGCAAGACGATATGGGCGAGCCGTCCGTCTTCTGCCGGGCGGACCGGCAGCCAGGTCGCGTGCGGGTTGGCCGGCGATCGTCGCGACCTTGATCGACTCGCCAGTCGCAGGTCGCCGGGCTTATCTGCTTTGGCCGAGGATTCCTTGTGCGACCCGCTCGCTTGCCTGCCGGCTCGCTCGCCTGAAATGGGCGGGAGCGGGCCAGCCCTTCTGCCGCTCTGCTCAACCTCTATGGCGGGACCCGCTCGCCGGACACGGGGTTGTACACAATCCCCGCTCTTTTTGAGCTTGAATCAAGCTCGGAAAGAATCATCCAACCCGCGTGTTCGGCGAGCACTGTGCTGAGCTGGCAGGGAATCTTTTGGTGGCCCCCACTGTCCGGCTATAAATACATACCGCTGACCCCTGTAGGAGGCTCCCCAAATCCCTTTATTTTCTCTGAGCAGACTTTTGTTTCTCGATGCCGGTTAGCGAAGATGTGCGAGCTCGCCTGGCGGCAGCGGTCCTGCAGACTCAGGAGGAGGCCCTCGAGGCCGCCCCATGGCTAGTTCGCGGATCTTCCGGCCCTCTCTTCAGGCCGGCGAAGGGAAAGATTGTTAGGCGTTCTCTGGAGGGTGACTGCCCGGCTTCCAGCTCGGCGGCGGGTGCTGAGGTCGTCCCCGGGGTACGTGGCCTTCCGCTGATTATCGCTGTTTCTCTGATTCTCTGTTTTGCAGGTAATTCCCTGTGAGGAGGTGGAGAACCGGGGAGAGGATCGTCCCCCTCCTCCGTCGCCTGAGAGGGTCGCGAATTCTCCAGGTCTGGACCGCCCACCTCCGGAAACTCCCTGTCCGGCGGTCTCCCACGGGCTGGGGAAATCTCTCGAGACCCTCGAGGGAGGGAACTTTCAGGGTCGGCCGGGCTCTTCTCGCCCATCTGTCGGTGCGGGCGACGTGCCAACCCCTGGTGAGCTGGTTCTTATCGTTGGCTTTGCCTCTTGCTCGTTCATTCTGACCCCTCCCCGCTTGCAGGCTTTCACAGGGCCTCTTCTGAGACCGAGATGAGCGAAGGGTACTCGCCCCCGCGTGACGTGGACAGTGTTTCTGACTATCTGGGCGATCCGACCGATGCGGCGGGGATGAAGAGGCAGGTGACGCGGCTATTCCAGAAACACACAATGCTGCTGCAGGAGATCATGAAGAGAGTCGATGACGACAAGGCCGAGACCGAGGCCCGGCTCGCAGCCTTGGAGGGCCCTCCGCGCGAAGCGGAAGACGACGATGTCACCTCGCCGGGCGTGCATATAACGCGAGCCGAGGGGCATCTCAAGAGCGCCGTGGAGCAGGTCGGCCTGGCTCAGCGGGAGCTGGTGGCGGTTCGCGATTACCACGATCCCCGTGTGCCGCCTCGGTCGGGAACGAAGAGGCGGCACAGGTGGAAGTGGGTCGAGTACTGACCCAGTTGTTTGCCCCCTCGCTCGCGGGATACCGCGGGGTTATCGTCATTTCGCAGCTATCTTGTATTTGTAATTGCTTGCGACTCTTTTAGCCCGCCTGTGGGCCTAACTATTTTGTTGCTGAGATGTATTGAAATTATCGTGCTGCTTTTCTTTTGTTTTCCGTGGGCGGGTTAAGGGAAAGGTCCATTCTTCCTTTCGCGCTGATCGGGGCGAGGGCGAGCCGAGGAGCTTGCCAGACGGGAATCTCCCGTCTTGCGCGGAACGGCGTGCGGGTGCGGGCTGGGGTTGGTTCGCCCGCGCTGGTCTCCCGCGGTTGCAGCCGGGCGAGAACCGTGCCGGCTCGACCTTTGAGGTACGGTCGCGCGCGGGAAGTCGAACCGTCGGGCTGATTTTTGGCTATCCGCACCCCGCCTTTCGGCGGGAAGTTTCCCGCCCTTTCTCTTTTCCTATAAATAGGCCTTGCAGGCCCTAATTTCTCCACCGATTCCAACTTTCTTGCTTCCCGTTCCCGCGGAGTATCGTCCGTGTTCGCCTTCTGGCTTTTTCTCGCGCGTTCGGCGGCGACTCGACGGGGATGGGCGGAGGCGGCGGCGACGTGGAAGGCCGAAGCAAGTGCGCTTGGACTTTCTCCGAGCATGATTTCCCTCGCGCGGTTATCACAGAGCGCGAATACTTGGAAGCTCTAGGCGACCATATCCCAGCCGGGTTTTCTGCGAGGCGACCCGGAGAGGGGGAGAAAATCAACGACCTGTCTAGGGATGAGCTCGCCATCCCTCTCGCTCACTTTGAGGTAGGCCTGCGACTCCCCCTGTGGCCCGAGGTGCGTCAGGTGCTAAAATACTTCGGGGTCGTCCTGGGCCAGATGACCCCGAACTCCATCGCCGTCATGATGGGGTTCGCCTGCTTCCTGCGAGAGGAGCGGGTGGAGTTCAGCCTCGCAGTGTTCCGGAAACTGTTCTCCTTCAGGGCGAATCGAGACGGGACGGCCTACTTCTCCAGCGCCCACCTCAAGGTGCGGGAGACAGTCAACAAGAGCCACAACTGGCTGAAGAAGTTCCTGTTCGTCAAAGGGGACTTCGGCAACGTTCCCTTCTCGCCGGTGCAGCTCAGCGAGGCGAGCTACCGGCCACCCAGCCTAGGCGGCCACGAAGCTGATCTGTGCGCGTTCTTCGCTGGGAAGAACCTTGAGGTCGTGTTCCTGCGCCGCCATCTTGACGACCTTGCTGCTGTCCCGCCGGGGGGAGATTTGTCACTCGCCGCTGTTATACCTTATTCCCTTTCTTCCTTTATCTCACCCCTTCCTTCTGTCAGGCGAGCGCAACATCCCTCTTCACCCTCCTTACGAGAGCGCTCGCATTCCCCCGGGGTTCTCGCCCGCGCGCAGGCTGCGGATGCCGCCCAGCGCGACATCCCATCGGTCCCGGCCAAGAAGCGGCCGGGTGGCGGACAGCCAGTCCCTCCGCCGAAGGTGGCGAAGACCGCGGATCATCAACCCGCCGCGAGCCAGAGAAAGGGCAAGGCCCCTGTGGTCCTACCGGCTGAGGGTCCCTCGCCCCCGCGGGTTGCCTCAACCAGCGACTCCCCGGTCAGGGTGGCGGGCACCTCCGCGCCGCCGGGCGGGTCTCAAGCTGCCGCGGAGCCCGTGCCGAGAGGGCATCGCAACTTTGGATACGGCGAGAGGTACCAGGACGAGCTCGGCGTCCCGCTCCTGTCGTGGGATAAGGAGTCGAACCGCGCGACGATCTCGACCCTGCTGCCGAGCTGGATGGAGCAGGATACCATCGGCGGGGAGGCGTACAGCCTCTCCTTTGGTCTGTACTCGCGCGAAGATGCCGCAATTTATGACAAGGAGGAGACGCGAGTGCTTATTCATGAGAGCGCGCGAGCCCAGCTGCGTGGTCTGGAGCTGGCTCACATGGTGGGGAGGTGCTGCACTCAGGTGGAGCGGAACGCCGCGTCCATCCAAAAGATGGCGGATGAGAAAGAAGAGGCCCGGAAGCTCGCCCAGGCGGACGCGGACACTCACAGGAGGCGAGCCGACGCGGCCGAGGAGACCCTCGCGCAGTACCTGGGCGGGGTGGTACGTGCTCAACCTGAATCGCACTCCCTCCTTTTCGTGGACACAGCTCACGATTATTCCTATTCTTTTCCTCCAGGACGCGGCGACGGCGAGCCGGATGGGTGCCGAGATCGCCACCCTTGGCCAAGAAAAGGCGGCGCTGGAGGCGCGGGTACGCGAGCTGGAGGCTGCCACCGCTGTCCCTCCTCCAGACAGCGGTGTCTGCCCGCGCGAGCATCTCTCCGACTACGACCTGGAAGTGCTAATGCAAAAGAACGCGGCCAGCGCGGCGAAATACACGATGCAAACGCTGCGGCGCGCGGATCTGCTTACGAGCGAGGCAGCGGGACTCTCGGCGAAAGACGTGGTGTCGGCGCTGTTTCTCCCCGTGCCGGAGCCTGGCGACAAAAACTTCCAGCCCATTTAGGATTTCTCGACCCAGATCCCGCGTCTTCCCTGCCTTTTGTAATTTACTTTTCAGATGAACATCATTATGTATATCTGTCTGTTTTGAGATGTATGCGCGGGTTGCGCTTATACTTCGTGTTTTTTTTGCCATTGCTCTTTTTATAAGTGCTCTCTCGCCCGCTTATTTTTTCAACGCCGTTATTGCCGGATGGCGCGACCTGCCCCTCGCGGCCTGGTTCGGACGAGGCGACTGCCCGTCCGCCGAGCGAGGCGAGCCGGTTCGCCCCTCGAGCGAGGTGAGCCGGCTCGTCCCTCGGTCGTATGCCTATTTACCCGAGGGCTCTCGCCCAGGCTTTTGCGTTTACTCGGCCGCCTTCCCTGGGGCTTGAGGATGAGGATATGCTAGGCCCTTTCTCCCTTTTTTCTGACTTACTCTTGTGATTCTGACCTGTTGCTCATGCTTTTCGAGTAATTCCCGGCCTCGCCGGCTAGGTGGGGGTCCGGCGACGTGATTTGTTCTGGGTTGCAGGTTATCGCCTACTAAGCCATTCCATCGAGTGACTTCCGGCCCTGCCAGCTAGGTGGGAGCCTGGCAGCGGGATCTTCTCGAGGCTAGGGATGACACCGAGTGACTTCCGGCCCTGCCAGCTAGGTGGGAGCCTGGCAGCGGGATCTTCTCGGGGTCCAAACGCATTCCATCGAGTGACTTCCGGCCCTGCCAGCTAGGTGAGAGCCTGGCAGCGGGATCTTCTCGAGGCTAGGGATGACACCGAGTGACTTCCGGCCCTGCCAGCTAGGTGGGAGCCTGGCAGCGGGATCTTCTCGGGGTCCAAACACATTCCATCGAGTGACTTCCGGCCCTGCCAGCTAGGTGGGAGCCTGGCAGCGGGATCTTCTCGGCTAGGCTAGGGATGACACCGAGTGACTTCCGGCCCTGCCAGCTAGGCGGGAGCCTGGCAGCGGGATCTTCTCGGGGTCCAAACACATTCCATCGAGTGACTTCCGGCCCTGCCAGCTAGGTGGGAGCCTGGCAGCGGGATCTTCTCGAGGCTAGGGATGACACCGAGTGACTTCCGGCCCTGCCAGCTAGGTGGGAGCCTGGCAGCGGGATCTTCTCGGGGTCCAAACACATTCCATCGAGTGACTTCCGGCCCTGCCAGCTAGGTGGGAGCCTGGCAGCGGGATCTTCTCGAGGCTAGGGATGACACCGAGTGACTTCCGGCCCTGCCAGCTAGGTGGGAGCCTGGCAGCGGGATCTTCTCGGGGTCCAAACACATTCCATCGAGTGACTTCCGGCCCTGCCAACTAGGTGGGAGCCTGGCAGCGGGATCTTCTCGAGGCTAGGGATGACACCGAGTGACTTCCGGCCCTGCCAGCTAGGTGGGAGCCTGGCAGCGGGATCTTCTCGGGGTCCAAACACATTCCATCGAGTGACTTCCGGCCCTGCCAGCTAGGTGGGAGCCTGGCAGCGGGATCTTCTCGAGGCTAGGGATGACACCGAGTGACTTCCGGCCTGCCAGCTAGGTGGGAGCCTGGCAGCGGGATCTTCTCGGGGTCCAAACGCATTCCATCGAGTGACATCCGGCCCTGCCAGCTAGGTGGGAGCCTGGCAGCGGGATCTTCTCGAGGCTAGGGATGACACCGAGTGACTTCCGGCCCTGCCAGCTAGGTGGGAGCCTGGCAGCGGGATCTTCTCGGGGTCCAAGCATATTCCAATTATCTGAGCAAGCTAGACGTGACAATCCTGGGGGGGGAGAGAAGAAAGACTTCATTATAACAAATCGCGTCGCTTACAGGTGCTTAGGGAAAAAACCTCTTCATGTCGTCTCCACTCCAGGTGAGACTCAGGGTCTCGCCCTCTACATTTTGTAGCCGATAGCCCCCTGACTTCAAAGCTTCCTTCACAATGAATGGCCCCTCCCAGCTGGGGTTGAGCTTCCCCACGGATGCCGACCTTCCTGCCGCATCCACCTTCTTCAGCACCAGGTCCCCCTCTGCAAATTGCTTTACCCTGACATGCTTGTCAAAGTATTTTGCCATCCTCCTTTTGACCTCCTCCTGTCGAATGGCCGAGAGGTCCCTCAACTCTTCCACCATGTCAAGGGAGAGTCTCAGCTCCTCCTCGTTCTCGGTTTGCCATTCCTCTCGGCCCTCTTTGGCCGTCCCGACTCGCGGCGTTTGGACTTCAAATTCTATGGGGAGCACCGCCTCGCATCCATGGGAGAGCTTGAAGGGGGTCTCCCCTGTGGCCGTGTTAGGGGTGGTTCTAAGGGCCCAAAGAACAGCGGGGAGCTGCTCCACCCAGCTCCCCTTTAAGTTTTCCACCTTCTTCTTGAGGAGGTTGACGATGATCTTGTTCGCCGCCTCCACCTGCCCGTTGCTCCTGGGGTGGTGGACCGAGGCGAACCTGAGGTCGATCCCGAGCTGCTCGCAGAAGCTGGTGAACTCGGCGCTGGCGAACTGGGGTCCGTTATCGGTGACGATGGCTTGGGGCATCCCATGGCGACAGATGATCTCCCCCCAGACAAAGTTCCTGATCACTTGGGAGGTCACCTTGGCCAACGCCTTCACCTCCATCCACTTTGAGAAGTAGTCAATCATCACTAGGAGGAACCTTCGCTGGCCGCTGGCCTGGGGGAACGGCCCAACCAAATCCATTCCCTAGATTGCAAAAGGCCAAGGGGCCGTGATACTCTTGAGTTGTTGGGCCGGCTGTAGCTGGAGGGGGGCGAATAGCTGGCACTTATGGCATCTCCTTGCGAACTCTGCGGCGTCCCGGCCCAGGGTGGGCCAGAAATACCCTTGCCTGACTATCCTTCCTTCCAAGGTCCGACTCCCGGAATGACTCCCGCACTCTCCGGAGTGGACTTCTTCTAAGATCCTCGGCGCCTCACCCTCGGACACGCAGCGGGCCAGCATCCCAGAGAGGGTCTTCCTATACAGCTGCCTGTCTTTAAGGAGGTAGTAAGCGGACTTGTGCCTCAGCTTCTTCTTGTCCACTCCCTCCGGATATTCTCCCGTGGAGAGGAAAACTATTACTGGATCCATCCATGAAGGCTGCCGGTCGATCTCCATGAGCTCCCCTTCTTCGATGGAGGGGCGGAAAAGGTCGGTGATGGTGCCCCCCACCCGGGGGCCGTGCTTTGCTAGTTGGTCGGCATGGTCATTCTCTCCCCTCGGTACGTGCCGGATGGAGAAGGTCTGGAAGGTCCCTATGACTCCCTTCACTTTGACCAAGTATAACTTCAGAGCGGGCTCCCTTGCTTCGAACTCTCCGTTGATCTGGGAAGCCACCACCATGGAGTCGGTTAGGACCTCCACATCCAGCACCCCCAGCTCCCTGGCCAGGCGCAGTCCCGCTATCACTGCTTCGTACTCGGCCTGGTTGTTGGTAATGGGGAAATGTACCACCACCGTCTGCTCAATCTGAGTCCCTTGGGGGCTCTCCAGAACCACCCCTATCCCAAGTGAATGCCTTCCTGAGGCTCCATCCACCCTCACCTTCCAGGGAGTCGGGCAAGTGAGCTCCTCCTCTGCTACTTCTACCACGTAGTCGGCCAGGAAGTCGGCCATCGCCTGAGCTTTGATCGAGAGCCGCGGAATGAAGGAGACATCGAACTCGCTTAGCTCCACCGACCACTTGGCCAGCCGGCCTGAGTGCTCCACTCCCTCGAAGATGTTGCGGAGAGGATGGTCGGTCACCACTCGGATCGAGTGCGCCTGGAAGTAAGGTCGTAGCCTCCGAACCGAGATGATTAGGGCGAATGCAAGTTTCTCCAAGATTGGATACCGGAACTCGGCCTTCCTCAGGACCCGGCTGACGTAATAGACAGGGAGCTGTCTCTTCCCCTCTTCTCGAACCAAGACGGAGCTCAGAGCCTCCGCCCCGACCCCGAGATATAAGAACAGATCCTCACCCTCCTTCGGCCCCTGGAGCAGCGGGGCTTGTGTTAGCTGCGCCTTGAGGGCCTGGAACGCCTTCTCGCATTCCTTAGTCCATTCGAACCTCTGGCCTCCCCTCAGCGTTTTGAAGAAGGGGGAGCACTTCTCCCCTGCCCGAGACAGGAAGCGGCTCAGTCCTGCTAGCTTCCCTGTCAACCGCTGGACCTCCTTTGCATTCCGCGAGGACCCCAACTCCAGGATAGCCTTGACCTTGTCGGGATTCGGCTCGACCCCCGCAGGGGTGAGGAGATGCCCCAAGAACTTCCCCCGGCTAGCCCCGAAAACACACTTAAGGGGGTTCAGCCGCATCTTGTATCGGCGCAGGGTGGCGAACGTCTCCTCCAGGTCCCGGAGGTGGGAGTCCACGTCTCGGCTCTTGATCATGAGGTCGTCCACGTAGACCTCCAAGTTTCTCCCCCTTTGCTCCTTGAAGACCCTGTCCATCATTTTTTGGTAGGTGGCCCCGGCGTTCTTCAGCCCAAATGACATCATCTTGTAGCAGTAGCAGCCGTCCCCTGTGATGAATGAGACATCCTTGATGTCCGGGGGGTGCATCCTGATTTGGTGGTAACCTGAAAAGGCATCTAAAAAACTCATTACAGAAAAGCCGACGGCTGAGTCAACCAGCGCGTCGATCCGAGGCAAAGGATAACAGTCCTTAGGACAAGCTTTATTAAGAAGAGAAAAATCGATACACAATCGCCAGCGGCCGTCTCCTTTTTTGACCATCACAACGTTGGAGACCCAGCCGGGGTACTGGATTTCGGACACGAAGCCAGCCTTGAGAAGCTTCGCCACCTCCTCCCTGATGGGTTCCGCCAGCCTGTCCGCCGTGGACCTCTTCTTTTGCTGGACGGGGCGTGTTCCCGGGTCCAGGTTGAGGCGGTGGCAAGCCACGTCCGCGTCAACCCCCGGCATCTCCGCGGCGCTCCAGGCGAAGATGTCCACGTTCTTCTGGATGCACTCCAGCATCCTACCCTGGTCCTCCGGGGTCAGCCCCCCGCTGACGCGGATCCTCTCCACCCTGCCTCCGTGGGTGAGCACTTCCAGTTTCACCACCTCCTCTGCGGCCTCCAGCCTGGACTGCTCCCCCCATCCTTCGGCGTCCCCTTCCTCCGGAACGGAGACCTCTACCTCCATTTCTCCTCCTACGGCCCTCACTTCGGCCACTCCCTCCATATCTCCTCCTTCCGCCTTCTCTGCGCAGTCCTCCTCCATCCTCCGCCCCATCTCCTCGGCTCCTTCTTGCCAAGAGATGGTGTTTACCGCGGTGACGTAGCATTCTCGCGCCACCTTCGGGTCTCCCCTAACCCTGACCTGCACCCCCTCCGCGTTGAACTTCAGGCACTGATGGAAAGACGAGGGGACGCAGCGGAAGGCGCTGATCAGGGGCCTCCCGAAGATTGCGCTGTAGCTGCTGGGGGCGTCCACAATGATGAACTTGCAGTTTCGGGACTGCCCCCCCAGGGTGACATGGAGGCCGACTCCTCCCTCCACCTCCTTCCTTTCCCCCGAGAACCCGAACAAGGGCCCGTCCGAGGCCAACACCCTTTTTGCCTCCACCTGCATCGCGTCAAACGCCTTTTTGAAGACGACGTTCACGGAGCTCCCATTGTCCACGAGGATCCGAGAGACGGTGAAGTTCTCGATGGCGGCCTTGATGACCAGCGCATCACAGAACGGGTCCTCGTGGTCCGGCATATCACTTCTGGAGAAGGTGATCCTCTCCTCCGGGGGCGGGGTTTGGGATGTAGAGGCGACGCTCCGCCGATACATGGTATGGAGGCTTGCCTTGCGGGAAGCCTCAATCCCCACTCCCCCGTGGATCACCCCGATCCCTCCTCGGGTCCCCACATCCACCCGGTCTTCACAGCGATCCTCCTCCGCCCGAGGCAGGACCTCCTCGATCCTCACTTCCTGCCGCACCTCCTCCTGCTGCTGCTGCCGATCCCTGTTCCCTCTCATCTCCAAGAACTCCGGGCATGTGGCTGTGGCGTGCCCCTCTTCCTGATGGAAGTCGCAGTAGGGCAGCTCCACCCTGAACTCTCTTCTCCTCCTTCTCATGACCCCCCTCCTTGCTCCCAGGGCTATGGCCATGGCCTCCTCCTGATCGGGGAGCCGCGGCCTCTGACCCTGCCTCCAGCCTGGTGGGTGGAACTGGTCCTGCCTCCCCTGATAGTGACCCCTCCCGTAGTATCCCCTCTGTGGCCCCTGCCCCTGCCACTCTGGTCTCCAGCCCAGCCTACGGTCGGGCTCCTGACGCCCCCACCCCGGCTGCTGTCCTTGGAGCTGCCTCAGCTCCCTCTGCTCCCTCTGCCTGGGCTCCCCCCTCCTCTCTTCCTGTCCTCTTCCTCCCTTCGACTCCTTTTCCTCCTCAGTCGCCCACCTGGCCAACTTCCTTGCAAATTCTGGGTTCGACGCCTCCCCGTCGACCTCTCTCGCCGCCCTTTCCATCAGCTCCTCGTAGGAGAGGGGGGGAATTCTCTTCAGCTCCATGCGGAAGAAACCCTGCTGCAGGCCCAGTGTGAAGGCCATCATCAGACTGTGGCCCGACATCTCCTGGACTTGGGTAACCTCCTCCTGGAACCGATCGACGTAGCTCCCCAACGTCTCGTTCACCCCCTGCTTTATGTGGAACAGGGACTCAGACTCCTTCTTCCTCTTCTTTGATGTAGTGAACCTCAACATGAAACCCCGGCGCAAGTCTTCGAAGCAATAAATGGAACTAGCCGGCAGCTGGTGGAACCACTCCCTTGCCTTCTCTCGGAGGGTGATGGCGAAGAGACGGCACTTGAATCCGTCCGACATCTGACGGATGGAGACTACGTCCTCGAACCACTGGACGTGCTGAACCGGGTCTCCCTTCCCGGTGTAGTAGGTCATCTCGGGCTCCCTGAACCCTTCGGGCACTGGTGCTGAAGAGACCAGCTCGCTGAATGGACTGCTTCCAACCACCGGGCGAGCCGGCGAGTCCCGCGAGCCCAACTCGCCGAATCGACCTCGGCCTGCCGAGCCGGGGAAGAGCTCGCGCCCCGAGAGCTCGCTCCCTCGGCCTTCCTCAGCCACTTCCTTCCTGGCTCGCCTGCCAGGAGCGTCTTCGCCTAAAGAGGGGGCGGCCGCGATCTGGGCTGCCGGAGTCGAGCACTCGGCCCGCACGCCGAGTGCGATCTTGACGAGGTCCAGCACCTCGTTCCTGAAGTCTTCAAACATTCCCACTGTTGCGAGAGGCGGAGGGGGCGGCGAGTTCTGCCTGTCGGATCCTTGACCTCCCGTCATTGAGCTCGCCGAAGCTTTTCTGCACTGACCACTTTCCACGCTCACCGCACCAAAATGTTGAAACCGGAACCCGGCCTCCTGTGGAGTTCTACCCTTGGGGAAGGGGTGGTCTCGCGCCTACTTTGCTCCTGCAAGAAAAACAACGAGAGAGACAAGGGAAAACAGACCCAAGGGCTCGGCAGGGAGGTCCCACCACAAACCCGGAAGATCTCTGAGCGCTTCCCCTCCTTAGCCAAGAGCCGAGCTAAGGTACCCTCAGAGAACACTTGAGAATGAGAGCAAGGAGGCACTGAAAGCGTGTCCTCTGAGGTACCCCTTGGGTCTTATTTATAGATTTTCAGAATCTGAACTGCCAATAACCAAAAGAACTGACCTGGAAATACCAAAAAGCCCCTGGTTGGGCCTGCCAACAGCCAAACTCCGCTGTTCTGAATAGCTATGCGCAGTCCAACCTGGTCTGCCAACAGCGGGGCTCCGCTGTTCTGAGTAGCTATTCGCACCCCTGGGAGTCAGCTCGCCTCTAGTTTCCCCGCAGGAGGCGGGCGCGGCCTGGCCTCGCGGCTCGCCCATCCTCCCTGGGCGAGCGCGAGACGATATGGGCGAGCCGTCCGTCTTCTGCCGGGCGGACCGGCAGCCAGGTCGCGTGCGGGTTGGCCGGCGATCGTCGCGACCTTGATCGACTCGCCAGTCGCAGGTCGCCGGGCTTATCTGCTTTGGCCGAGGATTCCTTGTGCGACCCGCTCGCTTGCCTGCCGGCTCGCTCGCTTGAAATGGGCGGGAGCGGGCCAGCCCTTCTGCCGCTCTGCTCAACCTCTCTGGCGGGACCCGCTCGCCGGACACGGGGTTGTACACTAATGGTGGAGCAGCTTAGCCTGGGGGAAAGTTCTGAGACTTCATTATTTGAATCGTCAAGTGAATTTTGATGCGTCGATGTCTTCCTGAAGTTGTCTTCATGGGTTAATTCCTCTTGCCACATGTGTCGATGAGTGCATCCGGAGGGCAAGAAATGCACTTGATATTCAACTTTTGACGAAAACTAGCACAAAGAAGGATGATAATTAGTTGTAGGGATGTTTAAATGTGCTGAAGAGGACGTTTCTAGAAAACTGAATGCATTTAAGAACTTCGTTTCACCTGGTGCCTGATGGTAATTTTTAGTCACTAAATACATTACATGCATGCATAAACAACTGCTCGACTAGTCTGGTGATACAGATAATCACAATCAAACTCATAAATTTCCGATAATGGGTGTGTTCTATAGAGAATTTGTGATTCTAATGAAAATCAAGAGATGATAGAATTTTTGTTTACAAATATTGATTCAAGTTATTGATTAAAGGATTATAAGGATCTTCTTTATTGATTAAATCTTATGTTTACTGTTGCTTTCAGATGGAGAATGTTGATTTCTCAATGGAGAGTGTTGTTTGTAACTCATCAACCGAAAGGTATCCTTCACAACCTTAACTTATTGTAATAATGTAATGTAGTTATTGATCGATATGGTTAAATTGATTTATGTATTCTATTCTTTTCATTGTTGATTAGTGGATCGTGTGTGAATGTTGATGTAGGTAGTCATTTTGTAACAAACATTCAGTTTCCATCTCGAGATGTGTTGATTGATTGGGCTCGTAATGTTGGCAAGTCATGTAGTTTTGCTGTCACATTGAAAGGTTCAAACAAATTAGAAGGTGGGAGAGCACGACCACGTGTCATTTTGGGTTGTGATAGAGGTGGATTTTACCGTGAGAAGCAATGTAAAAAGGGTTGGACTAAACAAAATTTAAGAAAATCTACAAGCGTTGTGGTTGCTCATTTACTTTGATTGGGAAAAATGATTTCTCTGATGAATGGACATTGAAAGTGAAATGTGGGACACATAACCATGAAATCGTTCACTTAGAAGCACGTCATGGTTGAAAGGTTGGATTGTCTTGAGAAGAAGATAGTTCGCGACATGTATGCATCAAATGTTAAGCCTAGATGCATATTATCAACATTAAAAAAGCGAAATGCAAGCAATCGTACTATCATGCGAACTATTTATAATGAGAGACGCAAGTTGCAAAAAGAAGAATTGAGTGGAGCAACTCCAATACAGTACATATATAAATGTTTAACTGATTGTGAGTATTTGAGTTTTAATCGTGTTATGGAAGGGAAAAAAAATTTGATTAGCTTGTTCTTTGCTCATCCGGTGTCTATTAAACTAAGATATTTTCAACCGTGTTTTTAATGGATTGTATCTACAAGACAAATAGATATCGGTTGTCACTACTTTCTATAGTCGGTGTTACATCTACTCAGCTAACTTTTTTCTCGGCCTTTGCTTTTTTTGTCTGTTGAATCCGAGTCAAGTTATATATGGGCTCTAGAGCACTTCAAGTCTACTTTGGATGAAACATCTTTGCCTAATGTAATCGTTACTGATAGGGACTTGGCATTGATGAATGCCATAAAGAGTACTTTTCCAAATGCGAAGCATATTTTATGTCAAGTACATGTGCACAGGAATATTTTATCTAATTGCAAGAAATATTTCAAAGATGGGAAAGAGTTCGAGATCTTTCTTGGGGTTTGTCAACGGTTGATGGACGCAAGAAATGAAAATGAGTTTAATATGAGATATAACAATATTTTGAGTGTTTATTCTACTACATATCCGGATGTTATCTCTTACCTATCTCAAACATGGCTTGAACCTTTCAAAGAGTATTTTGTTTGCGCTTGCATTGACAAGTACATGCACCTAGGCAACTCCACAACAAACCGTGTCGAAGGGGGACATAGCAAGTTGAAGAAACTTTTGGAAGTTTCAATTGGAAACTTAGCTACCATATGGAAAGCATTCGATCAAATGTTATGTCTTCAACATACTGAAATTAAAAGATCGTTTGGGCATAGCTCCATTCAAGTTAGTAATGAATTTAAGGGGTCTTTGTACTCAGACCTTGTTAGGCGTGTATCATTACAAGCTTTGCAATTGATAAAGGTGGACGAGGATAAATATCGGAAATCGAAGCTTGGTGTTGGTGAAGATTGTCCACATACAAGCCGTTCAACACTTGGGTTACCTTGCAGTTACGAATTGACACCTTATATCTCACAAAACAAAGCATGTCCGATATGGTTAATACATAAACATTGGAAGCAATTATCTTTCCTCTTGGAAATTGATACAATTCCAAATACACAAGAATCTATGAACACCAAAGACATAGATATAGCAGTTGAGTTGGAGGGGATCATAACAAGGTATGCAAAAACTAATGAGCATCAACAAAAGGAGATCAAAAATAAATTACGTGAAATCATGGATCCAACATCAACCCAAACAAAAGAGCCATTTTTGCCAACAAAATTAAAAGGTAGATCAAAAGGGAGTACGAAGAGGTTCACCCAAGACTTTAAAACTACAAAGCGCAAGCCCTCTCTTTTTGAGCACATTTTGAAGGAAGACATAAGCACACACAAAAAATTGTCAAAGTCATCAAGGGAACAAAGCATGCGAAGCAATAGATTATATGATAGCGTTCGCCGACAACTACCGTCTTGCATTTCAGATTACTTGGTGGATGTGTTCAATGTCGTCGCAGATGGACATTGTGGTTTTCGTATGATTAGTGAATCTCTCGGCCTTGGTGAAAATTGGCAAAACAATTAGAGCTGATTTGACGAGTGAATTGGTAAGAAGAGAAACTTTGTTTGATGCAATATACGGAACCACAAAAAGAAAGGAATTAATTAGCAATCTTGATTGCAAGAGCTCACCCGCACCATATGATAAGTGGATGTCCATACCGGATATGGGGTTGGTAATTTCAACTTGCTACAATGTTGGGGTGGCTCATATTTCAAAAAATCAAAGTCTAACATTTTTGTCATTGGATTCACCGCTTCCGCAAAGCCCGAAAGTCATCTTCATCGGCTTGATAAATGGTAACCATTTCGTGGGATTGTGCATGAAAGAAGGGAGTCCACTACCACCGCTCTACTCCCCATGGAGGCGATATCATACACAATTGGCAACTATATGAGAATGCATAATCAATTCAAAGAATGAAAGGTTAGATTACTTACTGTTTATTTTCAATAGCCTATTACCTACTAATGTTTAAATTTGTTTGATTATTTCTTTATGCAGTGGTAGGTGGAGCATGTCATTTGTGAATTTTCCATTGCACTTATACATATTCTAGAAGGAAGAACTTATGTGAATTTATGCAATTTATTTCACATGAATTGATGTTATGTTAAGTATAATGTTCACTAATTTGAAAACTCATGAAATTGCATGTTTGTTTTTTGCAGAATATGGTCAAAAAAGTTTTGTGGCGCGTCAAAATATTTGGTATTTTTGAAGATATTATGAGACATTTAAAGAAGAATTGGAGCATTTTGAGAAGTTTTGTTTACATAAATGATATGTTAATGTTAACCAAAAATTATTTAGTATACCTAGTATTTAAGAACGAATGAAACAACTTATTATATGATTGAGATTTTTTTAATTATTTGGTGGTTTGCTAATAACAAAATGATTTTCGAATAGCCATTTTCAATTGCAATGGTTTGCTAACAGTAATGGTTTGATAGCAGCGGAAATGGGTTTGCTAATAACATCACCCTATTTTAATTATGATGCTATTATTAGCAAACTCACTTTTGCTTTTAACAAACCAAAAAAAGCCTAGTTCATCAAAATTTGGCATTTTTTTTGCCCCCAATTAAAAAATACTGCTAACAAACCACCTAAGAGAAAGGAGCATGACCCTTCCGCCTTCCACTTGCTTATGATTTTTGCACCTCCACGCACGATTAGCACCCGGTGCGTCTTCTTGATCGAGTCTCGGATGGTGTGGAGATCGAACGACTTCACGGACCAGATGTTGACCATGACCTCGCTGCGGATGGAGGCCTTCATGAGACCCTTGGTGTTGTATGGCGTGGAGGAGGCGACCATTTGAAGACCGGGAATGCTAGTTATAATCCCAAATTAGCAGGCGATGGATTGGAAGTATGGTTCGAGACGCTGCTAGTGCTTTGCTCCCGGCTGTCGGACGACGTGTCCTGGGCCTCATATCACCTTATGCGGACCGCGGTAGTGGCCGGTGTCTTCGCCAATGATGCAGACTCGGGGATCAGATTCCACTTCTTCGAGTCCCTTTCTTAAAGCTTTGAACAACATGAATTCGTGCCCGAAGACCGCAATTCAGCAGTTACTATAAGTGAGCATTCTCATTATTGTGTTGATGGATTCAACATATTGCAGTGGAAATCCAAATATTAATGAGAAATGCGAGCATAAGATTCGCCCCGCGCGGCGTGTCAGAGTTAAGAAGTTGGGGAAGAGAAGCTGTAATGGTCATCATTGAATTTTTTTTATTATTATTTTAGGTGGTTTGCTAGTAATAAATTGGTTTGTAAATAGCCATTTTCAAATTTCATAATCTGCTAGAGCAGAAACAAGTTTGCTAATAACAACACCATTTAATTATCCTTAAGATAATCTTGTTGATGTTGTAAAATAATGTTAGTCATCAATTTAACATCCTGTGAATTCATTTTAATCTAAAAAAAGAAAAAATTCTAACATAAAAAATATGACAAAATCACTGTGTCAGCCCATGAAGACCGGGCATCACAGGGAGGACCCCTAGCGCTATCAGCCCACCAGGCAGCCCAGGATGACCTGGCATCGCCATTGGTACAGCCGGAATATTACAAGGCCTGCAGGCCGTACACCCCAACCAAATCACTGTGTCTGTTTCTCAGCAACACTAGGTTGTTGCCACGGGGTTACGAACCCGCAACTTTGATAAGAAAGCCTTCCAACCGCCTCTCATCACCACTTGGGGTGTACGGCCTGCAGGCCTTGTAATATTTCAGCTGTACCACCGGTGGTGTCAGGTCTTCCTGGGCTGCCTGGTGGGCCGGCAGCGCTCGGGGTCCCCCCTGAGCTGCTACAAAAAAGTGCACTTTTTTGTAACAGCCCAGGGAGGACCCTGAGCGCTGTCGGCCCACCAGGCAGCCCAGGAAGACCTGGCACCACGGGTGGTACAACCGGAATATTACAAGCGCTGCAGCCCAGTGCCACCCCAACCCATCACTGTGCCCGTTTCTCAGCAACAGTAGGTTGTTGGCGCGGAGCTTCGAACCCGCAACCCTTGATAAGAAAGCCTTCCAACCGCCTCTCATCACCACCTGAGCTGCAACCCATCACTGTGCCTGTTTCTCAGCAACAGTAGATTGTTGGCGCGGAGCTTCGAACGCGCAACCCTTGATAAGAAAGCCTTCCAACCGCCTCTCATCACCACCTGAGCACACATCAGATGCTCAGGTGGTGATGAGAGGCGGTTGGAAGGCTTTCTTATCAAGGGTTGCGGGTTCAAAGCTCCGCCCCAACAACCTATTGTTGCTGAGAAACATGCACAGTGATATGTTGGGTTGGCACTAGGATGCAGCCGCGCCCTTGTAATGCTCAGGTGGTGATGAGAGGCGATTGGAAGACTTTCTTATCAAGGGTTGCGGGTTCGAAGCTCCGCGCCAATAACCTACTGTTGCTGAGAAACAGACACAGTGATGGGTTAGGGTGGCACTGGGCTGCAGCCCTTGTAATATTCCAGTTGTACCATCAGTGGTGCAAGGTCTTCCTTGGCTGCCTAGTGGGCCGGCAACGCTAGGGGTCCTCCGTGGGCTGTTACACGGCCCGCGCACACGGCTCACCTGTTTGGGCTGGTTCTTTTGCGCATCTTTGGTCGGATGCCTTTGACTTGTATCGATAATTGTTTAGGGGAAACCCCAGTAATATTTATTAAAAACTAATTTGTATGTAAATCATCTCTCTCTCTCTTTTACAAAGAGAGTTGATATTTGTAGTTTAGTACCTTAATCCTTGCTATCTGTAGTCCATCACTATTCATCTTCTTGAAATTTTATTCACATCCCCAAAACATTTCATTAGGGCTTTGTTTGGCTCGGTGGGGGTGGGCATAAACGCATGAGTTAACCCGTCATTCGTTAAGTATCACCTAACAAACATCATCCGTTTGAACATAAAAGTGATTTAAGTTCCTTGGGTGGGCGTTAGTGGGGGAACTAGTATTTTTGCCCCACCTGGACACTAATTAAAAACTAATTAAAAATAAAAAATTTCATTAAAAAAATCAAAATAGATAAATATTCAGTACATACACTAATTTTTTACAAGGGGAATAATGCATAATGATAGTAGACTATTAATATTACATTACAAAATGATTTAAAGTTGCAATGATAGAGTAAAAAACTTACAATTCAACATGCTACTTTTTGCAGACATATCTTCTGAAAACACTGAATAATTTCTTCATTAGTAACTTTGTCTATAATATTTTTTTCAATATATGTTATAGGCAGTCATTCATTCATCCATCCTCCATTATATTTCTCAGACAGCTTTTAATGATCTTCATAGCAAAAAAACATCTTTTTCATACTAGCAGTTGCAACCGATAGAACGCAAGGTAGCTTCAAAAGTTGATAAACCAATTGATAATTGTTGAGGCCAGGAAAATTCTCAACCTCAGAAATCGAATCTAGGCGGCCTAAAGTTAATGGCTCTATAGTAAGGCCAGGTGGCTAAAGTGACTAGGATGAATAACGAAAGCAACAAACTGGACCCCAGATATTGCGGTAGGAAGGTCTCACCACGTACCCGGATACTTGAAAGAAGCAACCCCTCCACAACCAAAAGTGGCCGAGCTGGGTACGAGGGGGACTAGCTGGTAACAAAGTCGCGAGGTCGCGACTTGATCTCTAAGGAAATGGAATACAAAGGATTAGCTGATACCCAAAAAGTAGAGCTCGCGAGATCCTTGCAGGAATTTCCAGTGTCTCACCTCGTACCCCTGTAGTCCTATTTATAGGGAAATCCTGAGAGGGGTGGGTCTATTTATACCCCACCCCTTTGGTGACTAGACAACTTCTTGGATGAGCTCGCACGGCTGGGGGAGCAACTGACCTGGTTGCCTACCTAGCGAGTATGCGAGGGAAGCTCGACATACTCGCTCAGGCCTTCGGTAGGCTGGCACGTTGACCCTGACCTCCATCTTGACTTGTTGACTTTGACTTGTGCTGACCTGGCCTTGACGGGGCCCCTCCTCGACGAATATGAGTTATACACAATCCCCGCTCTTTTCGAGCGACGTAAAAACTCGGAAAGAATCATCTAGCATTTATTCGGTGAGCTGCTGGACCGCGCTTCTGAACTACTCGCACCTCGTTGATGTCCATCGATCTCTATAAATATGGGGGTGTTTTTTGAGATATGCCTATTAGAGCTCGCCTAACATGTCAAAAGCTGATGAGGAACTTCTCAAACAGAACCTCAATGTGTTGGCTGGTTTCATCCGGCCCTCCAAGCTGAAGAGGCCGCAGGATCGTGAAGTTGTTGCCGACCTGCCTCCTAGCAAGAAGAAGAAGACGAAGAAATCAAAGAAGTCGCACGCCCCCCGAGATCGACAACCCACCTACATCGCTGAAGGATGTCGCCGCGACGACCAAGGATCCCGCATCCCCTCTGAATACCCAACAGCTCCTTGACGAGCTTGGGCTGGACAATATTCCCGACATATCTGTCCATGGCTCCGATCTTCTCAAATTGCCTATCATCCCTCCCGCCCCCGAAGTCGTCGATACTCATGCACAGGAGCAGGTTAACCTCGCTGCCTCATCAGGTTGCTATCTCGCCGATGTATTGAGATTTTAGTCGGTTGCCGAAGTTTTTTCTGACTTGATTTTTGCTGACGCGGGTCTCCCGTCCGATGATGTCTCCACTCCTCTGCGAACGGCACCGCTGATCGTTCTCGAAGCCGGGAAGCGAGTCTAAACTGCGCGCACTGTGCGGATCAACATCGACTCCAAGAAGGCGACCGAAGTATCGGCCTCCTCGACGGGGAAGGTTCTTAATGTAAGTAAGGATGTTCTTGCGAGAAAGGATCTCGTGACGGCCAAGACCCCTCAGCCCGGGACAGGCAAAGCTCATGCCCCCCTACAACTGTGCAACAACTGCCGGCGGCGAGCATCCCCTTGCCACCGCCGCCTCCTACTGTCTCCAAACCTCAACAGGAGGCGAGTATACTTGTGCCTCTGCCACCCCCTGCTGCCCCTTCAACCTCGCAATAGCTCATGAGTACACCTCTGCCTCCACCGCCACTGCTGACAAGCTCGTAAACACAGTTGCCGGGTACGGTGCTACCACCACCTCCTCCGCTGGACAGCTCGGCTGGGAGGCCGGATAGACAGCGGCCCAACTACTTCCCGTCGAGGAATGGGGATCATAACCATGTAGGTCGAGGGCAGGGGAGGCCCGCCGAATGTGCTGGGGGCTCTTCTTTGGGTCAGCGAGAGTCTTCGAGTCGCGACCACTCTCCCCGGCGATCTCGATCTACTCGCCAAGGTAACTTGCATCGCCATCATGCTGACTTGATCGTCAATGCCGACTCTGATTAGGCGACGTTCCTTCTGTTTTTAAAGATCGCCCTGCAACTCCTGGAGCGGCTTTCCTCGACGACGTTGGGCTGTCTGGGAGCGCATATCGCCATGCTGCCACTCGCGCATACCTGGAGTTGGAGTCCAAGTTCGACCAACTGGCCATTTGCAAGCCTCATCGCCGAATTTCATCCTTGGAGGTAAGGATGGCGAGGATGGAAGAGGTTCAGGCCAGCCTAAAGAACTACGAGACTCGCTTCCATATGTTCGACGAGATAGATTGGAGGATGGCGATGAACGACCACCGTCTTCAGCTTGCCCTTGACGAGTTGGCGGGTATGCGTGCGAGCATGGGTTCTGCAGGCCAACTAGCGAGGATATAAGAACAACGGTGGCTTGGCGATGACGCAATATCGGTGGCCACAGAGCATCTCCGACGGGCTCGCGAGATGGGCTGGGTCGGGCGGCATCCTCACCATCCAGAGCGACCTTCGTGGACTTAGTTTTTCTTTTTTCTTCTTTCTACTAGCTGAACTAGCCTCTGACGACTATGTAATGAACAATATTCTTTATTTGTTATACGCGAGTTTGAATCTCGCGGTGATTTTGTTGATGGTCGTTCTTTTTTTTGTAAGCTCGTTTTCTTTCTGCGACTTTCCATGTATGTCTTGTGCAGGTTTTGGAGAGGTCCCAGAAAGCTTTATGCGAGATAGAACTAGGTGTTAGGGTCACTCTTGGCCGATACGCGACTTAAGTAGATACTTGCGCGAGGTTGATATACCCTCCTGCCTAGGACTATAAATAGAGGGGATAGGTAAACCATAAGTACGTTGCTGCGATTTTTTAACTTATACTCGCGAGTAACTTTCCTTGCTCGTCTCTCCTTTGTCTTCTCACTACTCGCGTCTCCTTGTTCGCAAAAACAACTCGCTCAAGATGGTCGGGGATGATGTCAGCGCTCGTCGACAAGCTCATGCTGCGAATTTCACTGATGCCGCCTTCAAGAAATCTGTCACCTCTGAGCGAGACCTGGAGGAGTTTCGACAGCGGCATCTTGTCGAGGGATACTCGGCAAGACTCCTCGCTCGGACAGAGCGATTAAATTCCTATATCGAAGGCGGGTTGATACTATCTCTCTGACACTTCGAAGCTGGCTTACGAATTCCGTTGTGGCCGGAATATTGCCAGATCCTTCACTACTTCGGCATCGTGCCCGCTCAAATCAACCCCAATGGTGTGGCGATCATCATGGGGTAGAGAGGATCGTTTTCGACCTCTTCGTCTTCAGGAAGATATTCGCCTTTGCGGCGATGTCGGACGGGATCGTCTTCTTCAGCAGCCATGTTTGTACTCTGGTCGAGACGGCAAACAAAGTCCATGGATGGAGCGAATATTTATTCGTCGTCACCGGCGACTTCGACGGCGTGCTGGGAAGGCCGCATCAACCCACTGAAGTCGCCTTCCTGCCACCAATCTTGGAGGGCGCCCGCGAGAAGCTAGTCGAGGCTTTCCGCAGGCGATGATTCGACGTCATCCATTGGCGAATCAATGTCAATGTTGTTTTAGAGATCCACCGCTGCGAGAGTAAGTCTTCGAAGCTTGATAATACATGTCTATTTATCCCATCTCGCCATTAATAAAGTTGCACTAACTTGCTCTTGACACTCGCAATACCCTCCGAGCTCCCGGCGAAGCCGCTTCCTCCGGCCAAGGAAGTCGCCTCATCACACCCGGAACCCCCAAACCAGCCGCCAGAAGTTGGGGAGAAGAAGAAGCTCGCAAAGGGGAAAGAGAAGGTCAAGTCGCCTGACCATGCGAGCAAGCTGGCTAAAGTGTCTCACCAACTGTTCGAGGACCGGGAATCTCCGGACGACGTCGGGGCGCCTTACCTTCACCTAAACTACAATCTTGGGCGAGAAGGTAAGGAAGTCTTCGGCTGCCCGCTAGTCTCCTGGTCCGCTGGCGAGCATCGGGTGTCGAGCTTAGCCCAGAGGAGCTCGCCCAGCTGACCTCGCGCTCCATTTTGCGGACTGCCAAGCTGGGCTATTTCTCGGCGAGGAAGCTGCTTGAAACACACGAGGCGCTAAAGGTCGTTTCCAAGAAGGCAATCGACCTCAGAATGCAATCAGCTCACTGGAAGGAGTATGAGGTAAGTCGCCTCATTGGTGCGACATAGTTTAATATTAACTTGGGTAGTTTTGCTGAGGGTTCGTTGGTACTCGCATGCTTCTAAGGTCGAGACGTTGAAGAGAATTTATGTGCTTGAGCAGGAACTCGTCGACACCAAAGCCGAGTTAGAGGCTTCCCAAGTCCGGGTCGCCGAACTCAAAACTCGGCGGGTACCTCTTGGAGATCGCCACGGCTCTTCTGGACCTCGCCCAATGATGTCGTCACAGGACGTGATCGACCATGGGATGGTCAAGAAGGTCCGTCCTCACAGGGATGAGATGCCAGCCAACCGTCGGGGAATTGTGCGGGCGGCAGGGGATATCATCCTCGCTAGGTTGAGGATCGGCGGCCATCTTGACGAGGTGGCCAAGAAGATGACCGTCGAGGATCTGATTCTGGAGCTGCTCGTCGAGGAGTCTAACTCGCCCGACTGTGTCCTTTCCTAGGCGTCGGGCTCTAACGGCAGTGACAGCAGCAGCGACAACGACGAATGTAGCGAGTGCGGGGAGGAAGACAACGATAGGGGAGAGGAAGAAGAAGACGATGATATTAGCGATGAGGAATATCGTCCTGATAATGGCTACGATGAGTCCTAGTTGTTCGCCGATATTCTTCTTGTTCACGCATTCAAGATTTGTAGATACTTAGAAATTTTTAAACTTGTAAATTTTTGATATAGTAAAGCTTTTAGTTGATTACTTCCTTTCTCTTCATATTTTTCTCGCATACTCTCTTACTGATGGCGCTCACTATGCTCATAGGTTTGGAGAGGTTGAGAGCTCGACATGCGCTTACTCGCACGCGGACGTCGCTTATACTCGCCCAAACATACTCGCTCTTGTATAGCCACCCATCCCGCAGGGCTTAGCTCAATTAAGTCGGAGATTGTATCCGACACTCCGCAGGAGCCGAGCTAAACTGATGGTGCGAAGCAGTCGACACCCGACAGGAGTCAAGCTCCACTGGGGGTGGGAATCAGTCGACACCCAGGAGGAGTCAAGCTCAAATGGGGGTGGGAATCAGTCGACACCCAGCAGGAGCCAAGCTCAACTAGGGGTTGGAATCAGTCGACACCCAGCAGGAGCCATGCTCAACTGGGGGTGAGAATCAGTCGACACCTAGGAGGAGCCAAGCTCAACTGGGGGTGGGAATCAGTCGACACCCAGCAGGAGCCAACTTCAACTGGGGATGAGAATCAGTCGACACCCAGCATGAGTCAAGCTCAACAAGGGGTGGGAATCAGTCGACACCCAACAGGAGCCAAGCTCAACTAGGGGTTGGAATCAGTCGACACCCAGCAGGAGCCAAGCTCAACTGGGGGTGGGAATCAGTCGACACCCAGCAGGAGCCAAGCCCAACTGGGGGTGGGAATCAGTCGACACCCAGCAGGAGCCAAGCTCAGCTGGGGGTGGGAATCAGTCGACACCCAGCAGGAGCTAAGCTCAACTTGGGGTGGGAATCAGTCGACTCGGGTGGCTAGTAGTTGGTCTGCAGGGGAGAAGCCAGTACAGAGATCACGGACTACGACATCACTCCAACGAGGAACTTTCTTCACCCGAGGGGGCCGATGGCCGGTATGTAAGAGAGGAGCTCGTGCAGGGACTCAGACTTATGATAACCCCACTACTCGGGGACTTTTACGGTTGCTAAGGTAGTCCACCCTGTTGCTTAAGAGATTGCCAAGGAGTCAAATGCATCAGAGTCAAATGCATCAATATTTAGGAGAATGAAGTGAAATTCCATAGAGACGACGATCTTCTTTATTGATTTGGGAGGTTGACATCCAGTCATATTCCTGATAGTTCCTCCAGTCGGAGGAGAGATGCAATCGGGGGTAGCTAGGCTGACATGCAAGGAGGGGAGCTGATCTCAGCCGTTAGTGCAGAGGCCCGGTCTTACAGGGATGCTTAAATCCCGAGGCATCGTCCCATCCTCCATTATGGGCTATCTAGGCGAAACAGGTCGAAGGTGTAACATACCGACTTTTATTGGGCTACCGGGACCCTAATGGGCTCAATAAAAGTGACCCGAACCTCTACCCATGTCTCGGTTGGAGGCAACCCTAGGTAGGGAATAGAGCTAGGAAACTCTTATTTGAGTTCTATCAGTTCTTCTGGCCTCGTATAGTAAATATGAGCGCGTTGGAACTCATTCTGTTGAACTCTAAGGTCATATGGTGGATATGATCGTTTCTCGTAGAATGTCGCGAATACGAGATTTTTAAATATCGAGCTAGAGAACTCTGATTTGAGTTTTCTCGGTTCATATGGCTTTGTGTAGTCGATACAAACGTATCAGAACTCGTTGCGTCGCAATTTGAAGCCTAACGATGATTATGAACGTTTTGACCATTTTAGCACGCCGCGACGCGCATATTTTAAATATTTAGCAAATGAACTACGATTCGACCCCGGTCAGTGGCATTGGATTCGTATGGTTAATACAAAGTCAACGGAATTGGTCTTGGTCAGTTTTGATGACGGGTGGTCAAACTGTGGTCAAATCCAACATAATTGTGCACCGAAAAGCGTGCACACATAAATTATAACACGACACCCCAACTTTGACCCGACCCTCAATGTCATGGATCTATTTTGACTTTGACCACCATGTGGACCCACACTATGGTTGACTTTGGTCAAACCTCTCTAAAAACCAAAATTTTCTTAAGAAAATTTATTTTTAAATGCCTCCACTTGAGTCCATCACTCCAAGGCCATCATAGGCTCGTTATGGGCTCTGATTTTCATGTAGACAGCCAAGAGGAAGGGGCCTTGGGCCAAGCTAAGGGAAAACTCCCTATTTTTCTCTCTCCTTTTCTCTTTCCTAAGCCCAAAAGCCTGCCAAGGCCCAACCCACAAAGCACTCCCCTTGGATGGATCCATGTGGCCTGTACTATGGCCCCTAGATGGGTGTCATGTGTCTCAGCCAGCTGGAGGGGAGAAGAGCCCTTCTCTCTCAAGTGGTATTAATCCCACACCTCCCCCAAGCCAAATGAGTCCTCCCCCTTGCCTATATAAGGCCATGACCCCTCAGCAATTCCTCACATCAACTCATAACGAGCTTCCCCCACCTGGCCGGAGCTCCTGCTCGCCGAAACAGCCCACCCGAGCTCCACCACCTTCCACCGCCATTAATGGCGGAACTCGTTGGAGGCCGCCAGAGACCCCAAACAAGGTAAAAACCTTCCCCTCTCCTTCCTCCTATCTTCTGGACGGGTTGCATGTGAGCTCCGGTGACCGGAGTGCCGCCGCCGTAAACCTCTCCCCTCTGAATATTAAAAAAAATATAGCTCCGGCGGCGGCAGGCCGTCGGACCACCGCCGGAGGGAGCGCCCACCCCCGGGAAGTCGGCCGGGGCGGAGTCACGGTCGGCCGGCGGCCGGCCGGTGGCGGAGAAGGCCCGTGATGGGCGGTTGTTGTACAAGCAATGGAGGGGGAAGAAGATTATTATTATAAAAGGCTCGTTTCCCAGCTCAACCGTGGAGATCGCTTTCAAGACAGGTCGCCTGGCTTCGAATGCCGGCGAGTGAGCGAAGGGGAAAATCCCTCTGAGGGTCCTATAGGACGCACTCGTGGTTAACCTCATCCCTTGAGCTTGCATTCATTTTTCCCCTTGCAGGTTATCCTGCCTTAGTTATAACTAAGACGCGTAAATACGCGAGGAGGCACTTGGTAAGGTCGACTCTCTCTTAAGTCCTTGAGGTTAGCTTCTAGACCTGTTCCTGATAGTTCCTCCAGTCGAAGGAGAGATGCGATCGGGGGTAACTAAGCCGAAATGCAAGGGAGGAGCTGATCTCGGTCGTCAGTGCTGGGGCTCGGTCTTACAAGGATGCTTAAATCCCGATGCATCGTCTCATCCTCCACCCTGAGATATTTAGGAGGAACAGGAGTCCTAATTTTTCGGAACGATAGAGGGTTGATCCTTCAAGTTATCAGATGTCTTGTGATGAAACAACATAAAGGAAACAACTTTGCGCAATATATATATATATATATATATATATATATATATATATATATATATATATATATATATATATATATATATATATATGCAAACAAGATTACAAGGAAGAAAAACATGTGGCTATTAGGGATAAAATTTTTTCAGGTCATCCTCACTCCAGGTACCTCCTAGTTGTTCTCCTTCTTGATTTTGTAGATGATAGCCACCCCCCCCCCCCTGTGGCTAGGGCTTCCTATACGATGAAGGGGCCTTCCCAGTTGGGATGCAACTTTCCAACTGCAGCTCCCCTTCATGTGGCGTTGACCTTCTTCATGATCAGGTCTCCTGCTAGGAAATGTTTGAGGCGGACGTTTTTGTCGAAGTGCCTAGCCATGCGCCTTTGATTTCCTCCTAGTGGATGGATGCTAAGTCGCGGAGTTCCTCTTAATCCAGTGAGAACCTTTGAGCGTCTTCATTTTCCAAGTGTCATTCTTCACTGCCTTCTCATGCAGCTATGACCCTCGGACTCCAAACCTCGAACTCAACTGGGATGAGTGCCTCAGACCCGTAGGATAACTTGAAGGGTGTTTCCCCTGTGGACAAGTTTGGAGTTGTTCTCAGATCCCATAGAACTGAGGGGAGTTGTTCTGCCCAGTTTCCCTTCAAGTTGGTGAACTTCTTCTTTAGGAGGTTGATGACCAGCTTGTTGGCGGCTTCCACCTGTCTGTTGCTTCGAGGATGATGCATAGAGGCAAATCGAAGATCCGTTCCTAGATGCTTGCAGAAGTCTTCTAACTCCAAGCTGGCAAACTGCGGACCGTTGTCGGTGATGATGGTTAGAGGAATCTCGAACCTGCAGGCGATCTCCCCTCAGATGAAGTTTTTTACGATTTGTGAAGTGGTCTTGGCGAGCATCTTGGCCTCGATCCACTTGGAGAAGTAATCGATCATGACAAGGACAAACTTACTCTGCCTGCTAGCCTAAGGAAAGGGACCGATCAAATCCATTTCCCGGTTGGCAAAGGGACAGGGAGAGGTGATCGAGCGAAGATGCTGAGCAGGTTGCAATCGAAGAGGCGCAAAGAGTTGACACTTAGAACATTTCTTTGAGAAGGCCTCCACGCCTGTCTGAATGGTTGGCCAGAAATAACCATGCTTTAGGATCCTCTGTTACAAGGTGTGAGTCCCCGAATGACTGCCACACTCTCCTGAATGGATCTCCTCTAGAACACAGAGGATCTCGATCTCTGACAAGCACCTGGCCAATAGGCCCGAAATGGTTTTGCGGCAAAGCTCCCCTTCCTGCAGCAAGTAGTAAGCAGCCTTGTACCAGAAATTCTCTAATCTCCTTCACTGGCAGGGAGCTGACCTGTCGTTAAGAATGTAACGAATGGATCCTTCCACTAGGCTCTCTGCTCGATCTCCATCATCTCCCCTTCCTCAATGGACGGTCGGAATAACTCGGTCACTATTCCCCCATCTCGAGGACTATTTTTTGCGAGATAATTGGCCTCTGAATTCTCCTCGAGGGGTACATGTTCGACGAAGAAAGAATGGAAACTCATGATCAGACCTTTAACCTTGACTACGTATTTTTGCAGGACGGGATCGTGCAATTCGAACTATCCTCTAATTTACAACGCAACCACCATCGAGTCGGTGAAGGCCCTGATATTTTTGATCGCCAACTCCTTGGCGAGATGCAAACCGACCACCATGACTTTATATTCTGCTTGATTGTTTGTGACAGGGAAGAGAATCTCGACGGCCTACTCGATTCTGGTTCCTTATGGGCTTACTAGCACGACTCCGGCTCCCACAGAATGTCTGCCCGAAGCCCCATTTATGAACATCTTCCAAGATATTGGGCTAGGAGCGCCTTTGTCTCCTTCCACCTTGGCCGAGAAGTCAGTCAGGAAGTCCGCTACTGTCTGGGCTTTGATCGCTGCTCTCGGAGAGTAAGAGATATCAAACTCCCTAAGCTCCACCGCCCCCTTTGCCAACCTACCAGAATGCTCCACCCCATCCGTGATATCTCGAAGCGGGTGATCAGAGATGACCTTGATGGAGTGAGCCTGAAAATATGGGCGGAGCCTACGAGCCGAAACCACTAAGGTGAAAACCAGCTTCTCCAGGATAATGTACCTCGTCTCCGCTTGTCGTAGCACTCTACTCATGTAATAGATGAGGAGCTGCTTCTTTCCTTCTTCCCTGACCAACACAGAACTGACCGCTTCTGTTCCCACTCCTAGGTAGAGTAGGAGGTCTTCGCTTCCCTGTTGGCCTTGGAGGAGAGGAGCCTGAGTTAGCTGTTGCTTCAACTTTACAAAAGCTTCCTCACACTTCGCGGTCCACTCAAACTTCTGCTTGCCTTAGAGAGTTTTGAAGAACGGAGAACATTTCTTCCCTGCCTTGGAGAGGAAGCGACTAATGCCGACTAACCTTCCTGTCGACCTTTGAACTTCCTTGCAGTCTTTTGGGGATGCCATATCCAAGATGGCTTTGAATTTGTCGGGGTTAGGTTCCACCCCCCTGGGAGTGAGGAGGTGACCTAGGAACTTCCCTCTTCCCGCTCTGAAGACTCACTTGGGCGGATTGAGTCGCATCTTGTATCTTCTCAGGGTGGCAAAGGTCTCCGTCAGATCTTGTATATGCTCCATGACAATCTTGCTTTTTACCAGGAGGTCATTTACATACACCTAAAGATTCTGCCCCTTTTGTTCTTTGAAGTCTTGATCCATCATTCTCTGGTATGTTGTGCATGCGTTCTTGAGCCCGAAGGACATCATCTTGTAGTTGTAGCAACCATCGCAGGTGATGAAAGAGACGTTGCGACAGTCAGAGGGATGCATTCGGATCTGGTGATACTCTGAAAAAGCATCAAGAAAACTCATCACAAGAAACCTGATGACAGAATAAATCACACGTCGATTTGAGGCAAGAGGTAGCAATCCTTCGGGCAAGCTTTATTCAACATGGAAAAATCAATACATAGATGCTAGCGCCTCTGAGCTTTTTTACTATTACAACATTGGAGACTCAGCCAGGATACTGGATCTCCGAAATAAACCCTGTCTTTAGCAGCTTCTCCACTTCCTCCCTGATTGGACCAGCCAACATGATGGCACTCTTCCTTTGCTTTTGACGACGAGGGCCACTGCGGGATCCAAGTTGAGGCGATGGCAGGCAACATCGACATCAATCTCTAGCATCTCGGTAGCGCTCCAAACAAAGATATCCACGTTTTCTTGCAGATACGTGGCCATCTCGATCTTTACTTCCAGTGGCAAGGACCCTCCAACCTTCAACAGACCCAGCTCCCCCTTCCGGGAGATCACCTCCAGTTCCTCTAACTCCTCAGCAGCACGCGAACCTTCTTTCTCCAGCATCTTCTCTAACCACTATGTATCCCCCGTCCAACTGATGGTGCTGACGACATTCAGGTAGCACTCCCCGACAGCTCTCGGATCGTCCCTGATCCTTACTTAGACATCTCCTCAACAGTACTTTAAGAATTGATGGTAGGAATAAGGGACGGCCATGAAGTAGTTGATGAGGGGACGCCCAAAGATGGCGTTATAACAGCTTGGCACGTTGATGATGACGAAGCGACATTGGATTGAAGTTCCGCCTAGGGTGACCAGAAGGTCCACCCCTCCTTCCACCTCTTTCTTCTCTCCCGAGAAGCCAAAGAGGGGTATGTCCGCGTCTTGGACTCTGGAAGCTTCCACCTGAAGCCCGACGAAGGTTCTTTTGAAGATCACGTTCACCGAAATCCCATTGTCCACCATGATTTGGTCGACGGTGAAATCCTCTATGATAGCTTGGATGACTATGACATCATGGAAGGGGTTCTCATTCCCTAGCATGTCCTCTTTCGAGAAAGTGATCTCTTCCAATGGCGGCGGGTTCTGCGAGGTCGAGGCAACGATCTGAGAGGCAGCGCTCTCCCAAAAGATCTGGTGGAGACTACCCTTGCGGGAAGATCCGATTTCGGCCCTGTCGTTGATCACACTGACTTGCCCACCTCCTGGGCCGTGAATCACCTCTCCGCGACCCCCCGGGTCGACACGATCCTCATTCATCCTCCTCGCTGGAGCTTGATATACTACCTGCACCACCGGGCCCTCCTGCCTCTGTTGCTCCCTCTCTGCCACTCCGGCCTCCAACCTTCTCCTTGCTTCCCAGAACTCCGGACAGGCCAATGTCCCATGCCCCTCTACTCGATGAATATCGCAGTAGAGGGCGATCTCCGTGTAACACCCCGACTTTATTGGGGCACCAGAGCCCTCGTGGACCCAATAAAAGTCACGCGAACCCTACCCGTAACCTGGTAGAAGGTAACCCTTGGTGGAAAATGGGCTAGAGAGCTCCGATTTGAGTTCCGTCGGTTCCTGTGACCTCGTATTTGAGCGCGTCAGAACTCGTTGCGTCGAAATTCGAGGCATAACAACAAATATAGACACTTTGACCGTTTTAGCGCGCCGCGACGCGCAGATTTTTGACTTTTGCCAAAAGCACTCCGATTCAACCCAGTCAGCGACGTTGGACTCGTATGATCAATACAAAGTCAACAGAAGTCGTCCCGGGCAATTTTGATGATGAATAGTCAACTTTAGGTCAAATCAAGCATATTCGTACACTAAAAAGCGCACGTACACAAATTGTAACACGACACCCCAACTTTAACCCGACCCCGTTGTCTTGGACCCACTTTGACTTTGACCAGCATAGGGGACCCGCCCTAGGGTTGACTTTGGTCGAACCACCCTAAAAGTCCAATTTTTGGATTTTTTCCAAAGAAGTGTGCACCCCCTCCTCATTAATTAATTAGGGCCTTACCCCCACCCACTTTGGGCCCCCAACTAGTAAGGATACTCTTAGAGGCAAGTGGAGGCCCACCAACTCAACCCTCCACCCCTCCCTCTCTTCCCCCACTTTGAAAGACTGTCTCCATTAGGGTAAATCCATTTCCCCTACATGGGTGAAATCCTTTGAGCCTCCAGCTGTCCGTGGACACGTGGACAGCTGGAGGCCAGCTGTCCTTGGACAGCTGGAGGGTGGGGATTAATCCCTCCCTAAGGAGGGATTAATCCCACATTAGCTAAAGGGAGAATAATCCCTCCCCTACAACCTATATAAAGGCAACCCCCCTCCCTTGCAATTTCATAGCTCAGTGAGCATCTTCCTCACCCTTGCCCCCCCACCTGGTCGTAGCTCTAGCTTGTCGGAAACCTTCTCCACCCAAGCTCCACCACCACATCCAATGGTGGCTCGGCCGGGACCATCCCAAACCCCACAACCCCAGGTGGACACTCTTCCCCTTCCCCTTCTCTATCCCCCTGATGTGGTGCATGCACCTCCCGGCGGTCGGAGCACCGCCGGCACCACCCGAGCCAAGTTTCAGGTCGGGTGGTGGCCGCAACAGGCTGGCCCCTCCCAGCACTGGTGGTGGTGCTGGAGAGGGGCTAAACCATCGGGGAGGACATTCCATGGTGGAGGAAGGCTGGGGTGCCGCCCGAAAACGCCTCTCCGGTGGCACCCGAGAAAATGAAACTTTTCTCTGTTTTATCTCCGGCGGCGGTTAGTCGCCGGGCCACCACTGGAGAAGAGCCCTGCCCCTGGCGCGTCGGTCAGGGGTGGTTTCAGGGCTAGGTTCAACGCAGGAGAGGCAAGGTGGCGCGACAGCGCTGGGAGCAGAGCCACCGCCACCCTGCTCTGGGGTTGACTAGTTCAGGCGGTGGCCGGAGGCGGCAGGTTGCCGGGCCACCCCCCGGGGACTCGTCAGCCCCCGACGAACTGATCGGGGGCGGCGTTGGCGTCCAGCGGTGGCAGAAGGCGACCGCCTCCCCATCGACGGGATAAAATTGTTGTCGTCCATTCACGACGATGAGATGGACGACGAGGATTTCCTCATCCCCCCTCGCATATGTTTCTGTGCCCCCCACAGCGGATCCGTGACTGATCCATTATGGGGATGTAACGGTAATAAGAACCGTCCGACTAAATCACAGCCGCAAAGCTCTATTGACCTGCTAAAAGCAGACCAGAAATCCACAGAAAATGATGGATTTTTCTGGGCCAAATCTGAGCCCCTGGGGGCAAAATGGTCAACATGAAAAATGTTCCTCTTAATGAGGACTCCCTTCACAAAAAGTTTGAGAATTTTTGAAAATGATTTGGTATTTTTAAAAGCCTAACCGAGATAGGAGGAGGCAAGAAGAAGAGAGTTGAAGAGAGATGAACAGAGAAGGGAAAAACTCAGGAGGACAGAGGAGTGGAGGAGACAAGAGAGGCCTTAGAGACAGGAAGAAGGGAGGCCCGCAGAGGCTCCGACAAGGAGAGGAGAGGAAGGGCAATTCCAATATCCCGAGAATTGTACTCAGTGGAGGCCACCGGTTCGGCCACGTTTCCAGCCAGAGGAGAGGAGGAACGACAACTGACAGGAGGAAGGTCGAGGTGGAGGAAGAAGAGAAGCGATGGTCATCGCCCGGCAGGGGAACAAGCGTAGCCGGAGGGAGAAACGAGTGATGCGTCAGGAGGCGGAGTGTAAGACCCCCCACCCCCCAAACCATTGGCTGGGTCGGGTCGGAGGAGATCTTACTTGCCCAAAGCGTCCACCTAGTGCTCCTTAAAGGGGCAACGACCCACTCCTCTGAGCACTAGTTGGTCGCCTTGCTCTGCTGGAATCACAAAATTCACAACACATCAGATATTTGCGGAAGCATTAACAGGAAGGTGTTATCCAATATAAATATAACATCATATACGTTTACATGAGTACAAGGTCCATAGCTTATGTTCTTATATAATCCCACAGACTGTACGGGTTCTACATATAACTCCTCACTCTCTCTCTATATCCTGCTCGCTGGTACTCACGTCTCAAGACTCTAGAGACGTCGGTGGTACTTTGGCTTGAGTAGTACTAACTATTGGCGCATTCTCCTGCGGCATGGGGTCACTACGGTGCTCCGTTTCCAGTGAATGGTCATTTAAATAACCGTTAGTCATAGAGCTAAGTGGAAACAAATCTCCTCACCAGATCCATATCCTAGGGACGAGCACACGCGCACTCAGCAGTATAAGATAGTTGAAGTATGAGAGAGTTAGGATAATATTTCATAATTTTTATGCTAGTAGCAGTGATAAAGAAAGAGTTGCATAATATAACTAGAATGATAATAACAATAATATCAGTTATAATAAGGGATTTACTAGCGCGTCAGTGCGTCATGTATTTACAACCCGTATCCTATCACATATATTCACAGTCGCGTACATGCCGCAGGCATTCACAGCCGCGCAAATCACCCTATGTCGATATAGTATGGACCGCTTCTTTTCAAGCAGGGTAGCGAGCCTCGCGGGCCTCAACGATGTGGCAGTCGGTGACAGTGGTCAGTCCTGCCACTTTTGGGGGTGGTTGTACCGCACAGCCCAGGCCCTAACGTGAAACCCCATGTACTCTTGTGAGCGACATCCGGCGATTTAATATTTTAGCCGACCAGCGGAGGAAACCCAATAGGGAAAACATAACGGCCATTCACCCGTGGTACTCAACTCTCTGTCGCCTTGAGTCGTCGAACTTCCCGCACCGGTATGAACGGTCAGTGGAAGTGACCGACCCGCCACGGTTTACCACAAGTAATTTACAAGCAAACAAGTAAAAATAGTTTTGTTAGCATGTACCGGGTCTACAACGGCTTGTCATACTATGCTTTAACAATTCGTGCAAACGATATTTGGCTCGACTTTCGACAAGGAGCGTGTGAGCACTTTATTTGGGGTCAAACCTGGAGGAACAACTCAACTCTGGTTATCCCCAACTAAGGCTCGACCTTAACAGATGACTACTCGTCAAAGCAAGACTCATGCTTATAATAGTAAATTGCAGTAATGAAAATACGGTAATTAAAGCTGCTGATAATATAAGCAGTATAATTGGAGTGCTAGAATGAAATATGGCCAGTACGAAACTAGAGTAGTACTAAAATGGAAGTACTGAATTGAACTTGACCAGTACGGGACTGAAGTAGAATTGAATTGAAAATACTGAATTGAACTTGACCAGTACGGGACTGGATTAGAACTGAAATGAAAGTACTGAATTGAACTTGACCAGTACGGGACTGAAGTAGAACTGAAATGAAAGTACTGAATTGAACTTGACCAGTACGGGACTGGAGTAGAATCGAAATGAAAGTACTAAATTGAAATAAATAAAGGAAACTGGACCAGTACAAGACTGAAATAATCATAAAGAAAATGGTTAGTAGTCTAATCACTCCACTCAGGAGGTTTCAGTTCCATCTCTGTTCTCATGAGATATTTTCAGTTCCTTCTTCGTTCCCAGGAGGTGTATTCGGTTCCTTCTCAATTTTTCAATATTTTCTTGGGTTACACTTATTATTAAAATCTGATAATTTGGTTGTGCCTTTTTAGTTCATGGCTTTATCAGATCAATGGCTTTTTAGGAGTTACCCCTTTATTATTCATCGAGAATAATTAGCAACTCGTGACTCGTACTCTACTTTTCGAGTCTGCCCAACTACCCGAGGGTCGAGGCGCCTAGCAGTTTCACGAAGTCTCAGAACACTCAGAGCTTGACCTCTTGCCTCAGCCACTCTCATCGATAAAGGTAATTTGAATTTAATATTCAAATTAGGGAGGGTGGTCGCGCGTTCCAATTTTCATTTCCGAGGAAAAAGAGAGAAATAAATTCCGAGCGCGACCCTAGGATCCCAGAAATTAGGAAAAATATCAATTCTTATCATCATGCCCCCAAATTTTAATACAACCTCTAATGAGGTATAAACTAAGCCTAAAAACATTTTCATAATTTTCCGAGCCACTTTGGGCCTTTATTTTGGCCAAATAAGTTTTGTTTAAAGCTCAACTTGAGGTGGAGAAGAGGTCGGCACCTTGCTAAAGAGGAGCTCAACTGGTGGTGGAGATTAGATAGACACCTAATAGGAGCCGAGCTCAACTGGAGATGAAAAATATAGTCGACACCTAGTAGGAGGAAGCTCAACTGGAGGTGGAGAAGAGGTCGACACCTAGCAGGAGGAAGCTCAACTGGAGGCGGAGAATAGTCGACACCTCATAGGAGTCGAGCTCAACTTATGTTGGAAAAGAGGTTGACAACCAACATGAAGAAGCTTAACTGGAGGTGGAGAAGAGGTCGACACCTTACAAGAGAGAAGCTCAACTGGAGGTGGAGAATATATTGACACCTAACAAGATCCGGGCTCAATTGGTGGTGGAAACTATAGTATACACCTAGCGAGTGGAAGCTCAAGTGAAGGTAGAGAATCGACAGCTCACAGGAGCCGAGCTCAACTGGAGGTGGAGGTCGACTCGGGGGGAAAGTAGTTGGCTTGCAGGAGGGGAGCTCGTATAGGGGGCTTGGACTACGCCAACACTCACACGAGGAAAATTATCTCACCCGAGTAACCGATTTGCAGGAGAGGAGCTCGTGCAGGGATCCAGACTTATGACAACTCCACAACTCGAGGACTTTTATCGGTGCTGAAGTAGTTCGCCCTGCTTCTTAAGAGATTGCCAAGGAGTTAAAAGCATCAATATCTCTGAGTACAAAGGAATTCTAAGAAAACAATGATCTTTCCTCCGTCGAGTTGGGAGGTTGGCGTCCAGACTTGTTCCTAATAGTTCCTCCAGTCGGAGGAGAGATGCAATCGGGGGTAGCTAGGCCGACATGTAAGTGGGGTGCTGATCTCGGCCGTCAATGCAAGGGCTCGATCTTACAAGGGTGCTTAAATCCCGACGCATCGTCTCATCATCCTACTTGGTCTTTTTAGGAGAAACAGGTCAAATGCTTATTTCCCAACCCAACCATGCAGATCGCTTCTAGCTTTGCCACATGGCTACAAAGGCCAGAGTACATGAGAGGGGAAATGGCCCTCAGGAGGTCTTACAGGAGACACATTCAAGTCCACCATCCTTCCACGAACTTGTAATTTCCAGAGCTTGGCGGGTTATCCCGCCTGGGCAACAACAAAGATGCATCCTGTCTTACAGGACAAACAGTCGCTAAGAGCGGGTCTTCCTTCATCGACTTTAGAAGATTAACGTCCAGACCCGTTCCTGATAGTTCCTCAGTTCGGAGGAGAGATGCAATCGGGGGTATCTAGGCCGACATGCAAGACAGGAGTTGATCTCGGTCGTCAATGTAGGGGCTCGTTCTTACAAGGATGCTTAATTCCCGACACACCGTCCCATCGTCCGCCCTGGGCTTTTTAGGAGAAACAGTTCGAACGCAGGTTCCCAAACCGATCATGGAGATCGCTTTTTGCATACCATGCATGCTTGATACGCTTTCAAGAAGAGAAGCTAAAGCCTCATATTTCAGGGTGTTAGAGAAATATCATCCATGTATAAGTGTGAACAAGCATACCATTCTCTCCTATGGGTAGAACCTTTTCGTGTTATCATAACTCCAGGTGTTTGAGGAGATGAAATGAATAACATAGCGGCATGGTCGATGAAACGATAGCCTCACACGTTTAAACTAGCAGAATTGAAGCGAACACCATAGTTGCTGAAGTAGTGATCTCGCGAGTATGGAACTTGTGAAATTAAAGGAGAGCACCATAACCGTTGATGAGATCACCTCGCGAGTATGGAACTCGCGGAATTAAAGGAGAGCACCATAGATGTTGATGAGATCACCTTGCGAGTATGGAACTTGCGAACTTAAAGGAGAGCACCATAGCTGTTGATGAGATTACCTCGCGAGTATGAAACTCGCGTAATTAAAGGAGAGCACTTAATAATCATGAAGAGCATCACGAATAGGAGCTCATAGAATGTAGGTTGTCAGAGGAGATCATTGCAAGTAAGAGCTCGTAGAGCGCCTCATGTGTTTTTCCCGGCAGTGAACTCGTCGTGATTCGTCCTATTTGTCAGTCATACAAAAAGTACTTACGGACTTTACTAAAATATTCATAAGTATGAACATGTATGAAAAACATCACTATTGAAAAATGAGATGAACTAGGCGAAGGGTAAGTGCCAATTCTGACATTAGAACCCCTGCGCAGAGTTTTCGGGGGTTTCACCGCCTGGTCAGCGGATGGGGTTAAGGGGGCAGCGCCCCCTGCGGGGTCCGGGGCAGCGGCCCCAATTTTTTTTCATTTTCCACTCCCAAATCGTCCAGATTCTGAACTCTCTCGGCCTTGCGAGTAGGTCACATACAGAAATTGCCTATGAGCGAGTAACAAAGATACTCGTCTCTTAAATTCACCTATGGAGGAGTAACAAAGATACTCTCCCTCTTTGAAGTTGTCAATCCCTCCTACACTCGACTATGAGCGAGTAACAAGAAAGCTCGCATCTTTGAAGTCGTCAATCCTGCCTTGCGAGTAAGACACCTGCGAGTTGATTTGGAGCTCGTTGTATGAAGCTCGCCAAAGCATATCGCCATCTGCAACTCGGTCGCATGAAATCGTTCATACATACTCGCTAACTGAAGTCATAATTTGTAACCCGCCTAAGGAGGTCGCGATCTGGAACTCGCTTATGAGCGAGTAATAAGGAAGCTCGCCTCATGAAGCCGTCGAGTTTGAAAGTTGCCATCGTGAAGTCGCCTATGGGCGAGTAACTAGGAAACACACCCACTATGCTGAGAACTCGCCCATCTTGCCGAGAATTCGCCCGCCTTGCCGAATGCTCGCCCATCTTGCCAAATGCCCGTACTCGCTGCCTTTGGTCTCTAACTCGACATCCTAAGCTATGAAGTCTTCACGCAAAAATTTCTTTCTCGGCTACGATCCACGCTCACCGCACCAAAGTGTTGAAGCCGGGAAAATCCCTTACTCCAAAAATTTGGATCAAGGCATCCCAATGTTACTGATTCTATGGTTCGACGTCACAATTCAAATGACTAGCTCGAGAGAGAGGAAACTATCTATAAGCACACCCCAAGTGCTCCAGTAGGGAGGTCCCGCCACATATCCTGAAGTTTGGGAGAAACTTCCCCTCCACAACTAAAAGGCTGGGCGAGGTACTAGGGAGACATGGACTTGAGGAGTATCCACTTGGGGGGACTTCAACCTCTTCCAAAAGTCCATTTCTAGTACCCCTGGGGGTCTATTTATAGAGAAATCATGTGGTGTGTGTGGGGTGGGGGGGTGGGGGGGTGGGGGGGGGGGGGGGTATAGGCGATTATCCACCCTCTGCTAGCGAGTATCTAGGGCTACTCGCCCATACTCGCCCAAACTCGCCTCTGCTCACCCAAGCTCTCATTTGTTCGTCCAATGGTCTGCAAATAGCCATCTGCTTGGGTACTTCTGATCTCGACGAATTACGAGTTATACACTATTTATAGGTAAACTTTCATCTGGGGCAAGACAGTCTTTTATGGCCTGCAGATAGCCACCTCTGCCTTTTACTAGTGTTATTAACATCGCAAATTGACCAGCAACAACGGAATCTCGCTGTTTGAAAAGGCTATGCGCAGACCCTGACAACCATACAAATA
This sequence comes from Platanthera guangdongensis, assembly GCA_039583875.1. NCBI lineage: Eukaryota > Viridiplantae > Streptophyta > Magnoliopsida > Asparagales > Orchidaceae > Platanthera > Platanthera guangdongensis. The sequence continues at coordinate 163,075,955 of CM077159.1, forward strand.
AAAAACACACAAATGAGGTTTTGTCTTAGTCGGGGCGAGTACTCCGACCAAAATGGCCGAGAGCTCGCCGGTCCAAAGCTCGCCTAAGATCAGAACTCGCCCGACACAAAGACTCCTATGCGGAACTCCTCTCAGCGATGAGCTCGCCAGACTTGGTCTCGCAAGGTTAGGCTTCACAAGATCGGTTCTTCTCATCAAAATGAGGTCGGGCTGACCTTAGTCTTTGATTAGCCCCGTCTGAACTCATTTGACCTCCTTTAGACGCAAATCAGGCTGGTCTCACTAAATTGGGATTGTACAACTAGAATTTAATTGGAACTCATCCATGCTCCGGAAACCCCTCCTGACCTCCATCTCTCCACTGCCGCAAAATATTTATAATCTCCGAGAACATCAAAATTGGGGATTCCGTCTGGATCCGGATCCCCTGGAGTTCCTGCGGGAACTCCAGGGTGGAGTTCCATAAATAATAGCCCTTGGATTTATCCAAGGGCTGGGATTTAAGTCCTGTCAAACAAAACCACCGCATAATTTTTCCTCTTCAACTCTCACGCGGTCTCCTTCCTATCTCGCTCGCTCCCTCTTTGCTTCGTCCTGTTCTTCTCCGTCGCCGACAATCCATGTGTACAACCCCGTGTCCGGCGAGCGGGTCCCGCCAGGAAGGATGAGTGGGCCTGCCCCCGCGACTCGCACCCAAGCGGCAGGACGGGCTGAACGACTAAAAAGGGCTGGCCCGCTCCTGCCCGTCTCAGGCGAGCGAGCTGGCGACCCGCAGCAAGCGAGCCGGACCCGAGCCGGCGACCCGCAGCAGCGAGCCGGGCGGGCTGGCAACCCGCGGCGAGCGAGCTGGACCCTAGGATGGCGACCCGCCGGCTGACCCCCCGCATGCGACCTTTCCGCCGATCCGCCCGGCAAGAGGCCGGCAGCTCGCCCCTATCGGCTCGCGCTCGCCCAAGGAGAACGGGCGAGCCCCGGAGCCAGGTCGCGCCCGCCTCCTGCAGAGGAACTGAAGGCGAGCTGACCGCCCAGGGGTGCGAATAACCACTCAGGACAGCGGAGCCTCGCTGTTGGCAGACCAGGTTGGACTGCGCATAGCTATTCAGAACAGCGGAGTTTGGCTGTTAGCAGACCCAACCAGGGGCTTTTTGATATTTTCAGGTCAGTTCTTTTGGTTATTGGCAGTTCAGATTCTGAAAATCTATAAATAAGACCCAAGGGGTACCTCAGAGGACACGCTTTCAGTGCCTCCTTGCTCTCATTTTCAAGTGTTCTCTGAGAGTACCTTAGCTCGGCTCTTGGCTAAGGAGGGGAAGCGCTCAGAGATCTTCCGGGTTTGTGGTGGGACCTCCTTGCCGAGCCCTTGGGTCCGTCTTTTCTTGTCTCTCTCGTTGTTTTTCTTGCAGGTGCGAAAGTAGGCACGAGACCACCCCTTCCCCAAGGGTCGAACTCCACAAGAGGCCGGTTTCCGGTTTCAACATCTTGGTGCGGTGAGCGTGGAGAGTGGTCAGTGCAGAAAAGCTTCGGCGAGCTCAATGACGGGAGGTCAAGGATCTGACAGGCAGAACTCGCCGCCCAACCCACCTCTCGCGACAGTGGGGATGTTTGAAGACTTCAGGAACGAGGTGCTGGATCTCGTCAAGATCGCACTCGGCGTGCGGGCCGAGTGTTCGACTCCGGCAGCCCAGATCGCGGCCGCCCCCTCTCTGGGCGAGGACGCTCCTGGCAGGCGAGCCGGGAAGGAAGTGGCTGAGGAAGGTCGGGGGAGCGAGCTCTCGGGGCGCGAGCTCTTCCCCGGCTCGGCAGGCCGAGGCCGATTCGGCGAGCTGGGTCCGCGTGACTCGCCGGCCCGCCAGGTGGGGGGGCAGCCCTTTTAGCGAGCTGGTCTCCTCAGCTCCAGTACCAGACGGGTTCAGAGAGCCCGAGATGACCTACTACACCGGGAAGGGAGACCCGGTTCAGCACGTCCAGTGGTTCGAAGACGTGGTCTCCATCCGTCAAATGTCGGACGGATTCAAGTGCCGTCTCTTCGCCATCATCCTCCGGGATAAGGCGAGGGAGTGGTTCCACCAGCTGCCGGCCAGTTCCATCTATTGCTTCGAGGACCTACGCCGAGGGTTCATGTTGAGGTTCACTACCGCAAAGAAGAGGAAGAAGGAGTCTGAGTCCCTGTTCCACATAAAGCAGGGGGTGAACGAGACGTTGGGGAGCTACGTCGATCGGTTCCAGGAGGAGGTTACCCAAGTTCAGGAGATGCCGGGCCACAGTCTGATGATGGCCTTCACCCTGGGCCTGCAGCAGGGTTTCTTCCGCATGGAGCTGAAGAGGATCCCCCCTCTCTCCTACGAGGAGCTGATGGAGAGGGCAGCGAGAGAGGTCGACGGGGAGGCGTCGAACCCAGAATTTGCGAGGAAGTTGGCCAGGTGGGCGACTGAGGAGGAGAAGGAGTCGAAGGGAGGAAGAAGACAGGAAGAGAGGAGGGAGGAGCCCAGGCAGAGGGAGCAGAGGCAGCAGCTCCAAGGACAGCAACCGGGATGGGGGCGTCAGGAGCCCGACCGTAGGCTGGGCTGGAGACCAGAGTGGCAGGGGCAGGGGCCACAGAGGGGATACTACGGGAGAGGCCACTATCAGGGGAGGTAGGACCAGTTCCACCCCCCAGGCTGGAGGCAGGGTCAGAGGCCGCGGCTCCCCGATCAGGAGGAGGCCATGGCCATAGCTCTGGGAGCAAGGAGAGGGGTCATGAGAAGGAGGAGAAGGGAGTTCAGGGTGGAACTGCCCTACTGCGACCTCCATCAGGAAGAGGGGCACGCAACGGCCGCGTGCCCGGAATTCTTGGAGATGAGAGAGAACAGGGGGCGGCAGCAGCAGCAGGAGGAAGTGCGGCAGGAAGTAAGGATCGAGGAGGTCCTGCCTCGGACGGAGGAGGATCGCTGTGAAGACCGGGTGGATGTGGGGACCCGAGGAATGATCGGAGTGATCCACGGGGGAGTGGGGGTCGAGGCTTCCCGCAAGGCAAGTCTCCACACCATGTATCGGCGGAGCGTCGCCTCTACGTCCCAAACCCCGCCGCCAGAGGAGAGGATCACTTTCTCCAGAAGCGACATGCCGGACCACGAGGATCCGTTCTGTGATGCGCTGGTCATCAAGGCCGCCATCGAGAACTTCACTGTCTCTCGGATCCTAGTGGACAATGGGAGTTCCGTGAACGTCGTCTTCAAGAAGGCGTTTGACGCGATGCAGGTGGAAGCTAAGAGGGTGCTGGCCTCGGACGGGCCCTTGTTCGGGTTCTCGGGAGAGAGGAAGGAGGTAGAGGGAGGAGTCGGCCTCCACGTAACCCTGGGGGGGCAGTCCCGAAACTGCAAGTTCGTCATTGTGGACGCCCCCAGCAGCTACAAGCGCAATCTTCGGGAGGCCCCTGATCAGCGCCTTCCGCTGCGTCCCCTCATCTTTCCATCAGTGCTTGAAGTTCAACGCTGAGGGGGCGCAGGTCAGGGTTAGGGGAGACCCTAAGGTGGCACGGGAATGCTACGTCACCGCGGTGAACACCATCTCTTGGCAGGAAGGGGCCGAGGAGATGGGGCGGAGGATGGAGGCAAACGAGCAGGGAGCCGGAGAGGTGGAGCTGGAGGTGAAGGGTTGCGCAGAAAAGGCGGGAGGAGGAGGTTTGGAGGAAGTGGTCGAAGTAAGGGCCGTGGCAGAGGAGATGGAGGTAGAGGTCCCCGCTCAGGAGGAAGGGGATGCCGAGGGATGGGGGAGCAGTCCAGACTGGAGGCCGCAGAGGAGGTGGTGGAGCTGGAGGTGCTCACCCGCGGAGGCAGGGTGGAGAAGATCCGCGTCAGCGGGGGGCTGACCCCGGAGGACCAGGGCAGGATGCTGGAGTGCATCCAGAAGAACGTGGACATCTTCGCCTGGAGCGCCGCGGAGATGCCGGGGGTTGACGCGGATGTGGCTTGCCACCGCCTCAACCTGGACCCGGGAACACGCCCCGTCCAGCAGAAGAAGAGATCCACGGCGGACAAGCTAGCGGAGCCCATCAGGGAGGAGGTGGCAAAACTTCTCAAAGCGGGCTTCGTGTCCGAAATTCAATACCCCGGCTGGGTCTCGAACGTTGTGATGGTCAAAAAGGGAGACGGCCGCTGGCGACTGTGTATCGATTTTTTCCTTCTTAATAAAGCTTGTCCTAAGGATTGTTACCCCTTGCCTCGGATCGACGCGCTGGTTGACTCAGCCGTCGGTTTTTCTGTAATGAGTTTTTTAGATGCATTTTCAGGTTACCATCAGATCAGGATGCACCCCCCGGACATAAAGGATGTCTCATTCATCACAGGGGACGGCTGCTATTGCTACAAGATGATGCCGTTCGGGTTGAAGAACGCTGGTGCCACCTATCAAAAAATGATGGACAGGGTCTTCAAGGAGCAAAGGGGGAGAAACTTGGAGGTCTACGTGGACGACCTCATGATCAAGAGCCGAGACGTGGACTCCCACCTCCGGGACCTGGAGGAGACGTTCGCCACCCTGCCCGATACAAGATGCGGCTGAACCCCCTTAAGTGTGTTTTCGGGGCTAGCCGGGGGAAGTTCTTGGGGCATCTCCTCACCCCCGCGGGGGTCGAGCCGAATCCCGACAAGGTCAAGGCAATCTTGGAGTTGGGGTCCCCGCGGAATGCGAAGGAGGTCCAACGGTTGACAGGGAAGCTAGCAGGACTGAGCCGCTTCCTCTCTCGGGCAGGGAGAAGTGCTCCCCCTTCTTCAAAACGCTGAGGGGGGGCCAGAGGTTCGAATGGACTAAGGAATGCGAGGAGGCGTTCCAGGCCCTCAAGGCGCAGCTAACACAGCCCCGCTGCTCCAGGGGCCGAAGGAGGGTGAAGACTTGTTCATATATCTCGGGGTCGGGGCAGAGGCCCTGAGCTCCGTCTTGGTTCGAGAAGAGGGGAAGAGGCAGCTCCCTGTCTATTACGTCAGCCGGGTCCTGAGGAAGGCCGAACTCCGGTATCCGATCCTGGAGAAGCTCGCGTTCGCATTAATCATCTCGGCCCGGAGGCTACGGCCTTACTTCCAGGCGCACTCGATCCGAGTGGTGACAGACCATCCTCTCCGCAATATCTTCGAGGGGGTGGAGCACTCGGGCCGGCTGGCCAAGTGGTCGGTGGAGCTAAGCGAGTTCGATGTCTCCTTCGTGCCACGGCTCTCGATCAAAGCTCAGGCGATGGCCGACTTCCTGGCCGACTACGTGGTAGAAGTAGCAGAGGAGGAGCTCACTTGCCCGGCTCCTTGGAAGGTGAGGGTGGATGGAGCCTCAGGAAGGCATTCACTCGGGATAGGAGTGGTCCTGGGAGAGCCCCCAAGGGACTCAGATTGAGCAGACGGTGGTGGTACATTTCCCCATTACTAACAACCAGCCGAGTACGAAGCAGTGATAGCGGGACTACGCCTGGCCAGAGAGTTGGGGGTGCTGGATGTGGAAGTTCTGACCGACTCCATGGTGGTGGCTTCCCAGATCAACGGGGAGTTCGAAGCAAGGGAGCCCGCTTTGAAGTTATACTTGGCCAAAGTGAAGGGGGTCATAGGGACCTTCCAGACCTTCTCCATCCAACACGTGCCAAGGGAAAAGAATGAACAGGCCGACCAACTGGCGAAGCATGGCCCCCGGATGGGGGGGGCACCATCACCGACCTGTTCCGCCCCTCCATCGAAGAGGGGGAGCTCATGGAGATCGATCAGCAGCCCTCGTGGATGGACCCAGTAATAGCTTTCCTCTCCGCGGAGAGTATCCGGAGGGAGTAGACAAGAAGAAGTTGAGGCACAAGTCCGCCTACTACCTCCTCAAAGACGGGCAACTATACAGAAAGACCCTTTCCGGGATGCTGGCTCGCTGCGTGTCCGAGGGCGAGGCGCAGAGGATCTTGGAAGAAGTCCACTCCGGGAGTGCGGGAGTCATTCCGGGAGTCGGACCTTGGAGGGGAGGATAGTCCGGCAGGGGTATTTCTGGCCCACCCTGGGCCGGGACGCCGCGGAGTTCGCAAGAAGATGTCATAAGTGCCAGCTATTTGCCCCCCTCCAGCTACAGCCGGCCCAGCAACTCAAGAGCATCACGGCCCCCTGGCCCTTTGCAATCTGGGGAATGGATTTGGTCGGCCGTTCCCCCCAGGCTAGCGGCCAGAGAAGGTTCCTCCTGGTAATGATCGACTACTTCTCAAAGTGGATGGAGGTGAAGGCGTTGGCAAAGGTGACCTCCCAGGTAATCAGGAACTTCGTTTGGGGGGAGATCATCTGTCGCCATGGGCTGCCCCAGGCCATCGTCACAGACAACGGGCCTCAGTTCGCCAGCGCCGAGTTCACCAGTTTTTGCGAGCAGCTTGGGATCGACCTCAGATTCGCCTCGGTCCACCACCCCCGGAGCAACGGCAGGTGGAGGCGGCGAACAAAATCATCGTCAATCTCCTCAAAAAGAAGGTGGAAAAACCTGATGGGGAGCTGGTGGAGCAGCTCCCCGCCGTCCTTTGGGCCCTTAGAACCACCCCGAACACGGCCACGGGGGAGACCCCCTTCAAGCTCTCCCATGGGTGCGAGGCGGTGCTCCCCATAGAATTTGAAGTTCAAACGCCGCGGGTCGGAACGGCCAGGGGAGGCCGAGAGGAATGGCAAGCCGAGAATGGGGAGGAGCTGAGACTCTCCCTCGACATGGTAGAAGAGTTGAGGGATCTTTCGGCCGTCCGACAGGAGGAGGTCAAAAGGAGGATGGCGAAATACTTTGACAAGCATGTCAGGGTCAAGCAGTTCACGGAAGGGGACCTGGTACTGAAGAAGGTGGACGCGGCAGGGCGGTCAGCGCCTGTAGGGAAACTCAACCCCACCCCAGCTGGGAGGGGCCATTCATTGTGAAGGAAAGCTTTGAAGTCGGGGGGCTATCGGCTCCAAAATGTAGAGGGCGAGCCCTGAGTCTCACCTGGAGTGGAGACGACTTGAAGAGATTTTTTCCCTAATTTTCTGTAAACAACCTGATTTCTCATAATGAAGCTTTTCCTTCTCCTCCCCCCAGGAATGTCATGTCTAAGCTTGCTCAGAGAGCTGGAATGAATTTGGACCCCGAGAAGATCCCGCTGCCAGGCTCCCACCTAGCTGGCAGGGCCGGAAGTCACTCGGTGTCATCCCTAGCCTCGAGAAGATCCCGCTGCCAGGCTCCCACCTAGCTGGCAGGGCCGGAAGTCACTCGATGGAATGAACTTGGACCCCGAGAAGATCCCGCTGCCAGGCTCCCACCTAGCTGGCAGGGCCGGAAGTCACTCGGTGTCATCCCTAGCCTCGAGAAGATCCCGCTGCCAGGCTCCCACCTAGCTGGCAGGGCCGGAAGTCACTCGATGGAATGAACTTGGACCCCGAGAAGATCCCGCTGCCAGGCTCCCACCTAGCTGGCAGGGCCGGAAGTCACTCGGTGTCATCCCTAGCCTCGAGAAGATCCCGCTGCCAGGCTCCCACCTAGCTGGCAGGGCCGAAGTCACTCGATGGAATGAACTTGGACCCCGAGAAGATCCCGCTGCCAGGCTCCCACCTAGCTGGCAGGGCCGGAAGTCACTCGGTGTCATCCCTAGCCTCGAGAAGATCCCGCTGCCAGGCTCCCACCTAGCTGGCAGGGCCGGAAGTCACTCGATGGAATGAACTTGGACCCCGAGAAGATCCCGCTGCCAGGCTCCCACCTAGCTGGCAGGGCCGGAAGTCACTCGGTGTCATCCCTAGCCTCGAGAAGATCCCGCTGCCAGGCTCCCACCTAGCTGCAGGGCCGGAAGTCACTCGATGGAATGAACTTGGACCCCGAGAAGATCCCGCTGCCAGGCTCCCACCTAGCTGGCAGGGCCGGAAGTCACTCGGTGTCATCCCTAGCCTCGAGAAGATCCCGCTGCCAGACTCCCACCTAGCTGGCAGGGCCGGAAGTCACTCGATGGAATGAACTTGGACCCCGAGAAGATCCCGCTGCCAGGCTCCACCTAGCTGGCAGGGCCGGAAGTCACTCGGTGTCATCCCTAGCCTCGAGAAGATCCCGCTGCCAGGCTCCCACCTAGCTGGCAGGGCCGGAAGTCACTCGATGGAATGAACTTGGACCCCGAGAAGATCCCGCTGCCAGGCTCCCACCTAGCTGGCAGGCCGGAAGTCACTCGGTGTCATCCCTAGCCTCGAGAAGATCCCGCTGCAGGCTCCCACCTAGCTGGCAGGGCCGGAAGTCACTCGATGGAATGAACTTGGACCCCGAGAAGATCCCGCTGCCAGGCTCCCACCTAGCTGGCAGGGCCGGAAGTCACTCGATGGAATGATCCAGAAAGCAATGGCCTGCGACCTAGAGCAAATTGCATTGTCAGACTCCCACCTAGCCGCAAGGCCGGAAACTGCCCGAAAAGCGTGCGCAGCAGGACGGAATCGCAAGAGTTAGCCAGAAAAGAAGGAAAGGGTCTAGCATAGCCCCACCCTCAAGCCCCGGGAAAGGTGGTCGAGTAAACACAAAGGCCTGGGCGAGAGTCCACAGAGAGTTAAGCATGCGGCCGAGGGGCGAGCCAGCTCACCTCGCTCGGCAGACGAGCCAGCTCGCCTCGCTCGGCAGACGAACCAGCTCGCCTCGCTCGGCGGACGAACCAGCTCGTCTCGCTCGGCGGACGAGCCAGCTCGCCTCGTCAGAGCCGGGCCGCTGGGACGGGTCGCGCCGTCCGGCAATGACATCATTGGAAAAACAAGACAGCGAGAAATGTAAAAAGAACAGTGTGTAAAAGGAACAGTAGACAGAAATATAAAGTATAAGCGCAACTCGCGCATATAACTCAGACCAGATTTTTACACAATGTTCATCTACAAGGCAGATTACAAAAAAACACGAGACCTAGAAACCCTAAAGCGGCTGGAAGCTTCTGTCGCCGGCTCCGCACGGGAGGAACAGCGCCGGCACCACGTCTTTTGCCGAGAGTCCCGCTGCCTCGCTCGTAAGCAGATCCGCGCGAGCCTCAGCGTCTGTCATCGAGTATCTCGCTGCGCTGGCCGCGTTCTTCTGCATTAGCACTTCCAGGTCGTAGTCTGAGA